>CM062806.1:918782112-919145122 GCA_031772625.1 Pinus tabuliformis | reverse complement strand
TTCGTCTTGTAATGCTCAAGTTTCTCCTTGATTCAGGTCCAGCTATAATTCACCAACCAATCACCAATATTTCAGATCTTGCTCTGCTCAAGATAACCAACACATTAGTCACCCAAGCCAAATGATCTCCTTTCCTTTTTATAGTCTAGGCCTTACTCAAACCATGGTCCAAAGCCATAGAGATTCAATACTAGGGACCTGATACCTGGGATCAATACTTTAGATGCAAAACCACGGACCAAAACCATAGGTTCAAAAATGTCGAACTAAATACCACGGACCAACCATAAGATTTTCCATGTGCGCGCTTTTCTCTGCATGAAAGTGCGTGTACTATACACCCACACCTTTTGATCAGTACACCTGCGTATATGTACGCACCTTTTGTTCGTTGAACCTGCGTATGTCTACGGCTTTGTGAAAAGGAACCTGCGGCATCTCATTTTCTACCATTCTGAGAGCCTGAACTATGATCTGTTATTTGAGTGAGTGCCATCAAGGACAATACTTATGTCATCGAGCCAAACCTGTGCCATAATGCCAACAGAAAAGGGAAGAATGGAAAGAAATATGAAAGGAAGGAAAGCCAAAGAGAATAACAAAGAACAGAATTCAGAAATTAGACAACATTCAGACCGAAGTGAAGACAAAGAAGAATTTCCAAGAAAAGACAACATGAAGGAGGATATGACAAGTCTGACATGTCATATGCACATCAAGAGGACGACAAGTCGGAGAAAACTTGGCGCAGAGTTATTAAGGAAAGAGATGGAAAATGTAATATGTTTCTGGTTTTGAATTATTAACTATTGAATGTGTTTTTTAGGATGAAATACAAATTGTTCTTGGATATATATTTGTCGATGCAAATATAAAGGAGTATGTAAGTTCTAGAAATGTAGAAAATAAGTTTTCCTTACAGAAACAACAAGATGGGAGAAAGAAACTAGTTGGTTCAGAAGCTTGGAATAGAGGAAAGAGAGTTGATATAACTCTTATACAAGTCATTGTAGAAGAGAAAGAAGATTGCAGAAGATGTGAAACTATAGTCCATGAACAAATTTTGTTTTTGATACAAAGAATATTTGAATGTCAAGAGTTTATCTTGAGTTTGCAATTGGAAAATTGGGTGAACAGTTCAGTTAAATTTAATATGAATATGGAGACAATTGAATAAGGTTCAATAACTAAAAATTTTGTGGCTGATGGACTGTATGTAGTTGAAAAGTCATATGTTCTTGTATCAAGCAAGGAACAATCTTCTTTTGAAATTGAGAGGATTCCACTCAAGATATTGGATAAGTGGATGATGAAAACAACAAAGGTGATAGGTATGAGAATTTCTCATAGTCAAGAAGTCAAGAAGAGATGGAAGGATATGCAGGACAATATAAAGATGAGGATGTTGATGATAGGGTCAGAAATCAAAATATATAGTCAGGTACAAGACAATGGAACTAGTGGAGAATACATGAAGTTGAAGTTCAATTCTGTTGAGATGATGACAAGTCAGCAACACACAGAGGTACATAAATTTATGTTGCTTGAGGAGATGCTTATGTTGGATATCAGTATCAAAACACTATGCAGTGGAGATGCTCATGACAACAGAGCAAAAGGACATCCACAATACAGGGTTTGGCATCCAGGAGAAGGAGAGAATGCAACAAATACACCTGCAATTGGAAAAGGTTAGACAACCAGTTGGAAGATAAAATCTGATGAAGTTAACAATAGAGGAAGCTGGAAAACTCATGAACAGGAGCCTATGAATTATTTCAACCTAAAGAGTATGATGCAGGAGCATTCTTCAAGGTTTATTAGACTTAAAAGTCTTATCACACATTTAATAAAGGGAGTGGGTTCCCTTAATTATTTTGTTTATTTTTCCTAAGTTTAATTTAAAGTTCTAAAGAGATTTAATGTAATTTGATTAATGAAGAGTATCTCATGAGTGTATAGATCTTAAGGATGAGTGAGTGATATTAGGAATGGTGAGGATTTTGTGGAACTAAAATATCTTATGAGTTGTTAAGGAGGATTTTGTGGATCTGAACCAGAATCTGGTATCATAATCCTTTTCTTTAATAATGTAATTTGATGAGCAAATGAGGGATTAGATAGGAGATAGAGAGAGGAAAAAAACGAGAGAAATGTAATCTATCAAGCCATCAAGGGCCAATAGGAGAATTCTGTTTTGATTTAGTATATTTTTAATTCCAACAAAGATTGTGAAACAGAGAGCTTTGTAAGAGAGAAACTCTGTATACGTGTTATGCAGATTAAGGCATTTTGGGTGTTTTGTCATCAATTAAAGTGAAATCGTTTTTTTTTTTTTTATTAATTGGCAAGGATGTTTGTTATGAAATATTGAAGCTCTATACATTGTGCGGAGTTCTTAATCCTGGTTCTAATCCTTTTCTCACAGCCACGACAATGTTTTTAAGAAACTGCAATTTTCATTGTTGAATTGCGGATTTGCGGCCACATGGCTGCACCATAAGGTCAACAATAAGCATCTGATCTCTCCAGGGATAGCTTTCACTGCATAGAACAATCAAAGTAGAAAGCTTCGTTCCTAGAATTTCCACTCACGATAGCTTAGGGTAATGTCTTTTATAATGTCAGACTCAATAAGTCTCAGAAAGAAGAGTCAACACAAAATGATTTATGACAAATAGATAGTGACAATTCCACACCTCACGCCTCAATGGTTGATGAAGAAGCCTTGCAGGAATGGTTTGCTCACTGTTGTAACATAAACTCTTCTTCCCAGAAATTTCTTCCAAACCATTTTAGATTCGTAAAGAAGTATTTTGGGATGTATGCGTGTGATACCGCTAGTGCTGGTTGCAATATAATAGAATAAAGAAATAGGGATGCTGAATTTGCTAAAGAAACATGTTGGAAATCATCTTCCAGTTATTTCCAAATGATTTTTTTTTAAAGAATACATTACTGCATATTGATGGTAACTTCGTAGTCAAATGAGAAAAACTGAACTCCATCAAGGGTTTGTCATTCGAACTATTTTTTAACCTTGGAATACTGTCCTCAAATTCAAGTAAAACTGGAGCAGAAGCATGCCAAGATAAATGAATAGACAAATAACACTGGCGCCAATGTATAGACAAATAACACTGGCGCCAATGTTAGAACACAACCAGAAGAGTCTTCTATATTTTTCCACGAATAAAGCTCAGAATTTTTATCTATTACCGGCTTTTAAGTATATGGTTTATTTACATACCATTTTGAAAGGAGATACATGAACATACAATTCCTTTTTAGCTAAGCTACGGCTTGCAAGAATAGAAGGAATACTGAATGTATTACGGGATTACACTGCCAGAAACCACCAATGAAGAAAACATGGGCCAACTCTTTATAGCTAACGAAACTGATCATATTTACCCTTACGATTGAGATATTTAACCTATCATTGACCAATGTAGAGAAAGTGAGGCCCATGCTACATCATTGAGAAAATTTATGAAGCTTGTGCTTCAAATTGGATGATCTATTCATGATTATAGTTTTAAAAATTGGTCGGCTTTAACCGAAACAGGTTAAACTTACCAGTTCATTGTGCGATGGGGTCAAACCTGGAAAAAGAAAACCGGCTTATGAGCATATTTCCCCCCAAAAAAACCGCAAAAAGTGGCGTAAGCCTGCCACTTTATGAAAGATCGGCCCAGTTTTCCCATAAGCTAGATGATTCCTCATAAACCGGTCGTTTTATTGTGGGGCCAGCTACAAACTCGTTAATGCAATTTTCTGAGTTTTGATGTTGTTTTGCCAGAAATTTGGAGTTGTTTCCCTTCAAAGACAACCTATCTAAGAAAAGTATGCCTCTCCTCCCATATGAAGGGAAGATCCATCTAAAGGGATCTATCCATATCCACGGATTCACGGGTAATCCGGGAAGATCCATCTGAAGTGATAATCTAGGAAGATCATCCGTGGGTAATAATCCAGGAAGATCCATCTATGGGTATCTGAAGGGATAATATAAGAAGATCATCTATGGGTAATAATCTGGGAAGATACATCTGTAGGTATCTACCGTATCCATGCGTAATTCACAGGTAATAATCTGGGAAGATCCATTGAAGGGATAATCTAGGAAGATCATCCATGGGTAATAATTTGGGAAGATCCATCTGTAGGTATCTACCCATATTCACGAGTAATAATCTAGGAAGATCCATCTGAAGAGATCTACCCGTATCCATGGATTCACGGGTAATAATCCTGGAAGATCCATCTAAAGGGATCTACCCGTATCCACGGGTAATAATATGGGGAAATCCATGTAAAGGGATCTACTAATCCAAAAAATTCATCCATTGGTAATAATCCGGGAAGATCCATCTGAAGGTATCTACCCGTATCCACTAGTAATAATCCGGGAAGATCCATCTGAAGGGATCTACCTGTATCCACAAGTAATAATCCGGGAAGATCCATCTGAAGGGATCTACTCGTATCCATGGATTCACGAGTAATAATCCGGAAAGATCCATCTGAAGGGATCTACTCGTATCCACGGGTAATAATCTGGGAAGATCTATATGATAATCCTGGAAGATCCATCTAAAGGGATCTACCTGTATCCACGGGTAATAATATGGGGAAATCCATGTAAAGGGATCTACTAATCCAAAAAATTCAATCATAAGTAATAATCCGGGAAGATCCATCTGAAGGTATCTACCCGTATCCACTAGTAATAATCCGGGAAGGTCCATCTGAAGGGATCTACCTGTATCCACAAGTAATAATCCGGGAAGATCCATATGAAGGGATCTACTCATATCCATGGATTCACGAGTAATAATCCGGAAAGATCCATCTGAAGGGATCTACTCGTATCCACGGGTAATAATCTGGGAAGATCTATATGAAGCGATCTACCTGTATCCACAGATTCATGAGTAATAATCTAGGAAAATCCATCTGAAGGGATCTACCCGATCCACGGGTAATAATCCAGGAACATCCATCTCAAGGGATCTACAAGTATCCACGGATTCAGGAGTAATAATCCGGGAAGATTCACGGGTAATAATTACATATTCACGAGTAATAACTCTGGAAAATCCATCCGAAGGGATCTACCCGTATCCGCGGGTAATAATCTGGGAACATCCATCTCAAGGGATCTACCAGTATCCATGGATTCACGAGTTATAATCCAGGAAGATTCACGGGTAATAATTTGGGAAGATCCATCCGAAGGGATCTAGAGCTTATCTGGTGAGGGCTAATCCGAATGGCCTTGGCCTCGAGAAGATTTGATCATGTGACCTCCCAATTAGAAAGTTACTTCATAGTGAAAACTCAACCAATTAAGCTATCCCTTAGAGCTCTATTTTCATAGTTATATATTGTAGCTTGAATTTTATTATTATCTTAAATTTTTTTTGTTTTGTTTTTATTACTGATTAATTTTTCCCATGAAGCGACATTCTTGAGTTTAAAAAAAACGCGCCAAACAAGTGTGATAATTGAGTTAATATCAATTTAATTGGGTTGTTTACAGAAGCTATCGTTGTTTCTTGGAATCTAGTTTTTTGTTTTTTTTTTTTTTTCAAAAGTAATTAGGGAAAAATTATTTTATTTATTTATATATAAATTGATGGATGAAATTGCTTTTTTTAAGGCATTTTTTCCCGATCATTTTAACAAAAAAATATCATATTTTTGAAAACATAAATTTAAATTGTTTAATTTGTAAAATTCCATTAAAAATATGTATTTTAAATAACAAAAATCACAACTTTAGTTAAAATTTTCAAAAATATATTTTTAACAACAAAAATCAGAACATTATTTGAAATTTTATAATCAATTCTAATTTAAAAAAAACGTTCCCTAACTTAAACTTTACTATATATATATGCTAATAATTATTTTTAAATATTATTCCTAACATTTTTTCTCCCAATTTAATATTTTTTTTTAATTATAAATTTATATTTATTAATTTAAAAAATTCAATTATCTTAAAAAAAAATTCAGTTCCATTTAAGCATTTACTCGTATATCTATATGTATATCTGTGTTTTTCATTTACTATTTATTAGTTGACTAAATTATTTTCTATATTTCCAAGTTGACTAAATTATTTTCTATATTTCCATAGTTATATATTGCAGCTTCAATTTTATTGTTATTTATAAACATCTTAAATATATTTATTTTTGTTATTATTAATCAGTTATCTCAGGGTGACGGCAGCATATATTTATTTCTGTCATTATTAATAAGTTATCTCAGGGTGACTGCAGCATTCGTGAGTTTGAGAAAAGCACTCCATATGAGTGTGATAACTGCGTTTAATATCAAATTATCAAATTAGTTTGTGTGAAGTGTCGTCACACGGTAGAGGCGATGACGGCGGTAGATATTGATAAGAAGGTATCCCATCATGTTAGTTTAAGCTATTAACAACTCTATTTTAAATGTCCTAGCCTAAAAATTATGTTTTTTTTTTAAGTAATGGAAATTTTGGTTATATTTTAAAAAATTTGCTGGTTGTTGAAATTTATAATTTTAGGTGTTTTATATTCAGCTTTATAATTTTAGGTGTTTTATATTCAGCTTTATAATTTTGAAGGATAACTATTAAATTTATTCAGCTTTATACATCACGGTGGGTCATTATGAATGTCGTGCTAGCTATCAAGTAAATTGATCAAATGGTATGAACGTCCTCGTATCTTTAAAAATATAATAGTGCATAAATAAATCGATATTTTAGATTGTAATTTGAAATTTAATAAATCTGTTTTTCATTATCACTAATACAGTCGCATTTATTAATACGATTGTTATAGCACAATAAATTTTAATGAATATAAATTTAATATTAATATTAATAAATATATAAATATAATAATTACTATTATATTATAAAATATTATTATCATTATATTATAAGTAAGATAATAATTATAACAATTATATTGATAATTTATAAAGATTATTATATTATAACAATATCATGATATTATTAATATTATAAATTCAAAGATTAATAAACTCAAAAAATTTATACTATAAATCCAAGGTATTTATATTAAATCTTATGAATAATATTATAAATTTTATTAATAATATTATACTCTAGTTTTATGAACCCTAAAGGACTGATTTTATAAACCCAAAAAATTAATACTAAAAATCAAAAGGAATAATATTAAACTTAAAGATTAATATTGTAAACCCAAGAGATTAATATTATAAACCCAAGGTGTATAAACCCTAAGGTAAATATTATAAACCCTAAAATAAACAAGGTTGACCATGGTTGGCAATGATTGCTTTTCATATTGACATAATCTTTCCCACAATGTGACATTGAACCATGGTTGACCATGATTAATTTTCATATTGAGACAATCTTTGTCACAATGCGACATTGGACTATGGTTGACAATGATTCATTTTCATATTGAGACAATATTTGTCACAATTAGATGTTGGACCATGCTTGACCATGCTTGATCATCCCTGATTTTTATATTGATTTTCATCACCATGTTCTTTTGTCATGTGAGGGATTCCTCAAGCAATATTTATAAGACAATCTCATATTCCCTTATCTTTCTTTTCTTCTGTCACGGGAGAACATTTGGACTAGAAATGATGGTCTTTCAAAGGTCCAAGTAGCTCGTCCTAACTCGTTATACCCTGACCTTGTTGGTGTCATGTGCAGAGAAACAAATAAAGATTAGACTTCATTGAAATCATTGATCCATATTTATGAAGGGATGAAATTAAATATATATTTATTAATCACAAAGATTAATAAACCTAAAGGACTAATTTTATAAACCCAAAAGATTAATACTAAAAATCAAAGGGAATAATATTAAACTTAAAGGATTAATATTGTAAACCCAAGAGATTAATATTAGAAACCCAAGGTATATAAACCCTAAGGTAAATATTATAAACCCTAAATTAAACAAGGTTGACCATGGTTGGAAATGATTGCTTTTCATATTGATATAATCTTTCCCACAATGTGACATTGAACCATGGTTGACCATGATTGATTTTCATATTGAGACAATCTTTGTCACAATGCGACATTGGACTATGGTTGAAAATGATTCATTTTCATATTGAGACAATCTTTGTCACAATTAGATGTTGGACCACGGTTGACCATACTTGATCATCCTTGATTTTTATATTGATTTTCATCACCTTGTTCTTTTGTCATGCGAGGGATTCCTCAAGCAATATTTTAAGACGATCTCATATTCCCTTATCTTTCTTTTCTTTTGTCATGGGAGAACATTTGGATTAGAAATGATGGTCTTTCAAAGGTTCAAGTAGCTCATCCTAACTCGTTATACCCTGACCTTGTTGGTGTCATTTGCAGAGAAACAAATAAAGATTAGACTTCTTTGAAATCATTGATCCATATTTATGAAGGGATGAAATTAAATATATATTTATAACAAAAACACAGAGATATAGCAAAAATTTTCTTCTATTAATAAATATAATGTGCTAAAACTGTACAAATTAAGAATTAAATAAACTTACTTGGATGGTGGTAGCTTATTACTTAGGAGAGATGTGATGGATACATGCATTCACTAGAGCACATTACCATGAGGCCAAAATGGCCTTTTTGATATATAATAGTAATGAGGAGACCCTGAACATCATAAAACCTAACTCTAGGAGATAAAATGCTAAAAGGTCTATGGTCCCTGATGGGGTTAGTTAGAACATCAACTTCTTGGGGTCGTAACATTCACATACAATCTTGATTTGGTGCATTCATAAGCCCGTTGGGAAAGTCTACCCAAGACATATGCACTGACTATGCCTAGGACAGTTTATGTTAGTGTATGTTAGTCCTTCTAGTCACCAGTGATAAGATATGCTCTTACAAAGTTTTTGATAGGGTCCTACTGCAAATTTTTATCGTTTCAAATAGATTTTCAATAAAAAATTAGTCACTGGTTAGGTTAGGTAGGTCATCACTACTCTTTTCACCTTTATGATCAATGGACATCAGCATGGTCAGGTCATCCCTTGTTGAAATGGTGTCATAGTCATCATGTCATCATTCAACTCATTCATTCATGTAGTGTCATCATTAGGTCATAGGGTCGAAATCATGAAAATAAATCATTTCACCACCAAAATCATCATTTGGAGGGGTAGTGATAGGGGAAAATCTTCAATAAAGGTTCTAAAGTGATTTTTTATCTCCATTATGATGTAATATATCCTAAAAATTTCTAAAGTTGTAGTTTCAAAATAAAATGTGAAAGGACATGGTGGGGCCACTACACCATCAAAGGAGAAAATCGATTTCCAAAGCTACAAGAGACCAAACGAGCTTCTCATTTTCTCATTTCATTAAAAAAAACATCTCTTCACCTTCAAATAGATCTTGCACCCTCAGAACAACAATTTCGTGCTCCTAAAGTGCCTTGTCATTTGTTGTGTTGCACTTTTGTTGCACTTTTGCCAAAGGTGCTGTGTTTTCTTCAAGGGGGAAAAAACTTAATTTGAGTGGTCTCTACATCAACAAGAAGGCTCTAGGGTATCATTTGCAGGTAAGTGGGGCATCTTCTTGCTTGTTTCTACTCCATCTTATGCTTGAAGATTAGGTTTCCCTCTTCTAGGGTTTTCATGCTTTCATAGTCTCTTAGGTTCTATTTTTTTAGCAAAACCCATAATTTTGAGATCATGCGCCTTCCTACACTCTTCATACACCATCTCCCACATTTTCTCTCATCAAATTCCTTGTTTCATAATTTTGCCTCACAAACCCTAGTCTCTACTATGCATTTCTTGACTAGGATTGTGTTTCCTAGTTTTGCATCCCTTCCCATCACTCAAATTCCAAAATTTAACTTCCCCTCACTCCATAGCATTTATCCCTACCCCCTATAATTTTTCCAAGAATTTACAGACCCCCTAACCCCTTCAACTCCCTCAATTTCAAAAACTACCCAAATCCCTTGTTTTTCCCTACACCAAACCCTAATCTCCCTTCCCATTCAGCTAGGGTTTGCTATGGATTCTGAGATTATTGAGTGGAGGAGGCATAAGGTATGTATATTAGTAGGTCTGAGCCAACTTCAGCGCATGACATCATGTCTTCACTATTTCTCAATAAATCATTCCAAGAGACAAATCATTTGCCACACATTGGGAAAATCTTACTTCAAAATTAGTTTATGAAGTAAGGAAGATGAATTTGGTAAATGTGAAATTCATTTTTGTAAATAATAGACCAAGGAACAAAAACCTCCTTCATTTTATACACAGGTGTTATTATTTGGGAGAAATTCCCAAAATACAGTTGCTACAGGAGAGTTGCTACATTTCTAGAGTAGAGTTGGGAGAATGAGTTTTTCTTAGTCTTGGAGAGGTCATTCTTCTTTCTTTAGGAGTTTATTCACAACTAAAAATCCTAAGGTTTTTAATGGTACCTTCATATTTTGATTTAGAGCTCAAGAAGGAAGCCAAATCTCTCGTTCAAGTTGGCGTTGCACTTTTGGAGTAGTTGTGGGAGAATGCATTTTTCTTGGTCTTGGAGTGTCCATTTTTCTTACTTGAGGTTTCTAATGACAACTAGACATCCCAAGATTTCCATTGGTATATTCAGGGCAAAATTTGGAGTAGTAAAAACCTTCAAGAACCTCCTCAAAGTTGGAGATGTGATTATGCCTAATGACGTTGTGCTTTTATAGCTGGCACTGAGCTTTTGCCTGTTACTCCAAATTTCGAGTTTTCTTCAATCAAGCTTGGATTTTACAATGTAATTCCTCATGTTTTTTGTTGAATTGATGTAAATGATGGTAAATATGTCTTGTTAGAGTCATTTTGTTGTAGATTCATCATCATTAATGGTGGTTAAAAGTCAAATGTATTAGATTTTCTATTTTGAGGAGAGTTTGTTAACCTCCCTAGTCATTAGGTCTTGTTGGAGATATTCTTGTGATCACTTCCTAGACTGAGGGATTCGACCCCTGAGAGTGGGGAAGTTGTTTTTTGTCTATTTGTATCTATTTTTGAGTCAGACTGAGGGTTGGACATCAGAGAGTGGGAATCTTGTAGCTTGTGTCTCATCACACTTTTATAGGAATTAAAAGGCCAGTTGCAGCTATTATCTAGGAATTCTTGTGGTATGAGTTTGTGATAATGTTTTTCTTCTGTTAATAGCTTATATGAATGATAAATGCATCTCCCTTCCATATATATTCTCTTCAGTGATTTTCCTAAGAGGTATTAAACATAATTCTTATGATTAAGCTCCGTTTTGTTAGGAAATCATATTTGTTTACTTAGTCTTCTGATAGATGAATTCATGGTTCACATGCTCATCTTGATTTTCTTATCTTTTCAACACTACACTACATCTACCAACTCTTAAAATATCACTAAGGCATACCTACCCTGCTCCTTTATATCTCTTGCAACTGAACCCTTTAAACCTGACCTAGTTCCTCGATTTTGACTCCTGATCCAACAAACCCTAAATCTACAAAACCGTGGTGTTATAATAACTAGCCTAACATCTTTTCCCACTCCAGTTGTCATTGGCTATGAGCTCATAAAGAGATCCCTCTTTGGTTTAGCAAGGCTATCAATTGAACCCTAAGTGGTTTGAGGTTACCTCCGTCAATATCCTTTTTTAGCCTTGGGACATTGTGGAGGATAACAGTTCTTATGGATATCACTTGGGTCTTTCCATGTCAAAATAATGTCATTTAGGGCCTAAAATAGCCTCAAAAATTCATGACTTGAAAAACTATAGAAAAACAACCAAGATGGACTATGCTTTGAGCCCATGGAATAGGTGGGTGGCCATCGATATCTGCTTGGATAAAAGAATTATCTTCATAGTCAACGTCTTCTTGTACATCTCCATTTGCGGCTAATCATGCATTATATTTTGAATCATTCACATCCATATTGAATTTTAGCCTGTAAATCCACCTTATCCAATAATGGATTTCCCATTAAGGAGATAAACTAAGTCCCATGTATCATTCTTCTCAATTTGTGAAATCTCATCCTCCATGGCATAAACCCATGGTTCATTAGTACAAGATTATTTAAAATTAAAAGGTTTTATAATGTAAATAATAGAGACGAGCATAATTTTCCATCTCATTTTATTGTTTTCTACTTGTTTCATTATAATTCTTCTTGTAGGCTCATCATCCAACATTTTTTATGGAGCATGTGCATTATCATTTTTGTTCCCAGAATATTTTGTATATTTTGTGAAGTAATAGATGTATATACCTCTGAAAATAAACTTAGTAAAGGTTAACTTGTATTACTTATTTTAGATGACTAAATTCTTTGGTTATTATCATTAAAGGCTAAATTCTCGATGCGCAAAGTGGTCACCATATCCTCATATTGATCCTTGTTATAATATCTTCCATCATAAAATATTACATCCCTACTAACATACAACTTTTTTAAAAAGTGGATTATAGTTACTTTTACATTAGATTGTTAAAAAAAAACTAATATATTAGTTTGTTAAAGAAATCATTTTTAGCATTGAAAAGAAGTCAAAATAGGATAAATGTAAGCTTCATTTTTGTGTGTATCCCTCAATAAGGTCAATTACATAATGTTAAATATTATAATGTTATATTATTGAGAAAAGAGAAAATTTCCTATAGTTTCTATCTTCTTTGTAGCCTCAAAGACAAAGCCATTGTTATTTTTTTATCACTGGGTTGGGAGTTTCTGGAGATTAACCAAATCTCAAACCCATGGAATAATTAAATCATTGTTAGTGGTTTCTCCATACAAAGGATGTATTTAGATATTCTAGCAGAAAGAATATCAATATCAAATCTTTCACAGTTGCCCAAAGTTTTTGGGCTTCAGAGCTTTAGAGAACTATATCTAAATAGATGGTTTCTTAGGTTTGATCTAAAGTATGAGCCCTTATGTTGCATTATCCGCATGGATTAGATTACCACACCTCTCCCTTAAACTATGGGTTTTTAGATCCTTAAGAAATAGGGAACAATCTTGGGAGATATGTACATATAACTTTGAGAAAGTCTCAATGATTGTATTTTTTTGTCCAAAACTACATTAAAGTAAATATTGAGGAATATCTTCCAGAGGTAATGGAGATACAAATTGTTTATCAAACTCATGAGAAAACATTGGACTACAAAGAACTTCCATCACTATTATGCATGTGTTTATTTCCATAATAATTTCTTCTAAAGATGTAGGTTCTTTCCAAATTAGCAAATTAGGAATTTAGTTAACAAAATCTCAAACTAAAGGAGATGACAATTTTTTGTTAACATCAAATCCTGAAGTGAGCTAAATCTATGTCTTAGCCAAAATCATTTTGTACTTTTGGAAAATATTTAAATGGAAGAATAACAAAAAAATGCATCCCTCCTTCCCTAGTTTATTAATGCTTCCTTGGCATAAAAAGAATGATTAGTGAAGTTTGGGGGAATTGATCCATCTTGGTTAATAGATTGCATGAAAATCAATGCAAATAAAGGACGAGAGTTAAGCGATGAACAACTAAATTCCCTCCACTATTAAAGGATGTTCAAGAAGAAACCAAGTATGGGAATGAACAATTAGGAGATTTTCTAACAAGCTTAGAAAATTATTTGAGGTGCCTCTTAAGTAGAGCATTAAAAGGAGCAAGTAATTCTAGCCAAAGACCAAAGGAGTGACTCTGTGAAACCCAAGGAAATCATCAATGACATGGAGGAAAATATAGAAGTGGTAGAAATGTCTTAGATATCAAACAAATAAAGTAGAATAGGAAAACAAAGAACTAATGCCAGGGGTGAAGAATGGTTAAGATGAATTTATGGTTGATTTTCTGTTGGAAATAATACTGAGAGGGGGGGTGAATTAGTATTATTGAATCAATAAAACTTTTTCATTTCCATATTAAGATTCATATACACTACTTCAGTTAAGGCAAACCGCGTCTATACGCAACTGTGTGTAATGCAACAAGCGTATATCCAGTAAACTTATGATTTAGTTAGTTGATCCTTAATGAGTGCATCAGAACATTATTAACCATATGAACAGTAAACAGGAGCAGTAAAATAGAACAGATCATCACACACAAGAAGCACACATGAACAACATGATGTAAGGTGGAAACCCAATGTGGGTGAAAACCACCTGCTGCAAGTCGTCTCAATCTTCTTTTTAATAAGAAACTTCTTATAAAATAGTTCTGTACTGGTGTAGTCTTCTACCAGTACACAGGCTTCTACCTGCAGAAGGCTACAACCTTCTCTCGTTCTCCAGACTCTCCTGGAAAGGAGCTACAACCGCCTTAGCTCTTGTACTAGCCGATCCATTTACTAGTACATAGGTGTCGGCCTACTGAATGCTCCAACCTTCACTCGTTTTCCAGCTACTATTGGAAGGGAGTTGCCACCCCCTTAGTTCTTGTACTATCTGATGTACTAGTATGTAGGTGTTGACCTACAGAAGGCTACAACCTTCTCTTCTTCCTCCAAGTAATACGTTTCATAAATTTTCAGACTGGATACTCCTGAAGCACAACACCATAATCTGAAGGCCATGTTTCATTCAATTTTCATATTGGACCCATCAATATCATTGAAGCACAAAATCAATCAATACTAGCATCATCAATCTCTGAATCACTGAAACACTGAAACCCTGTCAACAACACAGTCACCAGAACATAGAGCAGACAACAGAACTCTGTAATAACAATCAGACCCAACTGCAACTTCAAATATCATACTTCATAATGTATATGCTACTACGTTGAAACAAACCCGCGTATATACACGCTTTCACCAATGCCAACCGTCGTACAGATCTATCAATATTCAATCATGACTTTGCGGTTGTTTCAGACATCAGTCATACCCAGATCATAACATTCGTACAATAAAACATGCGTCAATAATTTAGATCTAGTCTATCTATAATCAAACCATATAAAGATGATTCATTCCAAACCATTTGATCCTGATCTATCCTTAGATCTTGTTCTCCATCAACCGGTGAGATTCCTCCTTAGCTCAGATCAAGCAATGCATCATGAACCCATAACCTGCATACTGGATCTCACACTTCATCAGATATTCAAGACTTTCTCAATGCTCCTGCCTAATGATTTTCTTCTCCTTTTATAGTCTTAGGCCTTACTCAATACCATGGTCCAAAACCATTGATAACCAATACTAGGGACCCAATACTTGGGTTCAACACTTCGGACGCAATACCAAGGACCAAAACCATAGGTCTAAATACCACGGACCCAAAAATAAGCTTTCCCACATGTACACGCTTTTCCGTGCATGAAAGTGCGTGTATACGCATACGCGACTTTTGATCAACAATCCCGCGTGTATACACGTCTTTGTATATAGAGAACCTCCGTGTATAACCTGCATGTATACCCTACTTGGTATATAGTGAACCTGCATATATACGCGACTTGGTACATAGTGAACTTGCGTATAACCTGCCTATGTACACGACTTGGTATATAGTGAACTTGCGTATATACTCATCTTTCTTCATTCTTTGTAGTCTGATCATCAATTCTTTGCTACTGACCTGCTGCACTATAATCTGTCATCTTGTGTGAGTTGCCATCAAGGACAACACTTGTCACATAATGCCAACAATCTCCCCCTTTGGACTTGATGGCAAATCTAACTTGTCATACTGAGAACTGTCATCTGATTCCTTTGAGCTATCTTGCATCCCATGTATTCTGTCACATTTGATATCTCTTCTGTAGATTCATCTAGTTATATATAAGTGAGTTGTTCTTTTACGAGTGGGTTGCCATCAAGTACAACAAATGCATCATAATGAAAACAATCTCCCCCTTTGGACTTGATGGCAACAACACCAAATCACTCCCCCCTTTGACATCAAGGGAAAAGGGCAGACCAAGATATTCTCTTTCCTTGATAAACATTATGTTGTCCATACTCCCCCTGAGTACCTGTTGAAATCTCTGAATGTGCTCCCCCTTTGTATATGCCAAGGTGTACCAATTTGTCCATGCTTCCTCTGAGTACATGCTGAAAGCTCTGCTCTTGCTAAAGTGTGTTGTTCATACTCCCCCTGACTGTAAGCAAGTTCTGAAAAAAGATGTTCTACAAGAAAGAACATAACTCTATACATCATAAGTGACCTTCCTAGCACCAAAGTCTCATACATACATCCATCTCCCAACCAAGTGGGGATATACCAGAATTGACTTATCTACCCAACCAAGTGGGGATACACCAGAAGTTTACATATGACAAATAAGTACATTACATTATTCATCCCAGGCATAGTGGGGAAACCAACATAGGCCGTTACATGACCTTGATAAGAAAAGATATACATGACATAGAGACGAAATATTTAAAACAATTCTATGAGAGTCATCAGCAGCATCTGTCAATCATCATTCAGATCAGCTACCATGTTCTCCTTCTGGACCTGTTCCACCTGAAACCAAACCAACATATACACGACAGTATCCACAGAAACAGGTGTATATATGTGGATGTTCTTCATAAAACTCGTGTACAACCACTCCCAGATCAACAACCTGTAAATGTCCTGTAACAAGGTATGTCTGCATATAGATATGAACTCATCCTTTTGAAGATCATCATAAAATCATTCCCATTATATTATATGTGAAAAACACCATAGTCATCTCATCATCATCAAGATCTTCATGATCTTATATATCATCCATGTATCAGTACTTGGGAACATCTGCATCAATCAACATATGTAAGTATCAACCTATCATCATATAGGTAAGAACTCATCATCATATCTCCAGCAATGCAACTCCATGTATCCAAAATATTGTATATAGCACTATGTATCTTGAGCTCAAGACAAGACTTCTTGATATCATCAACAACAACAATCCTCATCCACATGAGTGCCAAGAATTATAGGAAACCTGCATCATAACTGTATTATATGATCTTTATGCCTATGATGACAACAACATATGAGTAACTCATCATCAAGTAAAGAAGATGTGTATTCAAGCTTTGTACTTCTCCTTATCCTTATGAAGATCACCATGTAAACACCATATATGCATCATTATAGAATCAACCACAAATCTGATCTGAACATCAACTATGTAACCCCAAGAATCATATGAGATTTGTCATGGATAACTCAGCATGATATATCATTTAGCCATATAAGCATCATAACCAAGAACTACTAACCATAATGCCAACAATGCATTATTCAAAACAGAAACTCCCCCTGAACCTGTGCCATCTGTTTACTGTCAGATCTGATCATGCATATATCAGCAAGAAGTATCACGACATCATCATCATCAAGTTAGAATAAAAAACAAGACATTTCCACACATCATTAGCAGATTTTAACCATTATCAAACAGAGCAAATAATAGACTGAATCACATCAGACCCTTTTTCTGAGCCTGTCCCTTCTGCTTTTCCTCAGACTGACATATACGCGACTGTGCAGTGTCTAACTCACGTATATAGGCGACTTCCCTCTATGCAAATTGCATATGAGATTTAGGACGCTGAAGTTTTACACTTTCAGCTCCCCCTGAGTCTGTTATGTCTATATATGGTGTTGTGCCACATCTTTCTGACTATACTTCCTTCTTCTTCCATATCTTCACATGTGGTGATGTTTTCTCATTTTGGTGTGGTGCCCGTACCTTGTTCCTGCATTCCTTTGCTATATTTCCAAGCTTGTTACATGCATAACATCTCATAGGTTTCATATTCCTCCTGTAGCAATCAGCAGCTTTGTGACCAAACATATTGCAAGAAAAACAATATCCATTAAAGTACCTGGAATGTGCTGATTTTTCTGCATGATGGTCTTGAACCACTCTTCTTCTGCATCTGGCTGTAACATGTCCAAGATTATGACATACATAACATTCAACCTTATTCATTGGAGGAGTAAGAGATTTTCTTTGAAGAATTTCTTTCCTTGGCTGTTGATGGGGTTGACCTCTCATCTCCTTGTTGAGCATTTCAGATTTTACATTAGATTCCCTTGTCTTACTTTGTGAACTAGATTCTTCTTCAACAGATTCATGAAATCCAAGACCATCTTTGATAGCAGGAGACCTTTGACTACTAAGAATATCATCCAAGATCCTAGTACTAACTTGAAATCGTAAGAGCTTATATTTTTCTTCTAATTTAACTTTAAGAAGATTTACCTCAACCTGATGTTGCTCTTCCTTTTCAAGATACTGCGTCTTCATGTTTTCTTCAACATTTCTTCCTTCTTCCAACTGATGTCTTAGATCAAGAACTTCTTTTTCTTGTTTTTCATGAGCTTGGAGTAGTTCTTTATTCTACTTCTTTGATTCTTCAAGATCTTCCTTTAGCGAGAGGTTCGTAGCTTCAAGTCTTTCATAGTAACTGGATCTATCTTTGAGTTTCTTGATTATTGTGCTCCTTTCATTTACTTCATTTCTTAATGATGTCACTTCATCCTGCAACTTTTGGCATTGAACTACCTTGTCCTTGAATACCTTCCTTACCTTGTTTTCTTCCTCTAGTTGAACTTTTAGTTTGGTAGCTTCTTCTTTGAAAACACATTTCCTTTTGTTCAATAGATCTTGTTGATCTCTAATTTTGTCTATAAGCCTTTTAAATTCTGCCTCTATTTGATATCTTTCTTGCTCACCCATAAGAACAAATTCAGTTGTTTCGCTATCACTTTCATCATCTTCACATGGATGGATAAATGTATCACCATAGGATAACAAATTCATACCTGATAGATCTTGTTCATCTTCATTCTGACGTGAATCTGAATCTGAAGTGCTTCTTCCACATAATCCCCAATTGATGCCCACTGTCATAGTTCTTCAGAGATGTCTTCTTCTTCTTAGGTGCTTTCTTCTTGAGCTTCTTTCCCATTGATCTACGGATCTCCTTAAAGCAATCAAGCTTCTACCAAAGGACCTGCTCTGATACCAATTGTTGGAAATAATACTGAGAGGGGGGGTGAATTAGTATTATTAAATCAATAAAACTTTTTCATTTCCATATTAAGATTCATATACGCTACTTCAGTTAAAGCAAACCGTGTGTATATGCAACTGTGTGTAATGCAACAAGCGTATATCCAGTAAACTTATGATTTAGTTAGTTGATCCTTAATGAGTGCATCAGAACATTATTAACCATTTGAACAGTAAATAGGAGCAGTAAAATAGAACAGAGCATCACACACAAGAAGCACACATGAACACCATGATGTAAGGTGGAAACCCAATGTGGGTGAAAACCACCTGCTGCAAGTCGTCTCAATCTTCTTTTTAATGAGAAACTTCTTTATACAATAGTTCTACACTGGTGCAGTCTTATACCAGTACACAGGCTTCTACTTGCAGAAGGCTACAACCTTCTCTCGTTCTCCAGACTCTCCTGGAAAGGAGATACAACCCCCTTAGCTCTTGTACTAGCCGATCCATTTACTAGTACATAGGTGCTGGCCTACTGAATGCTCCAACCTTCACTCGTTTTCTAGCTGCTACTGGAAGGGAGCTGCCACCCCCTTAGCTCTTGTACTAGCTGATGTACTAGTACATAGGTGTTGACCTACAGAAGGCTACAACCTTCTCTTTCTTCCTCCCGGTAAAATGTTTCATAAATTTTCAGACTGGATACTCCTGAAGCACAACACCATAATCTGAAGGCCACGTTTCATTCAATTTTCATAATGGACCCATCAATATCATTGAAACACAAAATCAATCAATACTAGCATCATCAATCTCTGAATCACTAAAACACTGAAACCCTGTCAACAACACAGTCACCAGAACACAGAGCAGACAACAGAACTCTGCAATAATAATCAGACCCAACTGCAACTTCAAATATCATACTTCATAATGTATACGCTACTACGATGAACCAAACCTGTGTATATACGCGCTTTCACCAATGCCAACCCACGTACAGATCTATCAATATTCAATCATGACTTTGCGGCTGTTTCATACATCAGTCATACCCAGATCATAACATTCGTACAATAAAACATGCGTCAATAATTCAGATCTAGTCTATCCATAATCAAACCATATAAAGATGATTCATTCCAAACCATTTGATCCCGATCTATCCTTAGATCTTGTTCTCCATCAACCGGTGAGATTCCTCCTTAGCTCAGATCAAGCAATGCATCATGAACCCATAACCTGCATACTAGATCTCACACTTCATCAGATATTCAAGACTTTCTCAATGCTCCTGCCTAATGATTTTCTTCTCCTTTTATAGTCTTAGGCCTTACTCAATACCATGGTCCAAAACCATTGAGAACCAATACTAGGGACCCAATACTTGGGTTCAACACTTCGAACGCAATACCAAGGACCAAAACCATAGGTCTAAATACCACGGACCCAAAAATAAGCTTTCCCACATGTACGCGCTTTTTTGTGCATGAAAGTGCGTGCATACGCATACGCGACTTTTGATCAGCAATCCCGCGTGTATACGCATCTTTGTATATAGAGAACCTGCGTGTATACCCTACTTGGTATATAGTGAACCTGCATATATACGCGACTTGGTACATAGTGAACCTGCGTATAACCTACCTATGTACGTGACTTGGTATATAGTGAACCTGCGTATATACTCATCTTTCTTCATTCTTTGTAGTCTGATCATCAATTATTTGCTACTGACCTGCTGCACTATAATCTGTCATCTTGTGTGAGTTGCCATCAAGGACAAGACTTGTCACATAATGCCAACAATCTCCCCCTTTGGACTTGATGGCAAAGCTAACTTGTCATACTGAGAACTGTCATCTGATTCCTTTGAGCTATCTTGCATCCCATGTATTCTGTCACATCTGATATCTCTTCTGTAGATTCATCTAGTTATATATAAGTGAGTTGTTCTTCTACGAGTGGGTTGCCATCAAGTACAACACATGCATCATAATGCCAACATTTTCATGATAGAGCAAGCTTAAATATTTCGTTAGTTCAGTAACATCAACTCATGGAAAAAATTGAAGTGTAGTTAACCAACATCAACTTATGAAAATAATTAAAGAAAGAAAGAAGAAAGGGATAAGTTGAAGGCAATAAAATAATAGCCTCATAATATTGGTTGGCCAAGTTTGGCTATACTTTATGAAAATCCTCCTTAAATTTAAATGTAGTCTCATTGAATATTTCTAGGTTACGATTTGCGTAATATTACTTTAATTAGATTGTTATTTAGACCATTAATTTTGTGGAAGGGAAAGTCAAAACTCCACCTCTTGTTCAATGGAGAGTGTATTTGTATTTTTATTTGTGTTGATTATTTAATTTTTCATAATTATGTGAATCTTTAAGTTGCCTTAGGATGCAAAGCTTTTTAATCCACAAAAGTATCATTTTTCTAAAGAAGAATTGCACCGGCTGAATAAAAAATGTTACTCCAAGTTTAAAATTAGCAAATGATAAGACTCATTCATATTGGGACTATGTGAATCTTTAATTTGTCTTAGGTTACAAAGCTTTTTAATCCACACAAGTATCAATTGGTAAAGAAGAATTGCACTAGGTAATTAAAAAATGTTATTCCAAGTGTTAAAAATAGCAAATGATAAGCCTCATTGATATTGGGCTTGGGAGAAGACCCATGAAAATAGAGCTTCACTGGAATTATCAATTATTTGATAGAGAAAATTACAATAAAAGATATGTTAGTGTTTCCAAAAATATTAAGAAAAAAGTGAAAAAGTTATAGATAAAAAAAGATAGAATTAATAATGAGAAATCAATTTGAGAAATAAAATTTTCAATTTTACATAAATTTGTATGTAAATTTAATAAAAATATATATATTTGAAATTGTCACTTATTTTAACATTAAACATTTTATTTTATTTTTAATTTAATATAATAATATTAATAAATTTATAAATATAAAAAATAAACTTTTCATTATTATGAAAACTAAATATAATAAACATATAAAATAAACGACATATCAATCATAATATCTGCCCAAATTAACAAATAAAAATGATGAACTCTATTAAATAACACATAGAAAAGCATACTCATATAAATGATAAACTATATAAACATGAACTATGTAATATTTTAAATGAAAAATGTACTAATATAAAATACTATAAATATTATAGCATAATGGTATAGTTATATAAACTTGATTTATTTAATAATCATAATCATATAACAATAAAGAATGAAAAACGATGAAATGAAATAACTTAATAAGAAATAAAATTGGAGACATATCATGGAGCCCCCGCCTCCGTTGATATAAAAACGTATATAATTAAAGGCAAAGGTTAAATATTACATTTTTATACGTTCCTGAAAAGTGAATTTGGGTAAATAGTTTATGGTTGTTGGCAAATAATAGGTTCTATATTTAACCATGTGTGTGCTTGAATTTATAATGGCGTCTCTCTTTTGATTAAGAAGCATTTATGGCGTTGAGGTCGGTTCCGTGTCCAATATGAATTTTGGAAATTTGAGTTCCATGGTAGAGAATTTTCTTTCTTCCATATGCGGTAAAATGGGCTCCAATCCACGATTTGACTGACAACAAAAGATTTGAAGTTAAACATTTTTAAATGGATGGCTTCAGGGTCAACCGTAAGTATCTGATCTCTCCAGGGATAGCATTTACTGCATAGAAGGATCAAAGTAGAAAGCTTCGTTCCTAAAATTTTCCTCTCACGATGGCTTAGGGTAATGCCTTTTATCAAAACAAAATAATTTATGACAAATAGATATTAACAATTCCACATCTCACACCTCAATAGTTGATGAAGAAGCCTTGCAGGAATGTTTTGCTCATTGTTGTAACACAAACTCTTCTGCCATGAAATTTATTCCAAACCATTTTAGATTCGTAAAGAATTATTTTGGGAGGTATGCATGTGATACCGCTAGTGTTGGTTGCAATACAATAGAAGAAAGAAATAGGGATGCTGAATTGGCCAAAGAAACATGTTGGCAATCATCTTCTAGTTATTTCCAAATGATTTTTTTTTTTAAATACAATACTGAATATGATGGTAACTTCGCAGTCAAATGAGAAAAACTGAACTCCATCCGTGGTTTGTCATTAGAACTATTTCTAAACCGTGGAATACTGTCCTCAAATTCAGTTAAAATTGGAGCAGAAGCATGCCAGGGTAAATGAATAGACAAATAACACTGGCGCCAATGTTAGAACATAACCAGAAGTGTAAGGCCTTCGCAAACATGTGCGGTTGGGCACCGGGTGCGACGGGCGCGCGGGCGCGCGTTGGTGCGACGAGTGCGCGGAATTGCGACGAGCGGGCGCCATGCATGCGACGAAAAGGCGACGAAGGCTTGAACATATGCGACAACACTTGAATGACGTGAACGAGTTTATATGCGGTAAAGCATGGACTTGCAAGCCGACTTGCAAGGGGTGTTTGAAAGGCGTATTACCATAGTTTGGGGGTCGGCCTTAAGGCTGTACGCACCCATACACATTAACACTACCTTGCGTATATATATGAGGACGCAAGGCTCGTTTGAAACAAGCATCTTCGCACAAGGATTGTACACTCGTACGCACAAGAGGTAAACTGCGCAGGGGTAAACGAAGACTACGCATATCTCATGCGTAGTACTTCTAAGGTGCAGTTTTGGACTGTTACGTGCCGGTTTGGGTGAGGCAAGTGTGCTAAGGAGGAAACTATATGCAGACATTATGTTCAGGACTTAATAAAGAGGGATAGGTGGCTCGGGTGAGCACTCTTCTTTGTGCAAGGGTGCACATGGTTGTAAAAGGCTGTTCAATGCCTTGATTGTAAAAATATTCTAAGTGTAGGCTTGGTTTGGCAAGGCACACTTGTACATTGTAAAAAGCTGATATTCTCAATATATTGTCGGGCAGACTCACATTACGGGGAGTTGCCCCTCCCCTTTATACTTGTTTGCAATTGTTGACGTTCTTGGTTAATTGCATATGGATAATGAATGAGTATGGGCTTCATTAAGTATAAAGGATAATGCTTTATTCAGTTGTAAAAACATAAGCTAAGTATGTTCATGTTGAAGTAGGCGTAGTCCACGGGTGTTAGTATTGTTAAAAAGAAAGCGCTCGGTGGTGCCGCACCTCGCTACAAGCGGTTGGAAGATCACCGCAGGTGTAGGGGCGTGACAGTTGGTATCAGAGCTCGGTTGGAGCTGGTGAGCAAAGGTTGCTCGTGACAGTGACAAGGGTACTTGCAGGTGAAGGAGACCGTTTCACACGAAGTGGAACAAGGGCCGGTTCAGGTTGCAGGTGACTTGGTAAAGATGTC
The DNA here is from genome assembly GCA_031772625.1 of Pinus tabuliformis. Classification (NCBI taxonomy): domain Eukaryota; kingdom Viridiplantae; phylum Streptophyta; class Pinopsida; order Pinales; family Pinaceae; genus Pinus; species Pinus tabuliformis. The sequence continues at coordinate 919,120,753 of CM062806.1, read as the reverse complement.
TATCTTGCAGAAATTGGGTTATGCATCCTTCGAAAAATTCGAAGGGAGTCTACTTGAAGAGTCAGAAAGAGTAAAACAAGGATTTGTAGAATGTGGCAAAAGGTTGTTTGAAACAGGGGATGCTCTTCGTGCCTTGGTTAAGGAAGGGATTTCTGATGAGAATAGAGAGGAAGCTCTTCGACTTGCAGAGGAAGCAGACTTGATTGAAGCAGAACTCAAGGAGCTCAAGATAAGAAAGAAGGAAGTGAGGCATCTCCTAGCCTTGAAGAGGAAGGCTGAAGCTGAAAATGTGCTTCTTCAACTTGGTTGGACAATGAAGCAAGATGAAGTTGCAGACTATGCTAACAAGGAAGAGGAAGCCGTGATGATCAAAGATGTTGAAGACATGACTACGATGGAGGATGAACTTGAGGATGATCAAGTTGAACCAGGATCGTGCAGTTTCTCAACATGTATGGATGAGGTCACTCACATGGAGGAGCCTCATGATGATAAAGTAAGTGATGATACTTGTGTTTCATTTGGGCATTTGGGAGATGGACCATGTGCAGTGAAGGGCAAAGTCAGTTTGCCAAGGCAAGAGGACATCTTACCATGGATGACTATGATGGAACCTTGTATGGAAGAACAAGGATTGTCAACCATTGCAGGGCTTGTTGGGGCTACTTGTGACCTTGTGATGAAAGGTGCAAGGACCCGGGACAAGGGTGGAACTTGATGATCGTTGTGGAGGATTGAGTCATGCTTTAGCCACATGGAGAATTGGCTAAGTGCCCGGCATGACTCATGGACAGACTGAGGAGGGCACACACTTGTGATGTTTTGGGTGGACTTCTCATGGCCAAGACCAAGAGCAAGTCTTGATGGACACTTTGGTGGAGGAGCTATGGTGAAGAGACTCATGACATGATGATGATGAGATGGTTGGGTGACCGAGTTCACTAAACCGAAGATCGAAGACTTGGATGGGATGGCCAGATGTTGTGATGTGTCTACTTGGTTGGACTACATGGGCAGCTTAGTCATGGACATCAGGTTGGAGACTTGAAAACATGAAGCATGGCAGACCTATGCAAGGACATTGTGTGGAAGCACTTGTAGAGATGTCAAGGGACATCCAAAGAAGAGTGCTAAGGCAGGAATGCTATGCAGGAGGACTTGATAGTGTGACATGGGAACTTGAGGATGGCACATTGCAGATGACGAAGAGGACTTCATGGACCTGAATGGGGCACGTCGAGAGTTGATAAGATTGGAGACTTGGATGGACTTGTGAGCAGCTATGGAGCATTCCTACTACATGGGGAGCTGAGGCATCTTGTATGCTTGCTAAGGTGTTAGTTGGGGATGGGTTATGGGGCTCATGAGGACATGAGATTGTTGTGACTTTTAGGGACTTCATGTATGGTGGACTTTGACGATCTAATGCATTGAGGAGATGAGGTCAGGAGACTTTGATGCAGTATGGGATGCATACTTTCAAAGTACATGTATGGGCATGGCTTGGAAGGGTGACTTAATGTGGAGGATCGATATGAGGCACTTTGAGGTGATGAAGTTACAACGATGATGATGATGATGCTTTGGTGATACACTTGAGCATGGGTTGAGCCGAGACTCAACTACTTTCTACACATGGGAGCTGATTTGATCAAGGATCATGGGCAACACATGGATAGATGAGACAAGTGCATACTTGTTTCTATGGAGACTTGACGATGGCACATTGCAGATGATGAAGAGAGCTTCATGGACCTGAATGGGGCACATCAAGAGTCGGTTTGAGGAGATGTTCTCTTCACTTGGAGAAGACACACATATGGACAACATGTTGCAGATGAGATGGATGGAGTTTCCATGGACCTGAGCATGGATTATGGAGATACATACTTTGGTATGGTGAGCTTGGTGGCAGTGGTCACTAGGCCGGGACATAGTGGAGAAAGAGTCTCTACATATCTGGCAAGGATGTTTGCCTTGTGTAGAAAGGTCGACATCGTGGATGAATGATGATCTTGGTGGAGAGCTACCAGGATGATATGTTGTCGAGGACGACAACGATTTCAGGTGGAGGAGTATGTAAGGCCTTCGCAAACATGTGCGGTTGGGCACCGGGTGCGACGGGCGCGCGGGTGCGCGTTGGTGCGACGAGTGCGTGGAATTGCGACGAGCAGGCGCCATGCATGCGACGAAAAGATGACGAAGGCTTGAACATATGCGACAACACTTGAATGACGTGAACGAGTTTATATGCGGTAAAGCATGGAATTGCAAGCCGACTTGCAATGGGTGTTTGAAAGGCGTATTACCATAGTTTGGGGGTCGGCCTTAAGGCTGTACGCACCCATACACATTAACACTACCTTGCGTATATATATGAGGACGCAAGGCTCATTTGAAACAAGCATCTTCGCACAAGGATTGTACACTCGTACGCACAAGAGGTAAACTGCGCAGGGGTAAAGGAAGACTATGCATATCTCATGCATAGTACTTCTAAGGTGCAGTTTTGGACTGTTACGTGCCGATTTGGGTGAGGCAAGCGTGCTAAGGAGGAAACTATATGCAGACATTATGTGCAGGACTTGATAAAGAGGGATAGGTGGCTCGGGTGAGCACTCCTCTTTGTGCAAGGGTGCACATGGTTGTAAAAGGCTGTTCAATGCCTTGATTGTAAAAATATTCTGAGTGTAGACTTGGTTTGGCAAGGCACACTTGTACATTGTAAAAAGCTGATATTCTCAATATATTGTCAGGCAGACTCACATTACGGGGAGTTGCCCCTCCCCTTTATACTTGTTTGCAATTGTTGAAGTTCTTGGTTAATTGCATATGGATAATGAATGAGTATGGGCTTCATTAAGTATAAAGGATAATGCTTTATTCAGTTGTAAAAACATAAGCTAAGTATGTTCATGTTGAAGTAGGCGTAGTCCATAGGTGTTAGTATTGTTAAAAAGAAAGCTCTCGGTGGTGCCGCACCTCGCTACAAGCGGTTGGAAGATCACCGCAGGTGTAGGGGCGTGACAAGAAGAGTCTTTTGTCTTTTGTCATGAATAAAGCTCAGAATTTTTACCTGTTACCGGTTTTTTAAGTATATGGTTTATTTACATGCCATTTTGAAAGGGGATACATGAGCAGACAAATCCTTTTTAGCTAACCTAAAGTTTGCAAGGATAGAAGGAATGTTGAATGTATTACGGGATTACACTGCCATAAACAACCAATGAAGAAAACAGAGGCCAAGTGTTTATAGCTAATGAAACTGATCATATTTACCCTCACTATTGAGATATTTAACCTATCATTGAAGAATGTAGATAAAGTGAGGCCCATTCTACATGATTGAGAAAATTTATGAAGCTTGTGCCTCAAATTGGATGATCTATTCATGGTTACAGTTTAAAAAACTCGCTGGCTTGAACCGGAAATTGGTTAAACCAATTGGTTCATTGCGGCATCGGGTCAAACTGGAAAAAAAACCCATTTATGGGTTTATTTCACCAAAAAAAACCACAAGTGGTCCAATGAAGTATCGGCCCGTTTTCCCATAAACTAGATGGTTTCTTCACAAACATATCATTTTATTGCCAAGCTAGCTACAAACCCCACAATGCAATTTTCTGAGTTTTGATGTTGTTTTGTGAGAAATTTGGAGTTGTTTCCCTTAAAAACAACCTATCTAAGAAAAGTATGCCTCCCCTCTTATTTGTCTCAGACATATTAACCCAGACAACACTAGCAATCAATGTCAAATGGTAATGTTAAATTCCTAAAGTAAAAGTGACATTTTCTTTATTTTTCATTTTCACCATTTCAAGTAAATTTTTAACATTACCATGAAATGATTCGGGATGTTTGAGAGTAATTTCGATTGGATTTCATATGCAGAAACTAGAATTTTAGAGTTGACTCAAAATTCAGCGGACTTAATGGTTTTCAGGATTTCATGGTTTGGGGGTTTGCAATGTTTCCATTTGATTCTATCATGCATGAGAGTATGAGATTGGCATTTGAGCAAGAGCATGAAAGACCTTGATCTTGATGCCATTGATTTTTGAACTTTGTTGATGTTAGTGGTATTGATTGATGATGTCCTCTACCATGGCCTTAACAATAATGTACCCTTCACTCAAAGGAAAATAATTGGTTAGTTATGCTAAAATTTTTCTACCACATTATAAGGATGAGGAGATGAACCCTTCACTCAAACCAAAATCACTAGTTAGGCATGTTAAACTTCAATTTCTATCATATTATAAGGTTGAGCAATGAAAGTATCAAGACTTTGAGCCACTTGATGTTTATGTATCTCTTGCTAATGATCCAATTTTTGGTAGCGGTGAATCAATGATGAGTTTCATGAGTGATCATGTTGATAAGTGATTTGTAGTTTGATGTCTATTTTTGTTGCTACTACTACCACTACTCTTAAGGTTGCACAAGAGTTTTAGGACTCCTTAAACACTCAGGGAGATTAGTTTTAGGAGTCCTTAAACACTCACGCAGATTATTTATGTAGCTCATGGTGATGATCCCTTGTCTAGTAGTAGTGATGGGTGGTTTGATCATGATGAGGAGTGATCATGTTGAACATTGACATGTAGACTTGTAGTAGGCTGGTGACCCCATAGCTTATACTATTTTTTTTGGACTTTAGATGCCATTTGGAACCTCATTGATTATGTATTATGTTGCCGATATATATTGTACTAGGTGCCAATTTGATATATTCATTTTTACCTGCTATATAGATTAAGCAAGCTTTACATAATTTATCTCTATTAATTTAAAATCATGATTTTAAATCTTAAAAATAATATTTTTTAAAAACCACTTCAGCGCAATCCCAATTTCGGCTTTTAAAAGTATACTCGTAACAAACGAAATTATTTCTTTTCCTTGCTAGGGCGCTTTCAGATACACTCAACCCTAGGGCAATTCATGCATGTTTACTTTTATTTCTAAAATATGTTTGTTTTAGTTTTGAGAATGTTTTATTTATTATTTTATATTGTTCAGGCTTCAATTATTCTACATTCTTCGAGTTTAGCATTTGAATTAAGGATATAATGGAATGGATAATATAATATGGTGAAGATTAAAAATAAGTTTTTTTTTTTTAAGTCTTTGCCGCTAATTAAGAAACATGACATATTCCACATCGATTTTCCAATGGCAATGATCAGTCGTATAAGGATATTGATAATAGTTTAAGCCACACAGGATTGCGTGGGAATATTCAATTTTTTCATTCACGAGCTAAAAACTAGCCGATCGACATGGGATTGCATGTGAATATTCAGTATTTTCATTCACGACCATTAGTTTTAAGAAGCATATTGTTCCGTGGTCAAATAAAACTATGATTTTGTTTTTTCAGAACTAATATATTGAGTTTTCAATGGCAATGATCATTCGTATAAGGATATTGATAATGGTTTAAACCGGACAGGATTGCGTGGGAATATTCAGTTTTTTCATTTGCGAGTTAAAAACCAGCCGATTGACATGGGATTGCATGGGAATATTCAGTATTTTCATTCCCGGGCTAAGGGTTTTAGTTTTAAGAAGCATATTGTTCCATGATCAAATAAAATTATGATTTTGTTTCTGACAACTAATTATTTTAAGCTTAGGATCGATTAAAGTATATATTACGTTATGATGAGAATTTTGTATTATTTTATAAAAGGTAAATCATTAATTTTTTTTTCACATAATAATGAAAAAGTCAATAATCAACACAAATATAAATACAAATACACTTTCCATTGAATAAGAGGTGGAGTTTTGATTTTCCCTTCCGCACAATTCATGGTCTAAATAACAATCTAGTTAAAGTAATATTCCAAAAAATCATAACCTAGAAATATTCAATGAGATTACATGAAAATTTAAGGAGGAACTCCATAAAGTGTAGCCAAACTTGGCCAACCAAGACTATGAGCCTATTATTTTATTGCCTTCAACTTATCTCTTCCTTCTTTCTTTCTTTAGTTTTTGTCATAAGTTGATGTTGGTTAACTATACTTCAATTTTTGCCATGAGTTGATGCCGGTGAACTAAGGGACTATTTAAGCTTGCTCTATCGTGAAAATCAACCATCAATTCATCTTAACCACTCTTCAACCATTGCATTAGTTCTTTGTTGTCCTCTTCTACTTTATTTGTTTGATATCTAACACATTTCTACCACTTCTATATTTTCCTCCATGTCATTGATGATTTCCTTGGGTTTTGCAGAGTCACTCCTTTGGTCTTTGGATAGAATTACATGCTCCTTTTCATGCTCTACTTAAGAGGCACCTCAAATAATTTTCTAAGCTCGTTAGAAAATCTCCTAGTTTGTTCATCCCCATACTTGGTTTCTTCTTGAACATCCTTTACTAGTGAAGGGAATTTAGTTGTTCATCGCTTAACTCTCGTCCTTTATTTGCATTGATTTTCATGCAATCTATTCTCCAAGATGGATCAATTCCCCCAAACTTCACTAACCATTCCTTTTATGCCAAGGAAGCATTAATAAACTAGGGAAGGAGGGATGCATCTTTTTTATTATTCTTCCATTTAAATAGTTTCCAAAACTACAAAATGATTTTGGCTGAGACATATGTTTTGCTCACTTTAGAATTTGATGTTAATGAAACATTGCCATCTCCTTTAGTTTGAGATTTTCTTAACTAAATTCCTCATTTGCTAATGTGGAAGGAACCTACATCTTTAGAAAAAATTATTATGGAAATAAACACATGCATAATAGCGATGGAAGTTCCTTGTAGCCCAATTTTTTCTCATGAGTTTGATAATCAATTTGTATCTCCATTACTTCTAGCAGACATTCCTCAATATTTACTTTAATGTATATTTGGACAAAAGAATACAATCATTGAGACTTTCTCAAAGTTATATGTACATATCTCCCAAGATTGTCCCCTATTTCTTAAGGGTCTAAAAACCATAGTTTAAGGGAGAGGTGTGATAATCTAATCCATGCAGAGAATGCAACATAAGGGTTCCTACTTCAGATCAAACCTAAGAGACCATCTATTTAGATATAGTCCTCTAAAGCTCTAAAGCACAAAAACTATGGGCAACTGTGAAATATTTGATCTGGATCTTCTTTCTTCTAGAATATCTAAATACATCCTTTATATGGAGAAGCCACTAACATTGATTTAATCATTCCATGGGTTTGAGATTTGGTTAATCTTCAAGAACTCCCAACCCAGTGATCAAAAAATAACAATGGCTTTGTCTTTTAGGCTACAAAGAAGATAGAAACTATAGGACACTTTCTCTTTTCTCAATAATATAACATTATAATATTTAACATTATGTAATTGACCTTTGGGAGGGATACATAACAAAATAAAGCCTAAATTTAGCCTATTTTGACTTATTTGCAACGCCAAAAATGATTTTTTTAACAAACTAATATATTAGTTTTTTTTTTTAACAATCTAATGTAAAAGTAACTATAATCCACTTTTTAAAAATTTGTATGTTAGTAGGGATGCAATAATTTATGATGGAAGATATTATAAAAAGGATGTAGATGAGGATACGATGACTACTTTGAACATCGCAAATTTATTCTTTAATGATACTAACCAAAGAATTCAATCATCTAAAATAAGTAATGCAAGTTAACCTCTACTGAATTTATTGTAAAAAGGTATATATATCTATTACGTCACAACAGATACAAAAGATTATGGGAACAAAAACGATAATGCACACCCTCCATCACAAATATTTTATGATGAGCTTAGAAGAAGAATTACAAGGAAACAAGTAGAAAACAATAAAATGAGATGGAAAATTATGCTCTTCTCTATTATGTAGATTATAAAACCTTCTAATTTTAAATAATATTTGTACTAATGAACCATGGGTTTATGCCATTGAGGATGAGATTTCACAAATTGAGAAGAATGATACATGGCACTTAATTTATCTCCTTGATGGGAAATCCATTATTTGATAACGTGGATTTACAAGCTAAAATTCAATATGGATGGGAATGATTCAAAATATAAGGCATGATTAACCGCAAATGGAGATGTACAAGAAGACATTGACTATGAAGATAATTTTTTTATCGAAGCGGATATCGATGGCCACCCACCTATTCCACGTGCTCAAAGCATAGTCCATATTGGTTGTTTTTTTATATTTTTTCTATAGTTTTTCAAGTCATGAATTTCTGAGGCTATTTTAGGCCATAAATGACATTCTTTTGATGTGGAAAGACCCAAGTGATATCCATAGGAACTGTTATCTCGCACAATGTCCGAAGGCTGAGAAAGGAGATTGACGAAGGTAACCTCAAACCACTTAGGATTCAACCGCTAGCCCTGCTAAACCAAAGAGGGCTCTCTCTATGAGCTCATAATAAATTATGAATGGAGTGGGAAAAGATGTTAGGATAGTTATTACAACACTAGGGTTTTTCAAATTTAGGGTTTGCTGGATCAGGAGTCAAAATCAAGGAACTAGGGTATGTCTCCAGGGTTTAGTTGCAAGAGATATCAAGGAGAAGAGTAGGTACGCCTTAGTCATATTTTAAGAGTTGGTTGATGTAGTGTAGGGTTGAAAAGATATGAAAATCAAGATGAGCATGTTAACCATGAATTCATCTATCAGAAGACTAAGTACAAAAACATGATTTCCTAACAAAACAATGCCTAATCATAAGAATTATGTTTAATATCTCTTAGGAAAATCACTAAAGAGCATATATATATGGAAACGAGATGAATTTATCATTCATATAAGCTATTAACAAAAGAAAAACATTATCAAAAACTAATACCACAAGAATTCCTAGATAATAGCTGCAAATGGCCTTTGATTTCCTGTAAAAGTGTGATGAGACACAAGCTACAAGATTCCCACTCTCTCATGTCCAACCCTCAGTCTGACTCAAAACTAGATACAAATAGACCAAAAAACAACTTCCCAACTCTATGGGGTCAAATCCCTCAATCTAGGAACTCATCACAAGAATATCTCCAACAAGACCTAATGACTAGGGAAGTTAACAGACTCTCCTCAAAATAGAAAAACCGATACATTTGACTTTTACCCACCATTAATGATGATGAATCAACATCAAAATGACTCTAACAAGACGTGTTTACCGTCATTTACATCAATTCAACTCACAAAATGAGGAATTATATCATAAAATCCAAGTTTGACTAAAGAAAACTCAAAATTTGGAGTAATAGGCAAAAGCGCAACACCACTTGTAAAAGTGCGGTGCCATGAGGCATAAGCGCAATGCCAATTTTGAGGAGCTTTTTGAGGGCCTTCCACTGCGCTGAATTCAACTCTGAATATATCAATGGAAATATTTGGATGTCTGATTGTCATTAGATAGCTCAAGAAAGCAAAATGGACACTCCAAGACCAAGAAAAACTCATTCTCCCACAACTACTCTAAAAGTGCAGTCCCAACTTGGAGGATAGATTTGACTACCTTCATGAGATTTAAATCCATATTGGAAGGTACCATTGGAAAGTGTATTGTTTATAGTTTTTAATAGACTCCTCAAGAAAGAAAAATGGCCTCTCTAAGGCTGAGAAAAACTCATTCTCTCAAGACTACTCCAGAAATGGAGCGACTCTCCTGTAGAAACAATATTTTAGGAATTTCTCCCAAATAATAACACCTGTGTAAAAACTGAAGGAGGTTTTTTTTTCTTGGTCACTTATTGACAAAAACCTCTTTCACTTTTACCAAATTCATTTTCCTTACTTCAGAAATGAGTTTTGAGGTAAGACTACCCTAATGTGTGGCAAATGATTTGTCTCTTGGAATGATTTCTTGAGAAATAGTGAAGACATGATGTCATGTGTTGAAGTTGGATAATACATACTAATTTGACCTCTCTTATTCCTTCTGTACTCAGTAGTCTCAGAATTCGTAGCAAACCCTAGTTGAATGGGAAGGGAAATTAGGGTTTGGTGTAGGGAAAAACACTGGATTTGGGAATTTTTTGAAATTGAGGGAGATGAAGGGGTTAGGGGGTCTCTAAATTCTTAGGAAAATTATGGGGGGTGGGGATAGATGTTATGGAGTGAGGGGAAGTGTAATTTTGGAATTTGAGTGAAGGGAGGGATGCAAAACTAGGAAACACAATCCTAGTTTAGAAATGCATGGTAGAGACTAGGGTTTGTGAGGAAAAATGATGAAATGAGGAATTTGATGAGAGAAAATGTAGGAGATGGTATATTAAGAGTATAGGAAGGTGCATTAGCTCAAAATTAAGGTTTTTTTCTAAAAAATACAACCAAAGAGACTATGAAAGCATGAAAACCCTAGAAGAGGGAAACCTAATCTTCAAGCCTAAGATGGAGTAGAAAAAAGCAAGAAGATGCCTCACTTACTTGCAAATGATAGCCTAGAACCTTCTTGTCAATGTAGAAACCACTGCAATGAATCCCCCCCCCCTCCCCACCCCTTGAAGAAAATGCAACAGCTTTGGCAAAAGTGCAACGTAACAAATGATGAGGCACTTTAGTAGCACAAAATTGTTGTTATGAGGGTGAAAGAGCTCTTTGAAGGTGAAGAGATGTTTTTTTGTAAATGAAATGAGCAAATTAGAAGCCATTTTTGTCTTTTGTACCTTTGGAAATCGATTTTCTCCTTTGGTGGTGTAGTGGCCCCACCATGTCCTTTCACATTTTATTTTGAAACTGCATCTTTAGAACCTTTTAGGATATATTACATCATAATGGAGATATAAAATCACTTTAGAACCTTTATTGAAGATTTTCCCCTATCAGTACACCTTCAAATGATAATTTTGGTGGTGAAATGATTTATTTTCATGCTTTTGACCCTATGACCTAATGATGACACTACATGAATGAATGAGCTGAATGATGACATGATGACTATGACACTATTTCAACAAGGGATGACTTGACCATGTTGATGTCCATTGATCATAAAGGTGAAAGGAGTAGTGATGACCTACCTAACCTAACCAGTGACCAAATTTTTATTGAAAACCTATTTGAAACCATAAAAATTTGCAGTAAGACCGTATCAAGAACTTTGTAAGAGCATATTTGATCAGTGGTGACTAACAGGACTGACATACACTAACATCAACTATCCTAGGTATAGTCATAGTGCATATGTCTTGGCTAGACCTTCCCAGTGGGCTTCTGAATGCACCAAATCGAGATTTTATGTGAATGTTACGACCCCAAGAATTTTATGTTCTAACTAACCCCACAAGGGAACATAGATATTTTAGCATTTCATCTCCTAGAGTTAGGTTTTATGATGTTCAAGGTCTCTTCATTACTACTATATATCAAAAAGGGCAGTTTGGCCTCATGGTAATGTGCTCTAGTGAATGCATGTATCCATCACATCTCTCCTTAGAAATAAGCTACCACCATCCAAGTAAGTTTATTTCATTCTTAATTTGTATAGTTTTAGCACATTATATTTATTAATAGAAGAAAAGTTCTCCTATATCTCTGTGTTTTTGTTATAAATATATATTTAATTTCATCCCTTCATAAATATGGAGCAATGATTTCAAAGAAGTCTAATCTTTATTTTTTTCTCTGCACATGACATCAATAAGGTCAGGGTATAACAAGTTAGTACGAGCTACTTGAACCTTTGAAAAACCATTATTTATGATCCAAATGTTCTCCCATGACAGAAGAAAAGAATGATAAGGGAACATGAGATCCTTGTAAACTACTACTTGAGGAATCCCTCGCATGACAAAAGAACAAGGTGATGAAAATCAATATGAAAATCAAGGATGATCAAGCATGCTTAACCATGGTCCAACATCTAATTGTGACAAAGATTGTCTCAATATGAAAATGAATCATTGTCAACCATGGTCTAGTGTGCCCTTGTGACAAAGATTGTCTCAATATGAAAATCAGCCATGATCAACCATGTTTATTTTACCATTTATAATATTTATCATAGGATTTATATTTTTTCTTTTATAACATTTATCTTTGGATTTATCATAGGATTTTCTCAATACGAAAATGAACCATGGTTATACATGGTAAATCATAGTCAATCATGGTTAGCATTGGTTAACCATTGTCAATTATGGTGAATCATAGTTATTCATGGTAAAAAATGGCCCAACATTACATTGTGACAAAGATTATCTCAATATGAAATTTAACCATTATCAATCATGGTCCAACGTCGCATTGTGACAAAGATTGTCTTAAAATGAAAATCAACCATGGTCAACCATGGTCGACCATTGTTAATAACCATGGTCACATTGTGACAAAGATTGTGTCTTGGTCCAACATCACATTATGATAACCATAATCATCGATGGTCAACCATAATACGACATTGCATTATGAGAAAGATTGTTTCAATACGAAGACCGAAGACCGAAGACGTTCATACCATTTGATCAATTTACTTTAGAGCTGACACGACATTCATAATAGCCCACCGTGATGTATACGCTGAATAAATTTAATATATAACCTTTACTTTGAATTGATTATTTTCTTAAACCAACGGAGGAGGTTCCATTTTTAAGGCGGAATAATTTCATAGTTTATGAGAGAAACGTAATTTAAAAATAGCTTAAACTAACATGATGGGATACCTACGGCCGTCATCGCCTCAACCGTGTGATGACAGTTACCACATTCTTTTCTCAAACTCACGAATGCTGCCGTCACCATCAGATAATTGATCAATAATAACAAAAATGAATATACTTAAAATATTTATAAATAGCAATAAAATTGAAGCTGCAATATATAACTATGGAAATATAGAAAATAATATAGTCAACTAATAAATAGTAAATCAAAAACACAGATATAGATATAGATATAAATGGATCTGAAAATTGATAAGATATTTAATTTTTTTAAATTAAAGAATATGAACTTATAATTTTTTTGAAAACTTGTTAAATTTTGAGAAAATTGGATCACGAAAAATATTTTAAAAAAATATCTAGTTTATTAGTTGGTATATATAGAAAAGTTTAAGTTGAATAGTTGGTATATAGAGAAAAGTTTAAGTTGAAGATGAAATGATTATTTTACTAGAATTAGTTATAAAATTTCAAACAAAGTTGTAATTGTTGTTGTTAAAAATACATTTTTGAATTTAAATATACAATTTCAAGGAAAGTTGTGATGTTTGTTTAAAATATATATATTTTTAATGGAATTCTATAAATTAAACAATTTAAACTCATGTTTTCAAAAATATGATTTTTTTGTTAAAATTAATCAGAAAAAATGCCTTAGAGAAAAACAATTTCGTCCATGAATTTATATATAAATAAAAAAATGATTTTTTTGCTAATATTTCTCTTGATTAATCTTGCCCAAATTTTGTTAAAAAAAACAAACAAACAAACAAACAAAAACTCAATTCAAAGAAATAGCCATAGCTTCCGTAAACAACCCCAAGTAAATTGATATTAACACAATTATCACACTTGTTTGGTGTAACAACTACATATAAAAAAAAATCTTTTAAGCGGTAAACTATGGAATAATACAACATTAAAAGAATTTGGGATATATTCAAAAGGTTACAAGGTGGATATGGATTACAAATTTTAACACCATTTAAATTAATGTGTTGTACAAGTTGGTTGTCATACCCACATAACCTTATCATTTGCATTAACTCCCATTGTGTAATCCCAAAATCACGATCTGCTATTAATTGAACTTGAAGGCTAGACCACACATCATGAATATAGCTAGTCCTTTGAACTGCAAAGTTCAGTGTGACAGGATGGCTAGCTACAGATGGCCTCACTCTCGACTGTCAATCTGCGGAAGGCAATCTGACGATGCGAGAGGGTTAGGGTTTAACAAACTCAACGGTTCACCCATCGGGCTGGTTGGCCAGTCATTCAAGTTGGTAAGAGGGAGGATGTTCCTGCTCTGCAACTAGCTCGGCCTGAGAGCTTTCAAACCTGTCTAGAATTCTTAACAATGTGAGCTATAACGATAATTGACCACGAGATAGCACAAGGTATTCTCATCTATTCCTCTATGCTCGTTCCAGGTTTTTGATGCGACTTAGGTAGGGTTTCTGCGACTATCGATCGATCGACTCGGATGGAAGTTGATTAGTGGCTATCCTTGTCAGGAAAGGTTTGGGGTATTCAGCTGCGACAGAAGGTGATGTGGGTCAATGTAATCTTAATGAAGGTGTATATATATAAACCCACAGATGTTTTGGTCAATTAACTATTTATTTTTGTAGTCAAGAGTACTGCAATGAAAGAGGTCTTGCTTTTGTGGCAATGCATGCGATCCGCCAACAATGGGAGTCCTCCACACATAGGTGACTGTCCTACCCGTGGCCACTCCTTTTGTTCACTTTCTCAGCAAGTTCTAAACCCTTAGTCGATTGCTAAACGAGAGTGTTGTTTTGCAGTTAAGCCTCCTCAAGCGCGCTACTTTTGTTCGAGGTTTTCAAGGCATATGCCGAAGTGCAATTGCTAGCATGATGGACTTGATTACTTTCTGTTTTAAGGAATGGAAATTGTTTCATAATGTATATAGTTCGCCATTAACCTCTGTGCATGTGAATTACTGCATTTTTATTATTCCTGATTATACAACAACTATATAAGTATTTAGAATGTCGATTAACAGTTGCTAGGCTTGGTTTTGCATGTAATTGGTCTGGAAATCCCGGTACTCTTATGATTATTATAGCTCTATTTTTGGTAATAATTCTTCAAGGGACTGCTTTCACTATTTAGTAAATTGGGTTTCTATAGTTTTTAATTTTGTATACAGTATCTAAAGAATAGAAGAAAGGAATTACATTCGCTCTTTAATACTCATGTCTATTAGTTAATATTTAGGTTTTTACTGTATTGTTTTACCATTTATGCCTGCACTAGCATTTTCGATTATGGTTCGGTTCAGAAATAAAATTCGAGAATATTTTACTTAATTAGTTCAGAACTGTAACAATACTTTTTAAAACTTATTGTACATTATGGAAACATTATGATATACTTATATGTCTCCTGCCTACGAGCATATGGTCTTTTGAAAGCATAATAATTTTATTATCTGTCTACTGCTTGTGTGTGTATATATATATATAATCTTTTGAAAGCATGTTATTTTACTTATCTGTCTACTGGTTGAGAATATATATAAAATATATTTCTTTTTGGAAAATCTCTCCTCCCAGCCATGAGTCTCGCAATTACATTGAGACTCTCCCCCGAGCACTTTTGTTTTTCCTTATATTCAAGTAAGTGTATATCCATCTACAGTCAGGTACGTCAGGGCTCAGGACTCAACTATCCAACCTCAACTCCTGTACCTCTCCAGACTGTTCTTGAGTATTCTTCCTACTGATTTATTCCACCCAGCTCTAGGAGAGATCACTGAATATTTTCCCCTCTATATTTCCCTTTCCAGGGCAGATGGGAACTTTTTCTTGATAACTATTTCTTTTAATTATTGGAGATCATTATTATTTTACTTAACATATCCGAATTCCTAATTATGCATTAATCAAGTAACCAAATGTATACTGGCCTTTGAACCTCAGTCATTGTTATATTTCACAACATAATTTAAAAGATTAAATGCAATGAAACATAAAATTAACTCAGTAGCTATAGTAATTTTTCATGTAACCTGAGGGTGTTACATCTCCCCCACTTTTTTAGGAACATCACCCCTGGTGTTCTCCTGATTTAAGAAAATAATGCTAGGTAATTTTCCCGCATAAACTCCTCTTCTTCCCAGGTGGCCTCTTCCGAGCCAAAGTTCTTCCACTACACTTTAACCTGGGTGACGACCCCCTTCCGCAAGGTGGTTTCTCTGCGATTGAGAATACGAAGAGGTTCTGCTAGGAATTCTCCTTCTGATTCGACCTGCACATCCAAAATTCGCAGTCATATTTTATTTCTAAAAGAATTTATCCAAGAGTTAAGTATTCTCCTTAACTGATTACTTGAATGTTTTCCCAGCTAATTATATGTTGTGGATTGTACACATATCGTTTTAGCAAAGAGACATGAAACACGTTATGGACTCACATATTGATTGGTAATGCAAGTTTATAGGCGACTGGCCCAATCCGTTCCGGAACTTGAAAGGGTCCACAATACTGGGGTGCTAACTTAGCACAACCCCTCCATTGTAAGGAACTTTTCTGGGGCTTCACTCTTAGATAAACATGATCTCCTGGCTAAAATTCTTTGTAGTTTCACTTTTATCTACATACATTTTCTGCCTATCTTGGGCAGCCCTTACATTTTGTCGAACCTTCTTAACTATCTCTTCCATTTCTGCATGCATGTCTGCTCCCAAGGCTAACTTATTAACTGGGTTGTTCCAATCTATGGGAACTCTGCACCTTCTCCCATGCAACACCTCAAATGGGCTCATGCCCAGTGATTCATGGTGTCCGTTGTTTTAAGAAAATTCAACAAAGTGGAGATAGTCTTCCCAATTATGTGGTTGTTCATCACAAACATACGTAACTCATCCTCTAACACTTGATTCACTCATTCGATTTATTCGTTCGTTTGAGGATGATAATATGTACTAAATTGAATCTGGGTGCCTAGTCCTAAAAAGAGGGTCTTCCAGAATGTATATGTAAATTTTACATCCCTGTCAGAAATTACCACCTTGGGTATTGCATGCAAACGAAATATTTCCTTCATAAATATGTCTACAATTTCCACCATTTTATAAGTGGATTTCTTAGGGATGAAGTGATTTTTTTTTCTCAATTTGTCCACCACCACCATAATTGAGTCGTGCTTCTTCTTAGTGTGAGGTAAATCGATGATGAAATCTAGAGATATGGTCTCCCATTTCCATTTCAGAATGGGCAATGGTTGCAACAAACCAGCAGGGTGCTGATGTTCCACCTTCACCAACTGGCATTCTAAATGTCCAGATAAGTACTCAATGATGTCCTTCCTTAACCCGGGCCAAAAATACCCTTTCTTGATGGCTAAAAACAACTTTTGGTAACCTAGGTGACCAGTGCATGATTTTCTGTGAAATTCATCCAATATCATTTGTTTGACCATGCTTTGGTTAGCAACATATATTCTGTTTTTGAAGGTAAGGATGTTGTTGGGACTTATATCGAAATATGATCTTCCCCCCTTAACAGAGCTACCTCTGTTTGAAGCAAAAGATAAGTGTATTCTGGATCCTTGCATAAGGCTTCTTTTATGATTTCAAGGATGTTTGAGCATACGTGACTAATCTGGACCTCATAAATACAATGCACTTTTCTGCTCAAATCATCGGCCACTCGATTTTCCTTCCCTTTGAGACGTTTCATCTCGAAATTCAATTCACTTAAAAATGCTATCCACCTGGCCCGCGGGGCATTTAAGCTAGACTTATTGAAGAAATTGGTAAGGCTGCTATGATCTGTTAATAACAGAAATTTCTTCCCCAACAAGTAGTGTTGCCACATTTTAAGTGCATGCACTACTGTTGTTAATTCAAGATCATTAGCCGAATATCATTGCTCATATTCCTTCAATTTTCAGGATTCATAAGCAATGGCTTTCCCTTCTTGTGTTAACACTCCACCAACACCCTCTTTACTAGCATCCGTGCGAACCGCGAAAGATTTTTTTGGATCAACCACCTTTAACATGGGTGCAATGGTGAGTAGGTGCTTTAATTTTTCAAAGCTTTGTTGACATTCGGCTATCCATTTGAAATCAAGTCCCTTTTTATATAAAGAGGTCATGGGAAAAGCAATTTTTAAAAATCCTTCGATGAACCTACAGTAATAACCAACCAAGCCTAGGAATGATCTGATATCCATGACATTCTTTGGTGCGGTCCATTCCATAATGGTTTTGATCTTTTCTAGGTCTATGGCTATCCCATCCGTTGATATAATGTGACCCTGGTACTGAATCTGGTCTTTGAAAAATTCACACTTGTTGTACTTAGCGTATAACTGGTTTTCCCTTAGCGTTTGCAACACAATCCTCAGATTCTCTTTATGCTCCTCTTGTTTCTTGGATTATATTAATATATCATTGATAAAAATCAGTATGAATTTATCGAGATAGGGTTGAAAAATACCGTCCATCAAACTCATGAAAGTAGTTGGGGTGTTTGTGAGACCAAAAGGCAGCACCACGAACTTGTAATGACCATAATGAGTTCTCAATGTAGTCTTAGAGATGTCCTCATCCTTTATCCTTATTTGGTGGTAGCCAAACCTTAAATCGATTTTTGAGAATACTCTGGCTCCTTGCACTTGATCGAATAGATCATCAATACGTGGCAAGGGGTATTTATTCTTGATCGTAAGTTAGTTCAACTAATGATAATCGATGCATAATCTCAAGGTTTTGTCCTTTCTCCGTACAAATAATACGGGGGCTCCCCAAGGGAACACGCTAGGGCAGATATAATTTTTATCCAAAAGCTCCTGAAGCTGCCTTTTGAATTATGTTAACTCAGGTATGCTCATTCGATAAGGAGCCCTGGATTACGGGGCTGCTCCTGGAATTAATTCAATAGTGAAATCAATATCGTGCTTTGGTGGCAATCCAGGAATGGATTCAGCAAATACATCAGTAAATTCCTGGATGACTGGAATGTTTTCCAAGGAGGTCATTTTATTTTTGGAGTTTGTAAATCCCACCTGAACAACATATATTTTACAACCATTTCTGATGTGTTTTCCTAACTGATTAGTAGTGATAGGACGTAACTTGGTATTAGTTTTAATTCCTTGGAGTTCCTTCCTTTGGTCTGTCTTAGCGATAAAACTGTCAGTTTTATGTTTGCAATCCACTAGAGACCAACATTTTTCCTAATCCAGGTGGATGTTGGTGGCCACCCACCTATCCCACTTGGACCCCCACAAATGTCTCTGTCAGTTTTTCAGTTTCCTTAATTGTAGCATAGTTTACTATTTTTAGATGTTTTTGGGGTCTTGAACTTCCGGAGCCATTTTAAGGCCATAAACGATGTTTTTTGGGAAAACTAGGAGCAACATCGATCCATGGACTGATGTTTCTCTTCCCAAAGTTGTAGTTCTCAGATAAATCTTTCTAGCGAGATATTGTGTGCGTCAAATGAAGATTGTATGCCAAAGTTACGACCCCGGGAAGTTAATGTACCAATTTACCCAAACGGGCCCATAGTTTGGTGTTTCATCCTCTAGGGTTAGGTTTTTGAATGTTTAGGGTTTTCCATTGTTTCTCAATAATAAATAGGCCTTCAAGCCTCATTGTAACACAGTTCAGAGGCATGTAGCCGCCACATATCTTCTCAGAGATAAGCTACCATTGCCCTAGCTGGTTTATTTCCATTTTTATTTCTAAGCATATTTCAATATTTTACATTAATGAAATGAAGTATTATTTCCATTGCATTTCTGTGTTTATGGTTATATCTATAATTTGTTGCATTCCTGTCTAAATCTAGATCAGTGTTATCAGAGCGATCTTCTTTTTCTCTGTTTCTCTTTGCATGTCCCTAACGAGGTCATGATATAAGGAGTTAGAGCTTGAACTGGTCGAATCTTTGCAAGACCAGCCTCACAAATCCTGACGGCCTCCCATGGCAGATGAAAAGAAAGATGAGGGGGTAGGAGATCCTATCAAAATCTTGCTCGAAGAAGCCCTCGAGTGACAAAGGAACGCAATGATGGAAAACTTTGCGCAAATCCTTCAGAGGCTACCCAGAGATGATGCATCGACCTCCAACAGCTACTCTGGAAACGCCGCACCCTTTAAGGGACAAGTTAATTTTGCAATCCCCATATTCGAGGGTCAAATAGACGTAGATGCTATAGATAAATGGTTAAATTTTCTAGAAGGGTATTTTTCTGTTCATGATTTTTCCAGTGAGGAAAAGATTATTTTCTCTCTTCTCAAAGCAGCTCCCCACGTCAAGGACTTGTGGGAAACCCACTACGAGCAGAAGGATGAAAGTACGTGCTCACTATTTTTAGCCACACCGACTTGGGATTCATTCCGGGATGCCATCAAGGAGCGGTACTACACTATCAAAAGCTATGAGGAAAAATACATAAAGTGGACCACGCTGTGGCATGGAAGGGACCAAGATGTGCCAGAGTTCACAAACATTTTTCATACCCTTCGCACATAGTTGGGTATCAAGGACTCTAAGCTGAATTTGGTACTCAAATACTGCAGCTGCTTACATAGGTACATCCAAGACGAGATGGAGTTCCTGAACATCTCCTCAATCGGCACGATGTACTGATATGCTGTCAAAATCAAGTAGAAGTTTAAACAAAAGAAGCGAGACTTTGGATCTACGAATGCGAAGCAAGGGAAAGGCTTCCCCAAATCATAGAACCAAGGACAAATCCAAGATAGGGCAACCCAAGACAACCCATCGAATCCACAAGAAAATAACAACACCACGAAGTCGAAGAAGGACACAGGAAAGTGGTGTGAGTTCCATAAGAGCCCCACTCACAACACAAGTGAGTGTCGGACCAAGTAGTCGCTGGTGACCGAGTTGAAGGCTTCTGAATCAGATGCATGTTCCGACCCTAAGTCAGAACCCAACAAGGGGAACGGAAAAGGAAAGTAGATCATTGACATGGAGCCTAGCGCCATCGTTGCCACTACCAAGATCCAGAAGAACGAGCCCGAAGATCTAGAAGAGGGGGAGTGTCATTTCCACTCACAGATGTGGGTGAAGGGTTCACCGCTGCAATTCATTATTGACAGTGGAAACCAAAAGAACCTCATTTCAGTAGAGGTCATGTAGCGGTTAGGCCTACCCGCTACACCACACCTGCAGCAATATAGTATCGAGTGGATTCACCAAGGACGAGATCTCCGAGTCTGCTAGCAGTGCCACCTTCCCTACAACATCAAGCCCTTCAAAGATGAGGTACTGTGTGATGTTGCACCTCTAGATGTTTGTGATGTATTATTGGGCCAGCCATACTTGTGGAGGTGACATGCTGTGTAACAGTGGGGTTCTCCACATCCCCAGCGTTGTAGCAACGGTTTTGAGTGCTGGTCATTAACCGATTTATTAGCTCCTTCTGATTGTCTGTTTTCAGAGTATGTAACTTTAGGCTGGTTTAATAATGGGAATTTGCTGAGAGGTTTTTGCTGATAGAAAATTTTGCTTGTTTATTTGGGATCAGGTTCCTTCCTTTTCTGTTCACTCCTCCTTTAGCTCCCTCATTTTTCTGTTTCATTTGTTGGTAGTAGATGCGGGCTTTCTGCACTGCATCATCCATTGACCTTGGGTAATCAAATTCAAGTTTTTGCTTCATAAAATTTGGTAGAATACTATTGAAACATTGTATTTTGTCCTTTTCTTCTTGCATATAAGCACATAATGTAGCAGAGAGGTGAATCGGTTTACATATTCATCCATGGTTAAGGTTCCCAATCTTAACTCATGAAATTATTTTGCCTTTTCGTCATAATAACACTCGGTTAGATACTTATCCTTGAAATGCTTTTGAAACTCCTTCCAGGTAACATGTTCCTCATCAATTTTCCTTACCGTTTTTATTTCCTCCCACCAAAGGGTAGCCTTACCCCTTAACAAATAGACTGTCAAACGTGCTTTCAGTTTATCAATGTAATCATAAATCTGGAAGTATTTTCCCATATCAATTAACCAAGCCTCATCTGCTTCTTAAGATTCCCCTTCAAAGAGTGATGATTTAATCTTTTTAAATTCTCCCTGTAATTCATATTTTTGTCTTTTTGTTTTGCGTTTATCAGAGACATTGTCTGAGCGTCCTTCTTCATCTTCCCTATGCTTTTCTGCTGACTCAACATTCTCTTCTCCATGTTGATCCGTTGGGGTCTTTTCTCTGTCTTCATCACTGGGGTCGAGATCTCTTTGGTTTTGTCGATTGGATAGACTTAGAAGAATCCTCTCCTGTTTTAGTCGTAAACATTCATTATCTGTCCTTAAATTGGTCATGTCAGCACATAGCTACTGAATGATCTTGAGTAGAACAAAATTTTCTTGACGTGATTCCTATCCCAGTTGTATCCAAATGTCAAGGTTAACATTCACATAAGTTGATTCCAGCGGGTTTGGTGGTCCTGGGTTCCTCTACATTCTGGCCCCATTGTTGCATTGTTGCGGGTCTCTCTATGTTCACATACATATTTACTTAATTAATTTTAAGAAATCACATTCTTTTCATGTACATATATCTCCCAAAGAGTCTCAGTGTGTGAACCTGAGCTATGATACCATTTCTAACAACTACATATAAGAAAAAAATTCTTTTAAGTGGTAAACTATGGAATAATACAACATTAAAATAATTTGGGCTATATTTAAAAGGTTACAAGGTGGATATGGGTTATAGATTTTAACACCATTTAAATAAATGTGTTGTACAAATTGGCTATCATAAACACATAACCTTATCGTTTGCATTAACTCCCATGTTGTAATCCTGAAATCGTGATCTACTATTAATTGACCTTGAAGGCCAAACCATGCATCGTGAATATAGCCAGTCCTTGGCCCTGCAAATGTTAGTGTGACAAGATTGCTAGCTACAGATGACCTCACTCTCGACCATCGATCTATGGAAGGAAATCCGGTGGTGCGAGAGGGTTAGGGTTTAACAAACTCAACGGTTCACCCCATCGGGCCGGTTGGCTAGTCATTCAAGTTGGTAATCGGGAGGATCTTACTACTCTACAACTGGTTTGGCCTGAGAGCTTTCAAACCTACCTAGAATTATTAACACCGTGAGCTATCGCGATCACTGACCACCAGATAGCACAAGGTCTTCTCATCTATTCCTCTATACTCGGTCTAGGTTTTTCATGCGGCTTAGGTAGAGTTTTTGCGACTATCGATTGACTCGGTTGTAAGCTAACTAGTGGTTTTCCTTGCTCAGGAATGGTTTTGGGGTATTCGACTGCCACGGAAGGTGACCTGGGTCAATGTAATCTTAACAAAGGTATATATATATATATATATATATATATATATATATATATATATATATATAGATATATATATATATATATATATATATATATATATATATATATATATATATATATATATATATATATATATATATATATATATATATATATATATATAGAAACCCTTTGATGTTTTGGTCAATTAACTATTTATTTTTGTATTCATGAGTACTAAAATGAAAGAGGTCTTGACTTCTATGCCAATGCAAGTGAGTTGCCAACAATGGGAGACCTCCACACATAGGTGACTGTCCTACCAGTGGCCACTCCTTTTGTTCACTTTCTTAGCAAGTTCTAAACCCTTAGTTGGTTGCTAACTCAGAGCGTTATTTTGCAGGTAAGCCTCCTCCAGTGCGCTAGTTCTATTCGAGGTTGTCAAGGCATATGCCGAAGTCCTCATGGTTGTCTACTTCAGTTGCTTTCAGGTTGGAAGTGTGTCCTCTAGTTCCATACTTGCTTTCTTTATGGAGTATTAAACTTTTAGTGTGCTCGATGACCGAGGCTGAGGCCCAGAACTTGCCCTCTAGTTTTATTTAAACTCTTGTATAAAATTGAGTTGGGTTTATATGACATATTCGAGGGTTTTCTTGTAGTAGTAATTCCAAACTCATATTTATATATTTGATATTTAATTTTGCTGCAAATTTATGCAAGGAAGCAGGGTATTTTGTTAATACTTTTAATAGCCTTTACTGATAATTTTAAAGTCAGCCCTGTAACTCTCCGCCACGTAATTAACTGATGCAGTTGCTACCTCAATGGACTTTATTAATTTCTGTTTTAAGGAATGGAAACTGTTGCATAATGTATATAGTTCGCCATTAACCTCTGCACATGTGAATTACTGCATTTTTCTTATTCCTGATTTCTTTATTTCGAACAACAACTATATAAGTATTTGTACAGTCAATTAATAGTTGCTAGGCTTGGTTTTGCATGGAATTGGTCTAGAAATCCTGGTACTATTATGAGTATTATAGTACTATTTTTGGTAATAATTCTTCAAAGGACTATTTTCACCATTTAATCAAATGGTTTCTACAGTTTTTTAAGTTTGTATACAATATCTAAAGAATAGAATAAATGAATTACATTCACTCTGTAATACTCATGTCTATTAGTTAATATTTAGGTTTCTACTGTATTGTTTTGCCATTTATGCCTGGACTAGTATTTTTTATTATGGTTTGGTTCAGAAATGAAATTTGAGATTATTTTACTTAATTATTTCAGAACTATAACAATACTTTTTAAACCTTATTGTACATTCTGGAAATATTATGCTTTACTTATGTATCTCCTGCCTACGAGCATATGGTCTTTTGAGAGCATGCTATATTTCTCTACTGCCTATACATACACAAACACACACACACACACACACACATATATATATATATATATATATATATATATATATATATATATATATATATATATATATATATATATATATATATATATATATATATATATATATATATATCCAACTATAGCCGGTTGCCTTAGGACTCCACTGTCTAGCCTCAAGTCCTGTACCTCTCCAGGCTGTTCTTGAGTGTTCTTCCCACTGATTTATTCCACCCAGCTCTAGGAGAGCTCACTGAATATTTTTACCCACTATATTTCCCTTTCCACGGTAGATGGGAACTGTTTCGTGATAGTTTTTTATTTTAATTATTGGAGATAGTTATTATTTTACTTAACATATCTGAATTCCTATTTATGCATTAACCAGCTAAATAAATGTATATTGGCCTTCCAGCCTCAGTCATTGCTATATTTAACAACATAATTTAAAAGTTTAAATGCAGTGATACATAAAATTGACTCAGTAGCTACATTACTTTTTCACATAGCCTGGGGGTGTTACATTTGGAGTGTTTTTTGTCAGACTCAAGAATGTCGCAGTCACCCTCCAAAAATTAATCAATAATAATAATAATAATTTTTTTTAAAGAAAAACAATAAAATTCAAGCTACAATATATAGCTATGAAAATAGAGCCCTAAGGGATAGCTCAATTGGGTGAGTTCCCATTACTAAGTACCTTGCCAATTGGGAGGTCACGGGGTCAAATCTACTCGCGTCCATTGGGATTAGGCTAGCTTAGATAAGCTGACGGGTAGATCCCTTCGGATGGATCTTCTTGGATTATTACTTGTGAATGGTCCCTTCGGATTCTCGAATTATTACCTATGAATGACCTTCCCGGATTATGGATACGGGTAGATCCCTTCAGATAGATCTTCCTGGATTATTACACATGAATGATCCCTTTAGATTCTTGGATAATTAGCCATGAATGATCTTCCCGAATTACTACCCATGGATATGGGTAGATTTCTTCAAATGGCTATTCCTAGATTATTACTCGTGAATGATCCATTCAAATTCCCAGATTATTACTTGTGAATGATCTTCCCATATTGTTACCCGTGGATCCCCTCGGATGGATCTTCTCGGATTATTACTTGTGAATGATCCCTTTGGATTCTTGGATTATTACCCATGAATGATCTTCTGGATTATGGATACGGGTAGATCCCTTCGGATGGATCTTCCGAGATTATTACCTGTGAATGATCCCTTCATATTCCCGAATTATTAGTCATGAATGGTCTTCCCGAATTATTACCTGTGGATATGGGTAGATCCCTTCAGATGGATCTTCCCAGATTATTACTCATGAATGATCCCTTCAAATTCTCAGATTGTTACCCATGAATGATCTTCCCAGATTATTACTTGTAGATATTGGTAGATCCCATCGGATGGATCTTCCTTGATTATTACTTGTGGATTATCCCGTCGTATTCCTGGATTATTACCCATGAATGATCTTTCCCGATTATGGATATGGGTAGATCCCTTCAGATGGATCTCCTGGATTATTACCAGTGAATGATCCCTTCAGATTCTTGAATTATTGCCTGTGAATGATCTTCCTAGATTATTACCCATGGATACAGGTAGATCCCTTTGGATGGATCTTCCTGGATCATTACCAGGGAATGATCCCTTCGAATTCTTGGATTATTACCCATGAATGATCTTCCTGGATTATTACTTGTCGATATGGGTAGATCCCTTCAGATGGATCTTCCGAGGGATGGATCTTCCCGGATTATTACCCATAGATACGGGTAGATCCTT
This sequence comes from Pinus tabuliformis, assembly GCA_031772625.1. Taxonomy (NCBI): domain Eukaryota; kingdom Viridiplantae; phylum Streptophyta; class Pinopsida; order Pinales; family Pinaceae; genus Pinus; species Pinus tabuliformis. The sequence continues at coordinate 919,094,594 of CM062806.1, read as the reverse complement.
CAGATGGATCTTCATAGATTATTACTGATATAACGACCACTTAATAACCCTGAACCACAATTGGAAAAAAAATAAAAAATAATTATAAAAGTATAAAAAATAATTTACTCAACTAATTGAGTATAATATGTACTCAATGAAAAACATATAACACAATTCTTCTTTTTATTTATTTTTTATTATAAATTTGTATAATTTTTAAGGTAAAGATAATTTACTATTATCACCAACTATATGTTATTATATTGTTATGTTGTTTTCCTGTGAACTCGGGATCACATTATGTGTGTTTGAGGTTCTCCATGGTATAAAATATTTGTGCCACACATATAGTTCACCTCTCCATGGTATTTATCATTGGAGTTCCTTGTAAACTAACATAACTTATATCATTATGTTTTATTCTTATGTGAATTTTTGTTGGGTTCCTCTCTCAATGTAAGTACTATGTTTTTCATTAATTTTCTTTGTTCTATATGCAATATGTCTGCCACATCATGTGCCCATATGGATTTAAATATTTCACACACAATGCTCACGTCAACACAACAATGTTAACATGCTTCTTCTGAGTTTCCTAGACTTGCGAGTTGTTTGGAATATGATTTTCCTTGGGAGGGGTAATACAGAAGGTGATCAATGAACCTAATGTCTAGGATTTTGGTCTACGACTTTGATGGACTTAATTGGTTAGTAGTACCTACCTCCCCTTCCATGATGCCGCTCCTCCCTCAATTTCATTCTTCTGTTTGTAGCGAACAAGATCTGTAATGGAATCCTACTGTTCAGAGTCCTTCCCTAGTTTCAGACCATTCTGCTCACAGACTTTTCATCTTTGTATTGCTAGGTGACGTCGATACTCGAATAATTTGCAATTCATTTTTGGGTTTGAGCTAGGGAATAAATATTTATTAATTTTTTTCCACTCACTATCTTCCATATATATATATATATATATATATATATAATCCCAATTGTTATGATTGATTAATCTTCCTCCTTTTTTTATGTATGTAATACTTCAACTAATTTCTAAGTTCTTCCGCAAGGGTTCAACCGCTCTTTGTTAGTTTAAAGGTAAATACACAACTCCAACCCTGTTTTTCTTTATAGTCTCTAAGTTATTTTCTCCTGTGCGTGTTTAGGTTTCTAACCGAACCCCTATTTCTAGAATTTTCTCAAGTTATGTTCCATTTCTTACAGGCATGTGTTCGGGATCAAAAGGACCCCTTGTCTTCTTTCCTACGATTCTTCCAAGTTATGATAAAACCCTCCAATTATTTTTATGCTACTCTAGGTACTTGAAGAGCCAAATTCAAAATATGGTGTGAGGATTTTATGATTGAGCATTACTGTGCCGCTCTTGTCAGACTCTTATAGGATTTATTTTAGTAATTAGATTACGACCTACTCGACCTTAACTTGCCCATGAGGGTTAACTGTTATTCTTAGCAATCTTGAAAATTCAATGTATTTAACTTACCTTTCAATGTTTTCCAAAGGCATTCGCAGCATGTGCTCTTATTATAAACTGGTTTCTTTTAGAGGAATTGGTTAGTTTTCTCTCATGGCCATTAGCCATTTGGACAGAGAGTTTATATATGCTATTATTATAAACTGGTTTCTTTTAGAGGAATTGGTTAGTTTTCTCTCATGGACATTAGCCATTTGGACAGAGAGTTTATGATATATATATATATATATATATATATATATATATATGTATGTATGTATGTATTATTTTTTTTCAAATTTCATTTCGTTTAACGTCATGATATTTATTTGCATTTTTTAATATAAATGTTTACTTATCTAAATCTTTATCTTGAATACGACTCTTGATGAAAGACATTTATCGAACTCTACATATAATGTTTATTTCAAGACTGATATATTCCTTCACTTTTTTATACTGGAAAGGAAAAGGTCTTCGACCTATACTGTTTAGAAAAGCAGTGCTCAATTTAGTTGGTTGTAAAACCTCATCTTTCTTCTTTGTAGTGTCATAATGAACTTCTTTAAACAACATTATTGTCACACAACCAAGGTTTGTATTTATTAATAGACCAAATAAATATATATATTATGTGTACAACTATAACATTATTATGTTTATAGCCTGGGACACTAGTGGGACTGAACGACCATATACCTTCTAGTGGTAAGTATATTAATAATTAAGGGCTATTCGAGTTAAATTGATACACCATGTTTTGACAACAAAACTTGGGTCTAACCTAAATCCATCCACAGTATTATATTTTTTTAGGCTATTGTATCATAGTATTAGTATTAGGTTCAAACATTTGCACAATATAACATGAAATAAATACATACAAGAAAATTGTTCCAAAACACATTTCACTTATCCATTTTCTAATGTCTGAGACTACCATGAAAATAATTGGGGAGAATAATGCTGCACCCAACCAATGAGAACTAGTATTGTCTACCATAACTCCCCTCGAGCCACTTTCACATCCAGAGCAGTTTTCGACCATACGAGGACAGGGTTCAACGGAATTTCATGTGACCACACCAGGTCCAATCTAGGGTTTTACTGACCACAGGGTTAAACTTGGAATTTCATTGGCCAACCAACTCAAGAACCCCCTTTTGGTAGCGTTCTCCCTCCCTCAACATTGTCTTGTTTTAAGGGAATCAAGCTAAACAACTTTCATTTTCCTCTCTTGTGCCTCCTCCAACTAAGCTCCAAGTTCACAAGGTTGCCTAAGGATTTTTCCCCTCTTGGCTCCCTTTTCCTTAATTGAGATAATTTGTCTGTGGGGAGAGTAATCTGGGTACGCAACCACCTCTACCTATAACTATATTGAATGTGAAACTCTTTTTCAACATATTTTCCCACCGTAATTTTCATGGTTGACTAGATGCATAACATAGAAAAAGTAAATAGAATATTTACAATTATATATATATATATATATATATATATATATATATATATATATATATATATATATATATATATATATATTTGTCGTACTAATAGACGAAATGACTTTTTAAGACGTCATTTTTTCTCATTAATTTTAGCTAGGAGATATTTTTAAAAATTTGAATTTAAGTAATTTTAGTGCCCAAGGGATTGATCCATTTATGTATCCATAAATGTATTGTAAATAATAGAAATCACAATTTTTTTGAAATTGTATTGTCAAATTCCATGAAAAAGACCATTTAGTCTATAAGTTACACCACATACACATAAAATAACTCTTTTTCTAATATTTTTCCCAAAATTTAGAAAAAAGAAAATTGACTTTCAACAAGAAATGGTCAAATTAATCACCTAGTTAAACAGTTCCCAAGTAAATTGATGTTAATTTAGTTATCACATTTGTATGAACTTCTTTTTCCAAACTCAAGAATGTTTCCACCACCCTCAGAAAATTCATCAAGAAAAATAAACAAATTTAAAATATTTAATGGAGATATAGAAAATAATTTAGTCAACTAATAAATAGTCAAAGAGCAAACTATAGGAGGGCCGACTTATTTTCTCTCTAAATATCTTGGTAATAGGCTCAAGCCTCTTGTTGGTTGAATTGAATCCTTTGTTAAAGATTCATCCTCCTTTGTTAATGAGTTAAAGGATATCAAAATTGATCCAAAAGACATGCTGGTTAGTTCCGATGTGGTCTTATTATTCACGAATATCCCGATTAATGAGGCCATTGACGTTATTAATCATATTACGAATCCTAATACTACTCTTTTGGTTGAAATTTGTCTCACCTCCACTTTCTTTAGTTTGGAAGGTGAATTTTATGAGCAAACCTGTGGTGTTGCCATGGGTTCTCCCCTTTCCCCCGTTGTTGCCAATCTCTTTTTGGAGTTCTTTGAATCTAAGGCCTTGTCATAAGCTCTTTTCTAACCTAAACTATGGAAAAGGTTTGTGGACGACACTTGTGCCATTTGGGCTCATGGGAAAGAGAAGTTGGAGTTGTTTTACCAACATCTTAATAATCAATCAAATTCCATAAAGTTCACAATGGAAGTTGAAGTTGATGGCAGCCTTCCTTTCCTTGACGTTCTCATTTCAAAAAAGGATTATGATTCTTTCTCTCATCAAGTTTTTCAGAAGAAAACTCACATAGAGCAATACCTTCATGTTATTTCCCATCATTTCCCTACTCAAAAGCTAGATTTTCTCAACACCTTAGCCACTCAGGCGCTGAGATTTTCTGTTGAATATCACCTTGATGATGAAAATGCTCACCTCCTTAAGGTAATAATGGTTATAGTAAGTCCCAAGGTCGTAAAGCTTTCCTTAATGTGGAAAGAGGTCCTAAGAAGAGGATTGATCCCAAGGATCAATCTTCTGGGGATCATATTCCTTTTATTCAAGGAACCATAGATAAAATCACTAGGATCCTAAAAAATCATAATATTTCTTCTTCTTTTAGACCCCTTCGCACTATTCGAAGTTCTCTTTGGTCGGCCAAGGACCCTACTAACCCTAAGCATGGGAAGGGTGTTTATATCATTCCCTATTCCTATGGGACTCCTTATATTGGTGAGACTAGTCAGTCAATAAATCAAAGTATTTGTGAGCATGCTGTAGACATAAAGCATGGAAGGTCTTGCTCCTCCGTGTTGGCAGAACATGCAAAAAAAAAAAAAAAAATCATCACATTTGCATAGAAGAGGCGAAGGTCATTGCTTGGATTGACCACTTTCATCATCGGAGATTTAGAGAGGACTTAGAGATCAAAAAAAGGCCCGTCAATCTGAACAGAGATGATGGTTGGAGTATCAACAGGTGTTGGATCCCTGCTCTTTCTTCCTAGAATTTTTCGTGTTTTCCTAGTTATCTTCTTATTCTTTCCTTTTTTTAGATTATTATTATTATTATTATTTATTTATTTATTCAGTTGTTCATTTATTTTTATTTATCTATCAAAATTCTAAATTTTTATTAATAGCATCTCCATAAATTTATTTAATAATTTAGTTATTTAGTTACTTAATTTTTTATTTTTTATTTTATTATTATTATTATTATTTATATCTATCTATCTATCTATATATATATATATATATATATATATATATATATTAGAATTCTAATTTTATTAATAGTATCTCCATAAATTTATTTATTATTATTTTTATTTATTTATTTACCTATTAAAATACTAATTCTTATTGATATTATCTCCATAATAGTATATTTTATGGTTAATATTTCTATAAAGCCGATTATTTTTTTATATAACAAATATAATTTAATAATATTGATATTAATTAATATTAAAATGAAATTATTCTATTGATTTTATTTATTATATAAAAAAATATTTTAACTTAATTCAAAAATAATATTAATTATTAATTTAAAATTCTTTTTGATTCTTCGTCAAAGGCTTAATTAGTTATTTCAATTTTTTAGTCAAACTAGCTGTTATTTTCTAACAGCTAGTTAGCTACTCTCATCATCTCTTTATTCCATTGCCTAGATCTGATTCCTCATCTTGCCCTGAAGATGAACCACACTGGTTGTTCGAAACGCGTCACCGGATTTTATTTTATGTGATTTTTACAAAAAAATGTTGTTACAATTAATATGGATCACATAAGTCTAAATTCTAGAGTCAAAGAAAACTTATATATATATATTTTTTCAATTTCTTGAAAATCCTTAATATATTTTAACTTCATATAAAAAAAAAAAATTATGATTTTAAAAAGTTTCTACAAAATTTTAAGTGTATATATATATATATATATATATATATATATATATATATATATATATATATATATATATATAGATATATATATATAATTTTGTGAAAATTCTTAATATATTTGAACTTTATAAAAGGAAAAGAATTTAAATTTATGATTTTTAAAAATTTCTACCGAATTTTAAGCAAAATTAATTAGGAAAATAGTGGAAAACAATTAATTTTATCTAGAGTAATATAGAGATTAATTTATATAGAGAAAATATTTATTTTTTATTTCTTTAGTTATTTTATTTTCTAATGAAAGTTTACTATTGTTTTTTTGGTTTTAATTACAGTGATGCATTCACAATTTTTTTTTTTTTATGTATAGCAATAAAGTATATATAAAATAAACATGATGAAAAGAAAAATCAAACTCAAATTAATTATTTAGATGAGAACATTTGGCATCATACTTATACAGATTTGTCTTAATCAAAGATTATTTAGTGTTGAGAGGGATCAATTCTCTTGAGGTGTAATTCCCTTTCAAAGTGTAAAAAAAGCTTTGCACCTCCAAAGGTTTGACCCCTCTTGGAATTTGATAAATTAAATATTAAGATGGATCTAAACAGGTTCTTTCTTTATGGGGCATGTATATCTATCTAGATGTGTAATTTTTCCTTGTTTAAATTATGTTTTTGAATGCATATATGAATTTAGTTCCTTGAAAATCCCCTTGGACACTTAGATTGTGTAGAGTACAAACTTAAATTTGCAATTCCTACAAATATTTACTGGGTTTCAAACAAAATTGCCGACCAAAATATAAAACAATTAAATTACTTGAAATATTTTAAACATAAATTTTTTTTTATTGTTTTATATAATGTATACATAAGTGTTTAGACCATATCTAATCTATACATATTTGATATCTAAATATTTTATTTAACATGACTATTGAAATATTTTATTTATGTACTTTATTATTCACATTACAAAACATACATCAAAATTACTTAACTCTTTATATTGAAATATTTTATTTATTATAAATATTGATTTATTTTATTATTATTATTTTTAATATTTTTGAAATTTCATATAATAATTTGATATAAAAAATTAAATGAATTACACATATTTCTCTCATTATTTTTTTCCTTTTATTACTTTTTTAAAAATAAATGATTATTTACTTTATTGATTTGAATTTTTTTATTTTTTATTTTTAATTTGAAATTGATATATACATATACATATTCTTAAAAGTATAAAAATATACCTTTTCGACATCTCTAAAAAATCTAATTTTTTTAACACTTAATTACTTTATATGTATTTAAAGTTGATATAGGTTATGTTATTTCATATGGACATCAAAAAATTTTATTTATGATTGTGAGTGAGTGAAATATTTTACAACATCTCATTTTCTCTAAGTTGTATTGTTAACAACAAACCAAGCACAATGAGTGTAGGACTATTAAGGTTTCATAACCAATTTAATTAAAACTAATGAAACATGTATATTCATTCTTTTAATTATTATTAGCCAATAGTATTTTTTTATTTAAGAAAAAATACTTTTATTTTAAAATAAACAAATGCAACTTAATTATTACCAAAGAAATTAACATTAAATGTTCATCCATTTTCTTATTTCTTGTTCAATTGATGCATGTATATTGACACGCTTAATGATTGTTGATTTATAAAAGGGAAATTAAGATACTATAAGAAGGTGATGAACTCAATCTCAAAATTGAGAATTGTTTTTCTGACTTTACTATGGGGAAAAATGAGCATTTTTAAGATAAGAACTAATTCTTATGAGCTTCATTATGAATTTGAGCATTGTCAATTTATAAAATGGAATTTAAGACATTATAAGAAGGTGATGAACTCAATCTCAAAATTGAGAATTGTTTTTCTGGCTTTATTATGGAAAAAAATGAACATTTTTAAGATAAGAATTAATTCTTATGAGCTTTATTGTGAATTTGAGCATTAGTCACTTACCGAAATACTATGGGATGAAAAAGTTTGTCACTTGTGCTATACTAAGAGGGTGGGAGATAAAGACAATTTTCCCTTAGATTTTCCATCTTATATTCACATTCAATCTAATTTTCAAAATATTTATCACAATATCAACATTCTTGATCTTTTAAGTAAATAAAACTATAGTGATGTAGAAATCTCTTTTTTACTTCTTTTCAAACATAAAATAAAATGTTAAAAAAATCCTATTAATTTTTTACCTTCTTAAAATCTATGAAACATGTAAATCTTAAAAAACATTAGTTAACCGAAAACTATAATAAATAAATAAAAGTTTAAATTATTCATATTAAAATTATTATCAATGACTTCATACTATATAAACATATAAATAAAGCTAATTATAATTTTAAGTTTTTAAATTGATAAATGAAACTTACACAAATTCATTTTTTTTTAGACTTAATTATTCATTTTTCGCCTATAACTATAATAAATAAATAAAAATTTAAATTATTCCTATTAAGATTATTATCAACGACTTCATACTATATAAACATATAAATTTAGCTAATTATAATTTTAAGTTTTTAAATTTATAAATGAAACAATTTTTTTTTTTTTTTTTTAAACTTAATTATTCATTCTTCATTTACGAGCTTTAAGAAACGTGAAATATGAAATTTCATATATCCAACTTTATTATTTGAATGTGAAGCGTGGGTATAATGGAATGAAAATGTAATCGACATTTTGAGGCATAAATGATGTGGTGTAACAAAAGCATTAGCTAATCTTCTTTTTGGTAAATTTATTTTTATACATATTCTAATTTACTTTTCTTGATGTTAAGAAAGTGATAATTCATTCTTCAGTTACGAGTTTTAAGAAACCTGAAATATGAAATTTCATATATCCAACTTTATTATTTGAGTGTGAAGCATGGGTATTATGGAATGAAAATGTTATCGACATTTTGAGCCATAAATGATATGGTGTAACAAAAACATTAGCTAATCTTTCTCTTCGTAAATTTCTTCTTATACATATTCAAATTTATTTTCCATTATGTTAAGAAAGTTATATATATATAACAATTTTATTATTTATTTTTCATTAGGTTAACAAAGTTATATATTTATGGTTAATAATAATTTTATTATTTGGAATGTATGGTTTTGTTATTTATCATTTATATTAAATATTTTTGGAACAAAATTATATAGAAATTTTAAATTTTAATATGGAAGTTGTTCAAACCATTTATTGTTATTAATCACTAAAACATTAAATTAAAAAATATTAAATAAAAAACTATATTTTATCAAGATATTAAAAACCCTTCAGTAATTATATATTTAAATTTTATTAACTAATAAAAATGACCTTTTAAAATATAATTTATGGAAAGTTCTCACAGGTTTTCAATAATTTAAATCAATATTGCACTCAAACGAACAGAATGTTTATCTAATGAACCTAATCTCAACCTCTAATTTCATAGGAACAGTAGAGAAAGATTATAGTTCATTTTTGTTTAGGCGGGGAGGTTTTCACCGCTTGAACAGTCCACAATTGACTTCTCCAGCCGATACTCGCACTTGGTTTCACGTCAAGCATCGATGCAATTTGTAGAACCCTACTGCTACTGCAATTCAATTAAATAGGCTCACTTCATACATTTACTGCAACTGCCACTAAGTTAGGCGGGAGCAGGATTAGAGGGCAAGCTCATACACAAATCAAGATTAATATCGGGATAGGGATACTCTTCATCTGTAGAACCTGCTGACTCGATCGGCGAGCTTTTCAAACCTTCGAGTTGGAAGAAGTCTGCTATCTCTGCCCTTCTCCTGCTCTCGAACGCCCGAATTTTGTGCTCGGGAGCGGGTGGAGAGTTAAGGGAAGTGCTGCTGTTGTTAGGCGGGCGTAGGGAGCGATTGGTCTGCGGATCGAACCCTTTACTCGACAATTTTCTCTTGATGTGTGTACTCCAGTGGTTCTTTATCTCGTTGTCTGTCCTCCCCCGCAATCTCCCCGCAATAAGAGACCACCAGTGGAGTTTCACAGATTAATTGTTATCCATTTCGTCAAATATAACACGTCATGAAAATTGAAAGTTCTCGGCAAATGACAGATCGGTGTTTTATACAAGTATCGGTCTTGATCATAAGGGAATTCATTGAAGCAATAGAGGCGCTGAAATTACATACTTGTTTCCCAGGGGCGAATGGAGTCTGATGATTAGTTTATCTTCTTCGTCTGAAAAGTTACTCCGCTTCAGATCTCCTCTTCAGAGAGTAATGGTAATTTAAGATATTTGGCACATGCCAAACATAATCACAATAGTAAAATAGTAAAACTAACATTTGCATCACATGTTGCAAAGTAAACACTGTAAGGCAATGACATAAGAAATAATAGCATAGAAGAAAGAAGTCAAAATTTTATTCAATTTTGTTTCTTTACTGGTGTTTTTTTTAATCATAGATCCATCCTCAAAACAGCCACTTATTTACCTTGAGGATGTTTTAAAACTTCAAAACATGAGCATCAAAAATGTAGAGATGGCATTGAAGTAAACAACTTACTCTATGACGCGATCCTACATCCAGAGCTTACTCCGTGCCATGATCCTACATCCTATAGGATCTAAGTCCTAAGTAAATACAAATATTCTATTCTATGTACATTTTTGGAGCTAGAAGGGAGGAGATTTAGCCCTCCCTTAGACTAACAAATCCATGTTAATAGCTGGTACTCTGAGATCCATGAAGAATCAAGATTGGCTTGATTTCTAAGATGGGAAAAACACATGCAAATAATCTTTGTGCAGCTTGGCCTTGGATACAACCAGTTTGTTGAGTTTTTCTTCACACCAACGTAAATGGTCTTTACTCATCCTATACATCTTCAATACTCAAGATATTATCTTGATATGAATAAAACCAAGCAAGATTTCAGTTGCTTCCTCATTGCTTAGGCTGATGTCTGATCTCATCTTCTGTCTCACAAATTTGCATCTTCTTTTGAGTTCTTGCAGTCTAGCCTCTTTCTACAAAGCAAATTTTGGTAATATTATTAAGAGACCAACACCCCAAAACATAAAATCAATCAAATAAACTAAAAAAAACTCAATATATAATATTAACAGCGATATAAGTGTAATCACTGTTAATGTATGCTTTGATTAGTTTGACGGAAGCCTGAATTTCATTTTAAGATAATCAAAATGTAACACACACACATATAAACCCGACTTTGATATATTGCAGCTCCATGGATATCTCTAGCTAGACTAGATCACTGGTGTATCAAACTTGGTTTATTGAATTTAGAGCTACATGACAACTAAGATTCAATATTTAGTACACAATTGATTTGTTTCAATTAGTGATATTCTTCCCAACATTGAGGTATACATATGAGACTTGAATGCTCCTAAGTGTATGTGTAAGGGAAGGTGTTTGACTTCCTAAGTTGATTTCCTTCCATTATCAAAGGAGCTTAACACATGTTTCCTTTGTGTGTGAGAGAAGTTGTGTGATCTCAAAGTGGGTTTCTCTCCATCGTAAAAAGAACTAAACACATGTAAGACTACCCTAGTGAACCTTAATTGGATATTTTATCCTATTTTATCCTTTTATTCAATGCAACCATATCACTAGCCTACTACACACAAGAAGACTTAATAGATGGTCCTACCTAGCTCTCTTCTTGCAATCAAACTCACCTTATTCAAACAAATTTTAATGACCTTCAAGCGAGCCAAGTCTGTGGAATCCATTTTCTTTGGTTGTCTCCATAACATGTCCAGTTTTTTGGAAATTTTTTCTTTGTCTACCTTAAGGAAATCGAGGAAAGTCATGATAGCACCCTCCACGATTCCAGCCCACTGGGAGGCAATTACTAAAGTTGCTTGTTCTACTGGGATCTTGTCCTCTTCTTCTCCTATTGAAGCTGCTTCTGCATATACATATATTAGACATTAGGATCTGATATGATATGGAAAAAAAGAATATGGGCACAAGCCCAAAGTATTGAGAATATAATAGGATAAAATGTTTGATTGATGCTAATTACCCTTGACAGCAGGAACTCCCTTGACAACAACAACTTGAAGCAGCTTAGGGAATTGGTACCAGTATCTGGCATAGACTTGGCTTCTAGGTCCCTGATCATAGGGCTCGTTCTCTATAAATCTCTGCAGCAGAAATTAAAAGTATTGAAATTGCTCCACTGAGCTATCATAGCATGGAGAAGGTTCTGAATTGCAAGCTGCCAATTGTTGAATTTTCTTGTATTGCCAATGCAATGCCTCCCATCTAAAGCATCTCTAAGACACATAAATGGTCTCTAATTCATCCTTATGATGTTGCAGTTCATTGTCATCATCTCCCAATTCCCTTCTTCTTGATGACAATTGATGCAGAGATGATACCATTCTTTGGGATCTAGACTTCGTGAGGTCTTGTGGCAGAGGAAAACCTTGAGAAACAACATTGTATAGTCAGTAATGGGACCCATATTCTAGCACCAACATTTTGATCCCTCTCTCTGCAATCACAAACAAATGTTTCATTTTGGCCCAACTAAAAAAATGAAAATATTTCATGTCTTCTTTTGAGTTCTTAAGTAAAAACTATTTTAAATTAAGATAAAATTGAACTTATATTTATAATTTTATATTTATTTTTCATTTATTTATATTTTGTTTTTAGGGTGTAGTTTAAATAAACTTGAAATATTGTGTAAACTAAGAGATTTAATGTTCAAATCCCGTGCAGTAGCCAAATCTACAAAGAAAACACTAACACACCATTACAAGTTAAAAAATAAAAATCCCAAATTAAAAAATGCAATTCCCTTCTCTGTACAGTGATTCCCAATATTTTGGTAATCCCAATATTCTTCCCTTCTCTATACGATGATTTCCCAGTATTTTGATACTTCCAATCTTCTTTCAAAGTAGTTGGATTAGAAAATTCATATATCAAGAAATTGAGGACATTTCCATTTTTTTCTTCATAATAGTGAAACTAAATTTATAGCAATGACAATGCTAGTCCCTCAAGAAAATTCCATAACAAAAGAAAACTTCTAACTGAAACATAAATTAAAATGCCAACGATTTATATTTATTTTAAACAAAAAAATTATACATAGAGTGCTCCTCTAGTGAATAGATAGAAATGCATGTCATGCATGGAAACCTAGAGGCTGCAATTCAGCTTAGCCATCCCGATATACAGTATTTCACAACATAGATGCTGTAAGTCAGCTAAGCCATCCAGAATTTGAAGTATTTCAAATATTAAAGAAAAAAACCAAAACTCTATACATATCACACTAACATTTTGGAGGACAAGGTCGATTGCATTAACCTATGGCTTAGAAATATCTTTATTCAACAATATGTGGACCAGAGAAATCCATTGCTTCAAGCTGGTCTAGAATATTCTGAAGAACAACATTCGTACCCTGGGAGAGTTTGTTTTGAATGAAGTGGATCACATGCTCATAAACTTCCACATCACACGTGACCAAGATACCTCCCTCACAATCATTTTTAAACCCATATTCAAACATGTTTCTCTCCAAAAGAAAAGTGAAATTTGGATGAGACAAGAAAGTTATGGGGATGTAATACCTCTACCCCTCTTGCCCAACAAACACAGGATCATGCCCATGTGGGCATCTCATCCTTTTTTTCACATGATCTCCAAACTTCAATACTACATTACAACTACCATTACCATTGAGAAGAGTGTAGCCACAGTAATTACATAGCTTCTTGGAATGTGATCTCCCCCCTACTATCATATGCATTATTGATATCCTGCACAGACGCCACATGGATTTATCAGTTTCCTTTGCCATGGTGAAGCAATGTAATTTGTTGGATTTGGAAATGTTAAGAACTCATCTCCTACAACCAAACAATTAAATAGTTTAAAAACTTTTCCAAACTCAAAAAAGATTTGAAAAGAGTAACAAAGATTGCAAAAGATTTGAAAAAACAAAGAAAGACCAAGTATGTATGATGATAGTCTACTTTTATAAGAATAGTTGAACTGATGGGCTTTAAGATTTGTCCATTTCAAAGATTTGAAAAGGAAAACAAAGAGTAGGAAGCTATGTGTTGATAGTCTACTTTTATAAGCAAAATTGAAGCCCTACTATCATATGCATGATTGATATCTTGCACAACTGCCACATGGATTTAGTGGTTTTCGTTTCCATGGTCAAACAATGTAATTTGTAGGATTTGGAAATGTTACGAACTCATCTCCTGCAGCCAAACAATTAAACATTTTAAAAATTTTTTCAAACTCAACAAAGATTTGAAAAGACTAACAAAGACTGCAAAAGATTTGAAAAAAAAGGAAAGACCAGGCACGCATGATGACATTTTGCTTTTATATAAGCATAGCTAACACCCCAAAACACAAAATCAATAAGAGAAACTAACAAAAAACTCAATATATAATATTAACAACAGTGTAAGTGTAATCACTCTCATTGTATGCTTTGATTAATTCGAAGGAAGTCTGAATTTCATTTTAAGATAATCAAAATGTAACATAGACTCATATAAACTCGGCTTTGATATATTGCATCTCCATGGATATCTCTAGTTAGAATAGATGACTGGTGTATCAAACTTGGTTTATTGAATTTAGAGTTGCATAACTAAGATTCAATATTTAATAAACGAGTGATTTGTTTGAATCAGTGACATTCTTCCCAATATTGAGGTATACATATTAGACCTGAATGCTCTTGAGTGTATGTGTAAGGGAATGTGTTTGACGTCCTGAGTTGATTTCATTCTACTATCAAAGTAGCTTAACACATGTTTCCTTTGTGTGTGAGAGAAGTTGTGTGATCTCAAAGTGGGTTTGTCTTCACCATAAAAGGAACTAAACACATGTAAAACTACCCTAGTGGACCTTAATTGGATATTTTATCCTATTTTATCCTTTTATTCAATACAACCATATCACCAGCCTAGGACACACAATAAGAGTTAATAGATGGTCCTACCTAGCTCTCTTCTTGCAATCAAACTCACCTTATTCAAGCAACTTTTAATGACCTTCAAGAGAGCCAAGTCTGTCGAATCCATTTGCTTTGGCTGTCTCCATAACATATCCAGTTTTTTGCAAATTTTTTCTTTGTCTGCCTTAAGGAAATCCAAGAAATTCATGATAGTTCCCTCCAAGATTCCAGCCAACTAGGAGGCAGTTACTAAAGTTGCTTGTTCTGCTTGGATCTTGTCCTCTTATTCTCCTATTGAAGCTACTTCTACACATACATATATTAGACATTAGGATTTGATATGATATAGCAAGAAAGAATATGGGCACAAGCCCAAAGTATTGAGAATATAACAGGATAAGATATTTAATTGATGCTAATTACCCTTTACAGCAAGAACTCCCTTGAAAACAGGAACTTGAAGCAGCTTAGGCAATTGGTATCGACATCTGGCATAGACATGGCTTTGAAGTCCCTAATCATAAGGCTCGTTCTCTATAAATCTCTGCAGCATAACTTGAAAGTACACAAATTTCTCTATTGAGCTACCATAGCATGGAGAAGATTTTGAATTGGAGGCTACGAGTTGTTGAATTTTCTTGTATTGCCAATGGGGTGCCTCCCATTTCAAGCATGTCCGAGACACATAAATGGTCTCCAACTCATCCTTTTGATGCTGCAGTTCAATCTCATGATCTCCCAATTCCCTTCTTCTTGATGACAGTTGATGCATAGATGATACCATTCTCTAGGATCTAGACTTCATGAGCTCTTGTGGCAGAGGAAAGCCTTGAGAAACAACACTATATAGCCAGTAATGGGACCGATATTCTAGCACCAACATTTTAATCCCCCTCTGTGCAACCACAAATAGATGTTTCATGTTGGCCCAACTAAACAAATGAAAATATTTCATGTCTTCTTTTGAGTTCTTAAGTAAAAACTACTTAATTGCAAGCTTTATTGTTAATCTGAAAGCAAAAAAATGTAGCACAACAATGGATCGTGGCTGCAGAGCCTATTGTAAAAAGCTGCTTTGGATGTAGCAGCTATGCATAGAGCGAAAATACATCAAAGATCAGATAAAAGTTAATAATTTCAGTAGTCATTAAGTGTTGTAAATTTATGAGTTCTGATAATAGATCCACCTGTATAGAATGAAATTTATTGAGTTCAATGCGGTATTGGTTGTGCAGTTGTATCATAATTAATCTATGAGAGGGAAATACATCTATACACCGAAGTCTCTTTTAATTTCTGAATGATTTCTTGGACCAAATGTGTTCTATATTTATGTAGATGGACTTTCTAAATGCGTTAAAATATCCTGTGCTGACTTGCGTTAAAATCTCTATTTTATTTCTTAATAGTTTATTTTTAAACAATTTGCCTTGTAAGATGAGCATAAGTATATATTGATGTATTTGATAAGTATAAGTATATATTAATGTGTTTTCAATAAATAATTAATGAATGGGATTATGTAGGCTTTTAATATTTGTAATAAGAAATTGTGAATGTAACAAGATAATTACTTAATTTTTTTTATCGATGTAATTACTTAATTGAATCCCAATCTTCTTCCCTTATTTATACAGTGATTTCCCAATATTTTGATACTTCCAATCTTCTTTCAAAGTACTTGGATTAAAAAAATCATATATCAAGAAATTGAGCCCATTTCCATTTTTTTCTTCTTAATAATGAAACTAAATTTACAGCAATGGCAATGCTGATCCTTGAAGAAAATTCAATAACAAAAGAAAACTTCTAATTGAAACATAAATTCAAACGCCAACGGTTTTTATTTATTGTAAACAAAATAATTATACATAGAGTGCTCCTTTGGTGAATAGATAGAAACACATGTCATGCATGGAAATCTAGAGGCTGCAATTGAACTCAGCCATCCTGATATATAGTATTTCATAAACTAGAGGTTGCAAGTCAGCTAAGTCATCCAGAATTGAAGTATTTCAAATATTAAAGAAAAAACCAAACCTCTATACAGATCACACTTACGTATTGGAGGACAAGGCTGATTTTGCATTAGGTTGTAGTGCTCGCATGTTCGGTTGAGGAGAAGAAGTCTGTGTTTTTAGCTTTGCTGTTTAGCAATCTTCGAAGTTGATCTCGAACAAAGTCTTGAATCTATATATTTTGGTATTAGAGCCCCGTTCAGGTCCTCAGTCTATAAACTACAGACAGAGTCTAAAGTCAACCAGGAAGCCTTCAAAAAGCTTTTTTTATACAATTGTTGATTAAATAAAAGCTGCTTTAGTCAATCTCTGGTCTAGTTTATATTTGAGTCACGACCAATTTCTTAAGATCATTCTCTAACATAGATAGACGAACTGTTTCTGAAGTCGATTCTCGATCCATAGAAAGTGATACTATTGAACATGAGAAAGTTGAAGATCCTGAGAATTGAAAAAATTGGCTTAAAGAAGTTGAATTGAAGAATAAGATTTCTAGTCCGTCTGTACAAATAGTTGGTTTGAGTTTATTTTCTGATGATGAAATCAAAAAATTTAAAATATATGTCCAAGAGAAAAAGTTTTCTTATTTGCATTTTGGAGGGATAAGGATAGGACTAGCCCCATTATTTCGCCATGGTCTTAATACTCCATGTATATTTGAGTTTTTGATACCCGACACTAGAACTATGACCATGCTTATATCGGAACCATATTAGGAAATCTGTCTTTAGGTTGTCAGTATGGTACCATTTACCCAGATTATTCTATCAATCTATCAGATGCCCATTTAAAAGAGTGTTGGAAATTATTAGTCGGTGTCCAAGGTTTAGAAATGGTTGAAGATAGTGAATATCCTTCTGTTTTAGTCCAAACATCTTTCCAGCTCACAAACACTGTACATCCGAAGTTAAAGCAACCAACATTAAAAAATTATGTAGCCATAGGAGTCAGTAATGCTCAAGTTGAAGGTGTTCCTTATGACAAAGAAGCCCTTCCTAGTGACTAGTATATTCAGTACAAATCTCTAGAATCAACAAACACTCCAAGAAAAAAAACAAGAAGAATGTATGTAAGTGATGGTCGTGTTCAAATATTCCCTGATAGGTCATCAATACCTAGACCAATCTTTATGCCACAAAAGCATGTTCTACCAGCCATTCCAGAATCTGAGCAACCATCGACTAGTAGTCGCAAATCTTTTTCAAGAAATATATATAACCATCCATCACAAGAAACTTTGTATCTATTCTGTCAGACCAGTTGTATATCCCTGAAGAAAATCCATTCCTTGCTATTAATAAGATGTTTAGAACATATGTATCTAGTTTTTCCCTAGTAGAATAATTTCAATACGCAAACCATAGATATGTCAAAGGTGGAAAATGGCCACCAAAAACCAAGTTTTGTACTTCTTCTTCTCAATCCAAACATCCACCCACCAGAGCTGATTCTGCACCACTACTTGAAAATAATTCCCAAAATCCTAATGATCTTGACCAGATCTATCAAATAAGAAATTACCTGACTGCCTGGTGTGCACACGTTGAAGATTTCCTTGATGATTTGGGTCATAAATCAGATTTGATAAATGCTAATCTTAGGCTACTCTATGAAGAGCAACAGTCTAAGAAAGTTTCCAAAGAAAAAAAAAAAGCTAAAGAAATTCCAAAGTTCACCATTGATATGAGCACTCCCAATTATTGGGATAAAGAGGAAGAGGATGAAGATACAAAAGAATAATTTATTACTACTAGTGCAGAAGAGTCAACATCCAAACTTTCTGGTAAGTTGACTAGTGTAAAAAAGGAGGTCTAGAAAGATGATAAACAATTTTCTTCAAAGAAAGAAATTATGGCTCTAGATCAAGCAACCTCTAAATTCCCTTCTTTCATCTTACCCTATATAAATAACCAAAAAAAAGCTCATGTCTTGAAAAAAGTCTCAAAATACCCATGCATTGAAGAAGATTTATATGCTGCAAATTCCAGTGGGTATATTCTTGATTTAGATAATTCCTCCAATCCTGAAGAATCAATTAGGATATGGATTGGTGCTCTGTATCAAATGTAGGTCACCAAAAAATTAGATAATCTTTCCATCATGGTCCTAGCAGAGAAAAGAATGGTCGGAATTGTATATGATTGGTGAATAGGACCCTTAGATGAAGAAAAATGAGTAGTTATGGAAGCAGGACTGGCCACTCTAGAACTCTTATTGGAAACTCAATTTGTACCTGAGCCAGTAGATGAGAAAAAATAGCTCCTTACATATTTAAGTCATATGGAATTAAAGGATTTAAAACATCTGGATCAATTTGGTAAACATTTCATGGCAAAGGCCTTTAAGGCAAATCTTTCCAATGACATTGCTTAAAAAATTGCATTTTTATCCAAGCATCCCGGTAATCTAGGAGATCTTATCATGAAAGATCTTGATGTGTAGAATAAACGAATAGATCAAATATATTGGGTTGATCTTCTCTTTAGGTGTACAGAAAAGGTTAAATATTTGTGCTGGCAAAAGAAAGCACACGATATTACACCTAGTTCAGAGGTCTGCAAAACAATGCTACCCTAGACACCCTTCAAAAAGAAGAAGAAATCAAAGAGATATGGAAAATTCAGACCCAAAAGAGTCTCTAACCCCAGGAAGCCTTTCAGAAAATTTAAGTTTTTAAAAAAGAGAAAGAATCCAAGAAACAACAACTGTTGTTTCATCTGTAAGCAAGAAGGCCACTTTGCACGCAAATGTCCTAACAATTCCTCTTCGAAATTAAAAGCTTGTGTTGAAATTGAGGAATTTCAAGATGATTGGTCTTTAGTTGCTTCAGAAGATGAAGTTTCTGATGTATATATTTTGACAGAAGCTTCCGAAGATGAAGATATTAGTCATCCTACTGTACAAAAGATGAATATTTGTAATTATTGTTTCGATAGTGATGTTTCTGAAGAATTGCACTATAGTGATCAGACAGATGAAGGTGAAACAGAAGAAATAGAGGAAACTGAAGAAACTACAGATGTTTCTGACGATGAGTTTGATGCTACATCAGTTTCCGAAAGACTGAAGCAAACAGGTAAGCAGCCCATCACAAAACTACCTGAACTCAATTCTTTTTGTCCTTATAAAAAGAATATTGTTGCCTCTACCAGTCTCACAATCCCAGATCTTAATAGAGTAGAAGAGAATGCTCTATTAAAAAATATTATCAAAACCAATAGTCTCATCTATATTCCAGTCCAAGTTCAGGTCTGTAATGAATGGATAAATGTAGATTCCTTCATCGACACTAGAGGTTCTAATAATTTGGCCTGGCCCTCCTTGTTTAAATCTCTTTGGAAGCCAGTCCAAAACATTCTAGTGTCTGAAACAGTTGGAGGTTTTCTTCAGTTAACACATTATGTGGATAACATTCCTTTGAAAGTTGTGGGGAGTATTGTTAAAATTTTTGCTATTCAACATTTTGATCCATCTGCTAGTTTAATGCTCGGCATGCCTTTTATCAACTTTGTGCTTCCAGTTACTATCAGTGAAGATAAGTTCATAATCAATTAAAAAAAGAAAGCTATTGTTGTGCCTAGATTATCTATAGAGAATTCTGAGGCAAGAAATGAGAATAGCCAAAAGAAATTTGGTGCACGCAAACCTCTTAAGGACTCCAATAATTGGCAAGAAGTTTTACAAATATGTGAGAATAGATTGGAGTTAAAAAATACAAAAAAGTCCTGCATTGACCCAAAATGGTCCGCTGAGCATATTGCTATGCATAACCGATTGTTGGAAAGTTTCTCAAATAATCCCCAGCAATTTTGGAAAGTCAAAAGTCCAAAATAAGAAATAGTGACTCTACATGACGATGGAGTCAAAGGAAAGTTAATCCCATGCACTCCTGCAGATGAAAAAGAAATCAAGAAACAAATAAGTGAGCTGCTAAGTATGAACCTTATCGAACCAAGCATGTCTCACTACTCTTGTTCAGCGTTTTTGGTTAGGAATCATTCATAAATAGTCAGATGGAAGCCTATAATGGTAATCAATTATAAACCTCTGAATGACATAACTCAGGGTTTTCATTACCCGTTACCAAGACCAGAAACCATCATGCAGAAAATTCAAAATAGCAAAGTATTCAGTAAGTTTGATATGAAATCTGGATACTACCAAATACAGATCCAAGAAGAGGATAGACACAAAACTACCTTTACATGTCCTGCAGGTTTCTATCAGTGGAAGGTGGTTCCATTTGGCCTCAAAAATGCCCCTGCATTCTTTCAGAGAAGAATGGATTTTATTTTTGCAAAATATGATTTTATTGTAACATATATTGATGATATTCTTGTACATAGTCCCGATCTTGAAACACATTTCAAGCACTTAGAGATTTTTCTGACTGAAGTTCAAAAACATGGTATTGTCCTTTCTGAGAAGAAAATGGTGCTTTTTCAAGACAGTATAGATTTTTTGGGGATCAATGTTGTTAATGGGCAAATTCAAATGCAGCCCCATATTCTTACTAAACTGTCCCAGTTCCCAGATGAACTAAAAGACACTAAAACAATTCAAAGATTTTTAGGTGTCTTGAATTATGTGCACAGATATATTCCTCGGTTGACAGAGAAGACAACCACGATTAGAAAACATCTAAGAGAAGGATGGTCAGCAGAAGCTACCGCAGCAGTGAAAGAGCTCAAATCAGAATGTCAGCAACTTCCAAAGCTACAACCACCAGGTGATGGCCTTCTGATTCTACAAACTGATGCTTCTGACAATTTTTGGGTAGCTGTTCTTTTTGAGAGAAGGAAGAATGAAGATGGAAAGGAAGAAGAAATACTTTGTGCATATGCATTATGTGAATTCTCTCCTAGTCAAAAGAATTATTATATTGCTAAAAAAGAAACTTTAGCAATATTTAATGGGATACAGAAATTGGAATTATATCTGGCATTAGTGAAATTTCTTAGAAGGACTCACTCTATGAACTTCAAATATTTCTTATCTGCCAAAATTTCAAGGCAACTTGCTACAGGAAGATTACTCTCATGACAAATTTGGTTTCAGCAATTTGACTTTGATATTGAATGGATACCTGACAATTCTAAATTTTTAGTAGATTCTTTAACTAGAGATATGAATAGAGCCTTCATCAAAGCCCCAAGAAATTTCTTTGTAATACCACGAAAAGGACCCCAAGATGATAAGTTTGTCACTTTTGTAGATAGATTCAGAATCCTTGAAAGTCACACAAATCATTTGACAGAATAAATCAAGAAAGTTGTAGTTCTGCGATTAAGGAGAAATCAGTGGATTCAACGATGCCAAGCATGGCAGTTTAAAAATGTTGGCATATCTTTCGGACTAGATGCTGATTTGATAAAAAACTATCCTTTGCCCAATATGCAAGTGAAGATGTATTTTAAAAGTCTATCAGATATGTGATCTTCTCAATTCACTGAAAATATGATTTGGATCCTAAAAGTATTAAATTATTATCAGTTGATTGGAGGAGTAGAATTTGGATTAAGCATATATACAGGAGCTCAAGTGCTCGATTTAGCAGCCATTCCAATCAAAGCAGACTTGGAAAAATATCTTTTGTCACTAAGAATTCCTGATATATTTGAAGAAATAGAAGCATCCTTTTTATAGAGAAATGATGAAAACTATGCTCCTAATGATACTTTCCCTCAATATGAAATTTTTGAAATTTTTGCTAATTGGGAAATCAAAGGAGGATTCTGCAGAAAAAATCCATCTACTAGGACATCCCAGTGTGTTCAACGAACTCTACAATACCTAAGGACTTTCTCATCCCCTTGGGATTATCAGAGTTTACGATTAAGAGAAGATATTTCTCCAAATCCTTTTTCGTAGGTTTTCTTTCATGAGATAACAGGAGAAATCAAGACCAGTAATAATATCGAAAGAATTAAACAACTGGCTCTATGGTTCAAAGATTTTGGGATGTTGAAGCTAATTGAGAAATGACAGGTGTTGCAGCAATTAGATGAACTTCAAGGCAAACCAAAAGTTTTACACTTTATGATTAATCAAATAGCGTTAATTACAATTAGCATTATTTCAGGAAACTCGAATCATAATGTCGTTCATCTTATCAGTTTATTACTGTCAAATAAAATCTGTACTTCAGTAATTTTTGAAATGGGATGGCAATCAAAAGCATTACTTAATGAAAATTGCAGATTATGGGTGCAACATGCTATTGAAACTTCCACTAATATGTTCTAGGTCTTCAAGTGGGAGCTTTTAGATGGCATTGAGTTGGCAGTTTAGCCCTCTCCCTTGTTCTGAAGTTTTTAAAGATTCCTTTCTAGACATTGATATAAGTCCAGTATCATTTCTCAACAAGTGGGAAAAACAAGAGGTGATGTTTACCCCACAACAACCGAATATTCATAAAATAAAAGTGAATTTAGACCAAGGACAAACATCAAACACATCTCCAGCAGATAAAGGAAAAAGTAAAGTAGAGGAATCTACTTTTCAGGCTTTTCAGGACAACTATCCAGACACACAGGATCCACATGATTTCAGTTGGGACAAAGAGTACTCGAAGATGCTGGAATACGAATACCTCATGAGTCTTGAAAAGAAAGCCTTAGAACGACACATGTCTTCTGAGGATGATGATGATGATTACGATTCTGACCGAAGTTTGAAAGGATATTGGTAGAATCTTTGTACAAAAGAATCTAGACCTAGCCAACAATGTGATAATGTGATCACATGTTGTGGCTAATGAAATTATTGTATCGGAAAGGTTGAGTAGACACCATTGGTGAAAGAAAATACCGATAGGACCCTCAATTATTTCCTCTTTATGTCATGTCTTATATAGATATAGATTATCCAAAGGAGGTTATAAAAGAGCGATCAAGGGAAGGAAGCGGCAAGGTTGAACGGAGTGCTTCTTGATCTTGATCTTGTATTGTAATCTTTCAAGCTTTGTAATTTTGTTCTTTGAATTAATATCGAAGCCTACTAGGCCGCCTGTCTGAGGATAGTTTCTGTCATCTGAAAGAACCTGGAACTGTAAGGTGAACGCATTTGAAGACCTGTGGAGAGAGGTCATAGTCCTCTCATGTTTGGTTGAGGAGAAGAAATCCGTGTTTTCAACTTTGTTGTTTAGCAATCTTCGAAGTTGATCTCAAAGTAAGTCTTGCTCTAACCTATGGCTTGGAAATATCTTTATTCAACAAGATATGGAGTAGAGAAATCCATTGCTTCAAGCTAGTCCAGAATATCATGAAGAACAACATTTGTACTCTGGGAGAGGTTGTTTTGAATGAAGTGGATCACATACTCAAAAACTTCCACATCACATGTGACCATGATACCTCCATCAATGTCATTTTTAAACCCAAATTCAAACATGGTTATCTCCAAAAGAAAACTGAAAGTTGGATGAGACAAGTAAGTTATGGGGATGTAATACCTCTTCCCCTCTTGCACAGCAAGCACAGGAACATGCCCATGTGGGTATATCACCCTCTTTTTCACATGATCTCCAAGATCTACAAAGAAAACAGTGACACGCCAATACAAGTTAAAAAAAAAAATCCCAAATTAAAATATGCAATTCCAAAAGTCCCAAATTAAAAAATGCAATTCCCTTCTCTATATAGTGATTCCCAAAATTTTGATAATCCCAATATTCTTCCCTTCTATATATAGTGATTTCTCAGTATTTTGATACTTCCAATCTTCTTTCAAATTACTTGGATTAAAATAATCATATATCAAGAAATTGAGCCCATTTCCATATTTTTCTTCTTGATAGTGAAACTAAATTTATAGTAATGACAACACTGGTCCCTTAAGAAAATTCCATAACAAAAGAAAACTTCTAACTGAAACATAAATTCAAACGCCAAATGTATATATTTATTGTAAACATAAAAATTATACAAAGAGTGCTCCTTTGCCAAATAGATAGAAACGCATGTCATGCATGGAAACCTAGAGGCTGCAATTGAGCTTAGCTATCCTGATATATAATATTTCATAACCTAGAGGCTACAAGTTAGCTAAGCCATCCAGAATTTGAAGTATTTCAAACATTAAAGAAGAAAACCAAACCTCTATACAGATCACACTAACATATAGTAGAAGAAGGCCGATTGCATTAACCTATGGCTTAGAAATATCTTTATTCAACAATAAGTGGACCAAAGAAATCCATTGCTTCAAGATGGTTAGAATATCCTGAAGATCAACATTTGTACTCTGAGAGAGGTTGTTTCGAATGAAGTGGATCACATGCTCAAAAACTTCCACATCACACGTGACCAAGATACCTCCCTCATAGTCATTTTTAAACCCATATTCAAACCTGATTCTCTCCAAAAGAAAAGTGAAAGTTGGATGAGACAAGTAAGTATTGGGGATGTAATACCTCTGCCCCTCTTGCCCAACAAGCACAGGAACATGCCCATGTGGGCATCTCATCCTCTTTTTCACATGATCTCCCAGATCTACAAAGAAAATAGTGACACACCAATACAAGTTGAAAAAAGAAAAAAAAAATCCCAAATTAAAATATGCAATTCCAAAATGCAATTCCCTTCTCTATACAGTGATTCCTAATATTTTTATAATCTCAATCTTCTTCCCTTCTCTATACAATGATTTCCCAATATTTTGATACTTTCAATCTTCTTTCAAAGTACTTGGATTAAAAAAATCATATATCAAGAAATTGAGCCCATTTCCATTTTTTCCTTCTTAATAGTGAAATTGAATTTACAACAATGGCAATGCTGGTCCCTCAAGAAAAATCCATAACAAAAGAAACTTCTAACTAAAACATAAATTCAAATGCCAATGATATATATTTATTGTAAACAAAAATATTATACATAGAGTGCTCCTCTGTAGAATAGATAGAAATGCATGTCATGCATGGAAACCTAGAGGTTGCAATTGAGCTTAGCCATATTGATATGCACTATTTCATAACCTAGAGGCTGCAAGTCAGCGAAGCCATCCAGAATTTAAAGTATTTCAAATATTAAAGAAAAAAACCAAACCTCTATACAGATCACACTAACATATAGGAGAAGAAGGCCGATTGCATTAACATATGGCTTAGAAATCTCTTTATTCAACAATATGTGGACCAGAGAAATCCATTGCTTCAAGCTGGTCCAGAATATCCTGAAGAACAACATTTGTACTCTGGGAGAGTTTGTTTTTAATGATCACATACTCAAAAACTTCCACATCACACATGACCAAGATACCTCCCTCACAGTCATTTTTAAACCCACGTTCAAACCTGGTTCTCTCCAAAAGTAAAGTGAAATTTGGATGAGACTAGTAAGTTATGGGGATGTAATACCTTTTCCCCTCTTCCCCAACAAGCACATGAACATGCCCATGTGGGCACCTCATCCTCTTTTTCACATGATCTCAAAGATCTACAAAGAAAACAGTGACACGCAAATACAAGTTAAAAATAAAATAAAATCCCAAATTAAAATATGCAATTCCAAATGTCCCAAATTAAAAAATCCAATTCCCTTCTCTATACAGTTATTCCCAACATTTTTATAATCCCAATCTTCTTCCCTTCTCTATAGAACGATTTCCCAGTATTTTGATACTTCCAATCTTCTTTCCAAGTACTTGGATTAAAAAAATGATATATCAAGAAACTGAGCCCATTTCCATTTTTTTCTTCTTAATAGTGAAATTAAATTTACAGCAATGGCAATGCTAGTCCCTCAAGAAAATTCCATAACAAAAGAAAACTTATAACTAAAACATAAATTCAAACGCTAGCGGTATATATTTATTGTAAACAAAAAAATTATACATAGAGTGATCCTCTGCTGAATAGATAGCAACGCGTGTCATGCATGGAAACCTAGAAGCTGCAATTGAGATTAGCCATCCTAATATACAGTATTTCATAACCTAGAGGCTGCAAGTCAGCTAAGCCATCCATAATTTGAAGTATTTCAAATATTAAACAAAAAAACTTAACCTCTATAGATATCACACTAACATATAGGAGAAGAAGGCCGATTGCATTAACCTATGGCTTAGAAATATCTTTATTCAACAATATGTGGACCTGTTGATGCCTCGAAATTCGTTGCAACAACATCGGGGAAACCACCCGGTCCGGAACTTAGTGCAGCTCCTTTTCCGTTTGGAATAGTGGCTCCGACTGGGGATAACGGGACCAGTTTCCCAAAGATTATAAGTGAACGGGATGGATGGATGATTTAAGATATGAAATGATAATAAACAAAATAACTAAACTATAAAAGAAATACAAAAACTATAAGCTAATCCCGGGACTTATCAATTCAGACAGTACAGCGTTTAATAAACTATGCTTAATGACAGGCATATAGATGACACTAACAACAAGCATAGATGTTTAATCATTTGAGATTGCTCTGCGTAAGTAGTTACGCAGAGCTATAATAGCGAATTACTGTACTCAGTCATTTATATCATTGATACATACATGGGTGAAAGATAACAAATCTCAAAACATTCAATAGTGATATGAAATGAAGACTTGTTGTTGTATTACATACATGTATTCAATAATAGCAAAGTAATAACACAGCAATTCATATAACTGAAAAGAGAACAGATACAGATAATAGTACCATGCAAGCTGTTTGATCAATCCAATGTATTAATCGCTATGTAGCAGTCCTTCCTTCCAACCAGAAAGCATTCCAAGCAAACGACAATAGTGCACAATTTACTTAAACAGCATTCCAAGTAAAATTAAGGACCAGTGGTCGAGTTTCAAAAAGAATATAGACCGAAGCACAATAGTGCAAACTTCAGCCTTTTAGTCTTTTACAAAATTTTACGACCCTTTCCAAAACAATGAAAGGGTCTATAAATACTATTCTAATCTAACTACTAAATATCTAAAAACTGAAAACTAAGAAATCGGCATCAACAAATATCATTTTGCATTTGGGTGATTCGGCAGTCGGCGGCGATGCTTCAGTCAGCTGTCTCTTTGCCTTTACTCTTTCGCTGACATATCGCCAGCATTGGCTCTACTTCAGGTGGAGTATTGAGGCGAGAAGTCAGCTGTGCATCATATGTGGCATCTTGGAAATCGGCAATCAGGTATTGGAGAGCGTCGGTTAGACAGTTAAGAGCCGACCTTTGAGAATGCGGTTTAATCAAGAAAAGCCAGTATGCATCGGAGGTCAAGGTATTCACTCCAGCAATTAACCGCCCTTGTTCTTCCAGCTTAAGATAATTCTTATGCTCCAGCATATTCGCGGTTGTTATGTTTCCAGGTGTGCATTGGGAAATCATGTTAGCCAGATACAATGTATCATTGACTATATTGATCATGTTTTTGGAAATTGTTTTGCATCTGGATGCTGCCCTCTCTGCCTTCATTACCTGTGTTTCCCATTCCATGAAAAGTATGTTCTTGTATGTTTCACTAATTCGGGCTAAATTAGCAGCTTGCCCTTATGGAGTATCTTGCCATTCAATATATTCTATTATTTCATCTTCGGCCTGATCCACGTTAGTCCTGGCTTTCTCGATTTGCTTACATACTGCTGTAGATATATCACAAAGTGACTCAGCCTCAACTAGCTGTTGGCACAAAAGTCTAATCTGAGATATTAAAGCGCCGTTTATCAGAGTTGCCTCTGTTCTGAAATCTTCAATACTCTTGGCACCTTTAATACCTTCAAGCTGTGCTGAGAGCTGAACTATTTGATCTTCTTTAGATTTCATTAACAGCTCATTTGATGCTTCCAACTGTGATAATGCCTCTGCTAATTCACGTGCTTTAATGTCACTTTGGTCTATCCTTAGTTTTTCAATTTGCTGGGTTAACAAATGATTCTCTTGTTGTTGAGCCAGCAATTGTTCTTCCGCCTGTGTCATTTTATTCTTTGCCTCTATCACTTCTGCTTGCAATGCATATACCTCATGCTCTTTAGTCTTCAAAAGAAGACTCACTTCGGATGCTTTGTCAATGGTTGCTGCTGAATAAGCTCCCGCAAATTGCGACAGCTTTGTTAAATCTTCAGAGGGACTTAATTCTCCCTTCCAGACGACATTGCCCGTGACTGTTTGCTCATTTGAAACAGAAGGTTGATCAAGCCTTCGCCTCTTCCTTGAGCGTCTTACAACGGCTTTATGCTTAGGGCTGTAGAAAATGTCTAGAGGAGGGATTTCCTCTACCTGAAGATCAACTTGATCAGATGGATTCTGAGTAACTTCTTCAACGTTCTGTACTGTGGGTGGGCCGCTGGTTCCTTCAAGAACCGGAGAAACAGTAATATCGGGAGTCTTTAAGGCATCTGAGTCTTTGGAGGCTTCTTTACCACTTATAATGGAATCAAATTGGTTCCATTCCTTAATCAATTCAGTATCGACAGAGATTTGCTTACTCTGTTCTTTTTCTTTTTCAATTCTCTGTCGTTCTTCGAATGCCTTCCGCTGTTGCTCCTCTTGTATTCTCCGTTGCTATTCCTCCAATTCCTTTTTCTGCCTATCTTCCAGTTCTTTCCTTATTTTTTCTTCTTCCTCTCGTTTCCTCTGTTCTTCTATCTCTCTGTCTCTGTTCTTCTATCTCCCTTTGCCTTCTCTGCTCTTGTTCAATTTGTGCTTTTTGCTGCCTTTCTATTTGTTCTCTTCTATGACTTTCTGCCTGCAGCTTTCTTTGACTTTCCTCCTGTTCTCTAATTGTAACGGGAGGTGAATTTATTTCTGGCTGATTAGGCTCGCTTGAGGATGAAGTTGGGGTTCTAGATAATAACTTTAGAGGCAAAGTTTGCAACCTTTGCTTTCTAAGTTTATTAAATTCAGTTAATTCCATATCTTCATATCTCATCGCAGCAAGTTGTTTGACTTGGCTTATTGAATCAGCACCCATGAACAGGTCGTCAAACTGGTCTTCTTGGTGAACAACCTTTGTCAGCTTAGCCTGTTCCAAGGCAATGAAAGCAGCCTTGTTCGGGTCATAGAGTCTGTTGGGAATAGAAACTAGAGATAGCATTTGGAGTTTTGCTGCTTCCTTCTCTGCATGCTTATAATTTAGCAGCGTATAAACTCCAATTCTTAAAGGAAACGATGGCCATCCTCTCTTCTTCTCCTCTTTGAGAGTTTGGGTAACACCTTCAGACATTATCTGATAAGAGATTTCTCGGGCTAACAGTTTGTCTGGCATGTATACGGGAAGAACATGTGGCCTGGCCTTGCTTCCAAAAACTCTGATATAAGAAAAACATTCTTCGCCGAACCAATGGGCTACGGCTGGCAGGTCAAAAGAGGCTTCATAGGAAATCCTAGGGATAGGTCTGTCAAAAATAGAATAGTGAACGGGAACCATAAAACCATTGCAAATTTGGTACAAATGGTCTTTGTGAGAAGGTTTCCACAATTTACGATGATACAAATGAATAGGTGTTGGGTCATGGGTTGTCCATCTCCAACCAAGGACAGGAAACTCAGAATTAAAACAAAGGGCATCCATAATGTATGCAGAGTAATAAAAAGGTGGGATTTTTCTCTCAGTGACTCTGGTTTTGGCCCTAAACTCACGAATAGCTAAGACCAACTTATCAGACAGGATAGTGGCCCAATCCATAATTATACTATTAACGGCCGCTTCCATTAAGGGAACCATATCAACATGGATATTTGCAGAATCATGAAATCCCCACAATCTACACATCATAATTCCAGCATAGCAGTAAGGTGAAGCCAGAGAGGCATTGGAGTACTTACCCGACATATCCTGTTTGTGTTTTGCTGGATTTTGCCTCCAATCTCGGAGAGGTTCGGCTGGTGATTCATTCTCTCTGGCAAATTTTTCCACAAATGCTCTGTTATAGACTTGCTCGGGATTGGGCAAATGATACATTCGTCTTAAGTCGTCAGGCTTGAAGGAGCCGAAAATCCTTCCATCCTTAGAAATGAAGGTTCTATTAGTGAGAGGAACTTCTTCAATTGCCCAACGTACCACATCAGTATAAGGCAAGACTTGTTCCCTGGCTGCTATTCTGTGCAGAAAAGAGTCAGCCAAATCTTTAAGAGTTGCCTCAGACTTTCTTAATTCATCCACACTTGCCTCCGTTACTGTCACTTCTGGTTGTTCTCCTTCTAGCAAATTGTATGTCCCTTGCCATGTAGTACTAGTAAGACCAGTGCATGTAGTATCTGAGATTAAGCCTTTCCTTGAAGGTGTAGCAGCTTGGCCTGAGGCGGGTGTCGCAGTAGAACCTGCCATCTTCTTGAACTTTTTTCCCATCATATTCAGACTTCTCTCGTCAGTCGAATTCTACACAAGTGCAAGAGAAATCGTAACAAAGAAATAACAATGACAATCCATAACGGGATAAATATATGATTTGAAGCGTGGCGAGATTATTCCTAAAAGAGGCTGCGGATCTAATGATTTGAGAAGGCACCGTAGATGTAATGATGGTGATTTTACGGCCTGCAGCTTCATAAATGACCATTACTTAAGTTATTAAACCGAATGACCCCTTAAAGCGTGTAATAGATTTTTTCAAAGGTCTAATCGTAATTGCTCGTTAATTCGAAGGGGCAAATATTTAAATACGCATGCATTACCTTATCCCTTTACTTAACGGCATTTTGAAATCTGTGATTTTGTCAAATCGATTTTAAATATAACTTTAATGCTTTGAAATAATCACCTTTTGGAACTGAGGTCATCATTAAGCGTCATCATATCGCATCGGAAGTGTGTGTGTGGCGTTATCACTTGGGAAAGTTCTTTAGCGAACGCCGATTGCGATATCGCATTCGGCGCGCGAACATAACCCCCAAATGTGTATCAATTGCTTTTAGCGAATGCCGATAGCGATATCGCATCGGGGAAAGGATATAAACGTCTTATGAAAATGCGTAGAATTGTACCGATTGCCGATATGCGATATCGCATCGGGCCGGAGTGTTAAAACATTTTTCACAAGACATAGTGCCATGCCGATAGCCGATCGCCGATATCGCGTCGCATCGGGGAAAAGGTATGTGCCCTTTTGTGTGTGCATTGGCTATTGCCGATGGCCGATAGCGATATCGCATCGGGAAAAACCAAGATGGCAACCGAACTTGCGATTACTTTTTTGGACTTAACCAAAAATTGCTTATCATTTGCTCAACAAGGGTTTTTTGCATAAATTCATTTGATTATCATACCTTATTTGAACAAGTTTATTAATGCCAATTAAAAATTTTAAAAGGGACACATTTCATATGTAAATTGTTTGTGATAAAAATGTTATGAAATGGGGGGTTGTTGTAGGGCACAACAATTGGCGATTCGCTGGCAGAACCAGTTATCTCTGAACTAACAATTATATTTACATTTTCTCAAATAGAATCTTTATAAAAGAAAGGAAATTTCTAATATAACTAGATATCTATTGATTCTAAATAAAACAGGTTTCTTCATTAAACTTCCTCTTTTTATAAATGCACTTCGAGTATTAAAATAAGTCCTTATTGGTTTGTAAAAGTAAAAATAGAATACTTTTCCATATCAGCTTTTAAAATAAACTCCTCTATCACAGGTAGAGCCTCTGCTGCCAGCAAACGTTCATAGTCTCGGCAGGGTTACCTTTTAACCATGTTCTTGTCCATTGTTCCATTCACCTTAGAGTGTGACTAAATAGAATGAATTCAAAAGATATTCTCGTATTTTTTAAATTTCAATTTCTTTTTTCGTTTAAGATAAAAGCCATTGTCCTGGTTTGGTGGCCAGATAGGTGACAATGCCATTCACGGGTAGTAATTAAACTGAACAAGCTGGCTCGTGATGAGACCCCTTGTCTTGAGATTTCAAGCCGTTACCCTGTTTGGTATGCAGTTTTGGTAATGTCAGTTAAATTATTTTCCTATGAACATGGTAAGCAGGCTTGTGATAAGACCTCTTATCTTTAATCTTTTATATTTTAGAATTACACTCTGAGTAATCAAAAACTGTTGGTGAATGGGATGAACAATTATCTTATTAAGAATAAATGGATGACAGGTTTAAGAGTTGAAGATGCTGAAGATGAATTAGCTCCTATTTTCGTATAGATAACCTTTGGGGACTAATTTCAACCACTCAAGATGATTCATAGATCTTTGTTCAGAGTGAAATTTACAAAGGTGAGTCTGTAATGCTTAGAATAAAAAGATATCTAATTTCCTAGAAATGATCTCTCTTGGTTCAGGATGCTATTTTTAAAAAGTAAATATTAATATTACTATGGCGAGACAGCTTTCGTTTACAGCGAAAGGTCAATGGGAATGTCCCACATTCTTATTCCTACAAATCCTACAAACTATGAAAAACTAATAAGCTAGAAAGAGAAGGGGTTACCTCCTCAGTTAAAGAATTTCTTCAGGATTAGACCATTGACAGGGAGAGAATCTCTCACCCCTGATAGATTTTGAAGTATGAATGTGGAATGGCCTACTTTTTCACAGATTTGAAATGGTCCTAGCCACAGTTTTTGGAATTTGGAATGTTTACCTTTGTCTTCATGGGCTTTGTCCCATTTCAGGACTAGATCTCCGACTTCAAATTGTCTAGGGCTGGATGAGGCTAGATCGAAAGCTGCTTTAATGACTTGCTGATGTCTTGCATGTGTAACCTTGGCTTTATCCCTTTCTTCTTCAAGTTTGAGTATTTGATCATGTCTAAACTGTATAGAAGAAGAAGGAGTTTCGTCTATAAATTGCACTAGGGCTAAAGATGGGAGAAGAAGATTAGTTGGTACGACTGCTTCTTTTCCATAAACAAGATTAAAAGGAGAGGTCCCTATGGAAGCTTTCTGTGTAATTCTATCGGCCCATAATGCAAATACCAAGGATTTATGCCAGTTCTTATGATTTTCTTCAATTGTTCGCTTAATGATTTTGATTAGATTTTTATTAGTTGATTCTGCTAGGCCGTTACCCTGGGGGTAATAGTTGGCAGAATACTTTAATTTGAATCCTCTTTTGATAGCGAAATCAATCATTGCATTGCCTGAGAAGTAAGAAGCATTATCAAAGACAAGAGCGTTTGGAACACCAAACCTGGTTACGATGAACTGATCTATAAATTCGATGATTGCTTCCGAGTTTGTTGTCTTTAATGGAACTGCTTCTACCCACTTTGTAAAGTAATCAGTTGCTGTAAGGATATACTTGTGTTGCTTGGAAGATGAAGGATTTATTTCTCCAATGATGTCCAATCCCCATTGTTCAAAAGGTTGTTCAATGTTGATTGGTTGTAAAGGGAAAGCTGGCTTTCGTTGTCTTCCACTGGCAGTTTGGCACTTAATGCATTTTCTTACATATTCATGAGCATCCTTAAACAAAGTAGGCCAGTAATATCCGGCATGAATTACTTTATGAGCTGTTGTATCAGCTCCAAAATGTCCTCCTGCCGGTCCATCGTGTAGCTCCTGCAAAACCTTTTGAGCTTCAGGTTTCTCAAGGCATCTTAGTAATACAGAATCATAGTTTCTCCTGAAGAGCACATCGTTAATAAGAGAAAAACTCTTAGCTTTCAATCTAATGGCTCTCTTATTCTTGTAGGACAAATTGGTAGGTGCATAACCATTCTTTAAATAAAAGATTAGATCTGAATATTGAGATTCGGAATCCGGTATACTTAGCTGATTGACTTCTTGGTTTTGCTCTGTATCACCTGATTCAGGAATGTTTGATGCTCCTGCTAAGATCCTGCAAAAACCTTGACCTTTAACAAATTTTGCTGGCTTTATTTCTAGATCATATTCTTGGAGGGCTGCGACCCAGTTTGCCCTCTTTTCTCCCAATTCCTTTTGAATTAATAGTTGCCTAACTGCGGAGAAAGGAACTATTACTTTAGTATGGGTTTTAAGAAGAAAGGGTCGATAATGTTTGACTGCTTTAAAGACAGCAAAAGCTTGTTTCTCAATTTCGGAATAATTCAATTCGGCGCCTTGGAAGTTAGAACTGAAGAACGAAATGGGCACTTCCAAATTGTCATCATTCAACTGAGTTAGTACTGCTGCGTAAGATAAGTCGGATGCAATAGTATATAATGTAAAATGATTAGAAAGATTTGGAGTATTCAGGGCTGGGACATTGATTATGGATTGTTTAATATCATGAAAAGCTTGCTTTTCTTCTAGTCCCCATCTGAAGGTTGAATTCTTTTTAATCATCTTTTGCAGTGGTAGTACAATCTGTGAAAAATCTGGAACAAATCGCTTAACGAAATTAATTTGTCCTAAAAACGACTGCATCGATTTTTTATTGTGTGGAAAAGGAATTTCAGAAATTTCTTTAATTCGCTCAGGATCTACATAAATGCCATCCTTAGATACAATAAACCCTAAGAGCTTGCCTTGGTTGAGAGCGAAAAAAGACTTTTTCGGGTTAAGAGAGATACCATATGTTTTGCATCGTTGAAAAATCTGATTTAAATCATGGAAGTGATTATATCTCTTTTTAGAATATACAGTAATGTCATCGAGGTAGACAACTACTGTTCGGTTAATTAACCCTCTAAAGGCTGTATCCATAGCTCTTTGAAATGTCGCTCCTGCATTTATGAGTCCGAAAGGCATCTTTTGGTATGCGTAAGTTCCCCATTTTGTTCTGAATGTAGTTTTTAATTGGTCATCAGGGTGGACCAGCACTTGATTGTATCCTGAGAAACCATCAAGAAAAGACATCAATTCAGATCCTGCTACCGATTGAAGGATTTGCTCCATGGTAGGCAGAGGGAAGTTATCTTTTAAGCTTGCCTTATTTAAATTTCTGAAATCAATACAGATTCTGATGTCGCCGTTTTTCTTCCTGACGGGTACCATATTGGAGACCCAGTTTGAGTGTCGGACAGGAAAGATAATCTTAGCTTTTAAAAGCTTATTAAGTTCCGACTTTATCTGGCTCTCCAAATTTGGATGGATTTTTCTTAACTTCTGCTGGATTGGTTTTTGATCGGGAAGCATAGGAATAGTGTGTTGTATGATAGATGTATCATATGTTTTAAGGTCATCATACTTCCAAGCAAAAACTTGTTTGTTTTTTCTTAAAAGTTTGATAAATGCTTCCTTTTCTATTGTAGAAAGTCCTAATCCTAAATTTATATTCTGAGGAGTTTGAGCCGTTCCTAAATTAATCAATTCAAACCTAAGAGTAGAGCTCTGGAGTTTAGCATTAATTACAGGTTTAAACCTATCTTTGATGTCATAAAGGTCTTCAAGCTTTACCACAGGTTTAGGAATAACGTTATCTTGAGATGTTTGCTTCATTTGAGAATCATGCTCATCCTCTTCAATGACTTGATTGTCATAGGACTTTTCAGAGGTCAAAAATTGCAAAATATCCTCGTCATGGTTGAAAACCCTCCAGCTAGTGATGTTATCAGGAACTGAAGGTCTAAAAATTAACTCTACAGAAAATCTATCAAGACTATAGTCTTCGGAAGGGAGAAGCTTGGAAGCTACGTTGGCTAGTAAATCAGCTGCTGAATTTTGCGATCTTGGGATTGATAAAATATTGAATGCTGAGAAATGCGAAGTGAGATCTTGCACTAGCGTTTGATAATGCTTAAGGTGGCTTGAGAGGCAATGGATTGTATTCCTTACCTGTTTAACAATGATCTCACTATCGCCGAATACTTTTAAATATTGGACTTTAAGGTCAATTGCCTTATATAATCCCTGAAGTAGTGCTTCGTATTCGGCTGTATTGTTGGTGCATTCAAATTCTAATCTACAAGAAAGCATTGTCTTTTCGCCTTTTGGACTAATCAAAATGCAACCTGCTCCTGAGCCCTCGCTGGACTTAGAGCCATCAAAATACAAAGACCAAAATAAAGGAGAATCAGAAATATTTACATCCTTTTGATCTACATTAAAGCATTTGGATAAATTTGATTGTGAAAAATTTTCTACTTGAGATGTACAATGATTAACTTGAAAAGGGGAAGATTGGGCAACAAAATTGCCAAAGAATGATTGTGAAGAATAATTTCCCAAAATGTTATTGTTGAAAGCCACCGGCTGGTTTTCTTGTTCGAAATCGGTTACTGTATGAGTCATATGCTTCTCACGGTCGATCCTTATTTGATTTGGCTTACCCTTGTAGGGGAGCCACATATGTGACCAATCGGTGGAAATGTATCCATGTAGTTTCTCAGACCAGTCTCTGCTCAAAATTAAACCGTAAAATTCAGGTATGTCGGCTATCAAAATGTCTATTCTCTGTACTATTCTGGGATCAGCAGACAACCTGATAGTCACAGAATTAATTTCTCCTATGACCTGTACTTTGGTTCTGTCTAACTGTACAATGTGGATGGCTGACTTCTGGGGTTCTATGTTCAGCTTAGAACAAACTGAAGCTGGCATAATATTGGATGAAGCCCCTGAATCAATTAAACAGTTATGCAGATTTCGATTATAGATTTCATAGGTGAGCAAAAAAGGTGGGGTATGAGAATTGGATTTATCTCCAATCAGAACCGAATCGGTAGCCTCGACCATATCTGGAGGGGGTTGTCCTGAATCATTAGCAGCTTTTGAACTGGGAAGAGGGGAAGAGGGAATAGCGTTAAATTCCCTTAGGAGCAGTTTTTGCTGATGTTTTAATTTACCTAGTTCAAACATAGTTATGTTTGCCTTGGTCTTTTTCATGTCATCGACAATATTATACTCCATATGGTCAGATACCACTAGTGTTTTGGATGTTGAAGGAGAATTAGAAATTGGAGGCTGGTTTTGAGGGGCTGCTACCGGAGATTTCTTCGGAAGAACTTTTTCTTTTGGTGTGGCAGCACCTGCACTCCTCTTTTTTGTTTGAGTAGGTTCAGAAGCGCTTCTACTTCTTGTAGTAACCGGAAAGGCTTCTTCTTCATTCTCAGTATCAGAGTTTGGGAGTATAAAATCCCACATTCCATGGCATTCAGCTACTTCTTCTTCATCATTGGTCTGTTCAGTTGTTTCACCTTCCTCTTCTTCTTGGTCTGAGTCTGCATTGGATATAACATTGGGTGGCTTTGACTCAGTTTTCTTGTAAGTTCTAAATGGTCTTTTATTTGAGGTTTCGGCCACCTGTTTCTTGATATCAACCATTTCATTAGACAATGTTTTAAGGACCTTTTGTAAACCTTCCATATCATAGGGGTCCTTTGGGGTTTTCTTCTTGGAATCTTCTTTAAACGAGACTTTTTTAGCTTTTCGGTCTTCAAGAGCAGCTTTCTTCTCAAGAGCATTAATGCGCTTTTCAACAGCAAGTGCTTCTTTCATGTTTTCAGCTAAGGTAGGTTTGCCAGCCCTGTCTACAAAAATAGCTATGTTGGCAGGTAAGGCGGTAATATACCATTCGCTTCTGATTTGTTCACTTGGTTTAGAGGCGGTAGGGATTTTATTCAGGAGTTTATTAAATCTGGCATTAAACTCTTTTATTGGTTCCCTATGCTCTATTCTCAAGTTGGAGAGATCATTTATTAAAGTAGCTAAGGACCTATCATCTCCATACTTGGTAAGAAACTCCTCTTGGCATGTGTTCCAACTGGTAATTAAACCAGAAGGTAAGGAAAAATACCAGGATCCTGCCGATCCTTGTAAAGTGTAGGGAAAAAGTCTGACAACAACATCTTGCTCTGTCACTCCTTTCAAGTTAACTGCTAACATAAAATTGTTAATATGTTCTTCAGCTTGGGTTCCGTTATCTGGATTAAATTTAGGCAACCATTTTTCGGGAGCGTCTGGTAGATCATGTAATGGTCCAGGCATGTTGACTGCACCTGGCCTAGTCCATGGATCTGCCATTGTGCTAGCAACAGTGGTTGACACTACTTTCGGGGTTCCAGATGTTTGAGGAGGTATCAAAAATGAAGAGTGAATAGGTTGGGATATTGAGGCTCCTATTCCCTGATGAACAACAATATGTAATGGAGGAGTGGATGGTCGACTTTGCAGATGAGGAGATGAAATGGAGGATGTGGAAGAAAAATCTCCACTATCAGATCCTTCAGTATTTTTCTTTGGCCTTTTCCTTTTGGGTAAAGGAAACTCAGTGGGTTCAATACCAAGTTTTTCGCTCTGAAGTCTGGTGAGAGGATGAGTGAGGTTGAACTGCGAAGTCGCACTGCTTTCTGATATCTCAGATTTCTGTGGTGAGATGGAGAAGCTCTGAAGTTTCTGGATTAGAGACTGGACTTCAGGAGATTCAAGACTTAGTTGTTCTGAAATATTATGGGTGTGAGCAGTGGTGGTTGATTCTTCCTTTCTTTGATCATGTGCTGGTAAACCAGCATGTGATTGAGAAGGAGAAGATGGTTTGGAGGGGGAATTACTCTTAGAATGGTTTGTGGAGTTGGACCTACTTGCCATTCACAGTTGATGGCCCTCCTTCTAGCGCCAAAAATGTTGATGCCTCGAAATTCGTTGCAACAACATCGGGGAAACCACCCGGTCCGGAACTTAGTGCAGTTCCTTTTCCGTTTGGAATAGTGGCTCCGACTGGGGATAACGGGACCAGTTTCCCAAAGATTATAAGTGAACGGGATGGATGGATGATTTAAGATATGAAATGATAATAAACAAAATAACTAAACTATAAAAGAAATACAAAAACTATAAGCTAATCCCGGGACTTATCAATTCAGACAGTACAGCGTTTAATAAACTATGCTTAATGACAGGCATATAGATGACACTAACAACAAGCATAGATGTTTAATCATTTGAGATTGCTCTGCGTAAGTAGTTACGCAGAGCTATAATAGCGAATTACTGTACTCAGTCATTTATATCATTGATACATACATGGGTGAAAGATAACAAATCTCAAAACATTCAATAGTGATATGAAATGAAGACTTGTTGTTGTATTACATACATGTATTCAATAATAGCAAAGTAATAACACAGCAATTCATATAACTGAAAAGAGAACAGATACAGATAATAGTACCATGCAAGCTGTTTGATCAATCCAATGTATTAATCGCTATGTAGCAGTCCTTCCTTCCAACCAGAAAGCATTCCAAGCAAACGACAATAGTGCACAATTTACTTAAACAACATTCCAAGTAAAATTAAGGACCAGTGGTCGAGTTTCAAAAAGAATATAGACCGAAGCACAATAGTGCAAACTTCAGCCTTTTAGTCTTTTACAAAATTTTACGACCCTTTCCAAAACAATGAAAGGGTCTATAAATACTATTCTAATCTAACTACTAAATATCTAAAAACTGAAAACTAAGAAATCGGCATCAACAAATATCATTTTGCATTTGGGTGATTCGACAGTCGGCGGCGATGCTTCAGTCAGCTGTCTCTTTGCCTTTACTCTTTCGCTGACATATCGCCAGCATTGGCTCTACTTCAGGTGGAGTATTGAGGCGAGAAGTCAGTTGTGCATCATATGTGGCATCTTGGAAATCGGCAATCAGGTATTGGAGAGCGTCGGTTAGACAGTTAAGAGCCGACCTTTGAGAATGCGGTTTAATCAAGAAAAGCCAGTATGCATCGGAGGTCAAGGTATTCACTCCAGCAATTAACCGCCCTTGTTCTTCCAGCTTAAGATAATTCTTATGCTCCAGCATATTCGCGGTTGTTATGTTTCCAGGTGTGCATTGTGAAATCATGTTAGCCAGATACAATGTATCATTGACTATATTGATCATGTTTTTGGAAATTGTTTTGCATCTGGATGCTGCCCTCTCTGCCTTCATTACCTGTGTTTCCCATTCCATGAAAAGTATGTTCTTGTATGTTTCACTAATTCGGGCTAAATTAGCAGCTTGCCCTTCTGGAGTATCTTGCCATTCAATATATTCTATTATTTCATCTTCGGCCTGATCCAAGTTAGTCCTGGCTTTCTCGATTTGCTTACATACTGCTGTAGATATATCACAAAGTGACTCAGCCTCAACTAGCTGTTGGCACAAAAGTCTAATCTGAGATATTAAAGCGCCGTTTATCAGAGTTGCCTCTGTTCTGAAATCTTCAATACTCTTGGCACCTTTAATACCTTCAAGCTGTGCTGAGAGCTGAACTATTTGATCTTCTTTAGATTTCATTAACAGCTCATTTGATGCTTCCAACTGTGATAATGCCTCTGCTAATTCACGTGCTTTAATGTCACTTTGGTCTATCCTTAGTTTTTCAATTTGCTGGGTTAACAAATGATTCTCTTGTTGTTGAGCCAGCAATTGTTCTTCCGCCTGTGTCGTTTTATTCTTTGCCTCTATCACTTCTGCTTGCAATGCATATACCTCATGCTCTTTAGTCTTCAAAAGAAGACTCACTTCGGATGCTTTGTCAATGGTTGTTGTTGAATAAGCTCCCGCAAATTGCGACAGCTTTGTTAAATCTTCAGAGGGAATTAATTCTCCCTTCCAGACGACATTGCCCGTGACTGTTTGCTCATTTGAAACAGAAGGTTGATCAAGCCTTCGCCTCTTCCTTGAGCGTCTTACAACGGCTTTATGCTTAGGGCTGTAGAAAATGTCTAGAGGAGGGATTTCCTCTACCTGAAGATCAACTTGATCAGATGGATTCTGAGTAACTTCTTCAACGTTCTGTACTGTGGGTGGGCCGCTGGTTCCTTCAAGAACCGGAGAAACAGTAATATCGAGAGTCTTTAAGGCATCTGAGTCTTTGGAGGCTTCTTTACCACTTATAATGGAATCAAATTGGTTCCATTCCTTAATCAATTCAGTATCGACAGAGATTTGCTTACTCTGTTCTTTTTCTTTTTCAATTCTCTGCTGTTCTTCGAATGCCTTCCGCTGTTGCTCCTCTTGTATTCTCCGTTGCTGTTCCTCCAATTCCTTTTTCTGCCTATCTTCCAGTTCTTTCCTTATTTTTTCTTCTTCCTCTCGTTTCCTCTGTTCTTCTATCTCTCTTTGTCTCTGTTCTTCTATCTCCCTTTGCCTTCTCTGCTCTTGTTCAATTTGTGCTTTTTGCTGCCTTTCTATTTGTTCTCTTCTATGACTTTCTGCCTGCAGCTTTCTTTGACTTTCCTCCTGTTCTCTAATTGTAACGGGAGGTGAATTTATTTCTGGCTGATCAGGCTCGCTTGAGGATGAAGTTGGGGTTGTAGATAATAACTTTAGAGGCAAAGTTTGCAACCTTTGCTTTCTAAGTTTATTAAATTCAGTTAATTCCATATCTTCATATCTCATCGCAGCAAGTTGTTTGACTTGGCTTATTGAATCAGCACCCATGAACAGGTCGTCAAACTGGTCTTCTTGGTGAACAACCTTTGTCAGCTTAGCCTGTTCCAAGGCAATGAAAGCAGCCTTGTTCGGGTCATAGAGTCTGTTGGGAATAGAAACTAGAGATAGCATTTGGAGTTTTGCTGCTTCCTTTTCTGCATGCTTATAATTTAGCAGCGTATAAACTCCAATTCTTAAAGGAAACGATGGCCATCCTCTCTTCTTCTCCTCTTTGAGAGTTTGGGTAACACCTTCAGACATTATCTGATAAGAGATTTCTCGGGCTAACAGTT
This sequence comes from Pinus tabuliformis, assembly GCA_031772625.1. Lineage (NCBI taxonomy): Eukaryota > Viridiplantae > Streptophyta > Pinopsida > Pinales > Pinaceae > Pinus > Pinus tabuliformis. The sequence continues at coordinate 919,052,377 of CM062806.1, read as the reverse complement.
TGTCTGGCATGTATACGGGAAGAACATGTGGCCTGGCCTTGCTTCCAAAAACTCTGATATAAGAAAAACATTCTTCGCCGAACCAATGGGCTACGGCTGGCAGGTCAAAAGAGGCTTCATAGGAAATCCTAGGGATAGGTCTGTCAAAAATAGAATAGTGAACGGGAACCATAAAACCATTGCAAATTTGGTACAAATGGTCTTTGTGAGAAGGTTTCCACAATTTACGATGATACAAATGAATAGGTGTTGGGTCATGGGTTGTCCATCTCCAACCAAGGATAGGAAACTCAGAATTAAAACAAAGGGCATCCATAATGTATGCAGAGTAATAAAAAGGTGGGATTTTTCTCTCAGTGACTCTGGTTTTGGCCCTAAACTCACGAATAGCTAAGACCAACTTATCAGACAGGATAGTGGCCCAATCCATAATTATACTATTAATGGCCGCTTCCATTAAGGGAACCATATCAACATGGATATTTGCAGAATCATGAAACCCCCACAATCTACACATCATAATTCCAGCATAGCAGTAAGGTGAAGCCAGAGAGGCATTGGAGTACTTACCCGACATATCCTGTTTGTGTTTTGCTGGATTTTGCCTCCAATCTCGGAGAGGTTCGGCTGGTGATTCATTCTCTCTGGCAAATTTTTCCACAAATGCTCTGTTATAGACTTGCTCGGGATTGGGCAAATGATACATTCGTCTTAAGTCGTCAGGCTTGAAGGAGCCGAAAATCCTTCCATCCTTAGAAATGAAGGTTCTATTAGTGAGAGGAACTTCTTCAATTGCCCAACGTACCACATCAGTATAAGGCAAGACTTGTTCCCTGGCTGCTATTCTGTGCAGAAAAGAGTCAGCCAAATCTTTAAGAGTTGCCTCAGACTTTCTTAATTCATCCACACTTGCCTCCGTTACTGTCACTTCTGGTTGTTCTCCTTCTAGCAAATTGTATGTCCCTTGCCATGTAGTACCAGTAAGACCAGTGCATGTAGTATCTGAGATTAAGCCTTTCCTTGAAGGTGTAGCAGCTTGGCCTGAGGCGGGTGTCGCAGTAGAACCTGCCATCTTCTTGAACTTTTTTCCCATCATATTCAGACTTCTCTCGTCAGTCGAATTCTACACAAGTGCAAGAGAAATCGTAACAAAGAAATAACAATGACAATCCATAACGGGATAAATATATGATTTGAAGCGTGGCGAGATTATTCCTAAAAGAGGCTGCGGATCTAATGATTTGAGAAGGCACCGTAGATGTAATGATGGTGATTTTACGGCCTGCAGCTTCATAAATGACCATTACTTAAGTTATTAAACCGAATGACCCCTTAAAGCGTGTAATAGATTTTTTCAAAGGTCTAATCGTAATTGCTCGTTAATTCGAAGGGGCAAAGCTTTAAATACGCATGCATTACCTTATCCCTTTACTTAACGGCATTTTGAAATCTGTGATTTTGTCAAATCGATTTTAAATATAACTTTAATGCTTTGAAATAATCACCTTTTGGAACTGAGGTCATCATTAAGCGTCATCATATCGCATCGGAAGTGTGTGTGTGGCGTTATCACTTGGGAAAGTTCTTTAGCGAACGCCGATTGCGATATCGCATTCGGCGCGCGAACATAACCCCCAAATGTGTATCAATTGCTTTTAGCGAATGCCGATAGCGATATCGCATCGGGGAAAGGATATAAACGTCTTATGAAAATGCGTAGAATTGTACCGATTGCCGATATGCGATATCGCATCGGGCCGGAGTGTTAAAACATTTTTCACAAGACATAGTGCCATGCCGATAGCCGATCGCCGATATCGCGTCGCATCGGGGAAAAGGTATGTGCCCTTTTGTGTGTGCATTGGCTATTGCCGATGGCCGATAGCGATATCGCATCGGGAAAAACCAAGATGGCAACCGAACTTGCGATTACTTTTTTGGACTTAACCAAAAATTGCTTATCATTTGCTCAACAAGGGTTTTTTGCATAAATTCATTTGATTATCATACCTTATTTGAACAAGTTTATTAATGCCAATTAAAAATTTTAAAAGGGACCCATTTCATATGTAAATTGTTTGTGATAAAAATGTTATGAAATGGGGGGTTGTTGTAGGGCACAACAGGACCAGAGAAATCCATTGCTTCAAGTTGGTCCATAATATCCTTAAGAACAACATTTGTACGTTGGGATAGGTTGTTTTGAATGAAGTGGATCACATGCTCAAAAACTTCCACATCACATGTGACCAAGATACCTCCCTCACAATCATTTTTAAACCCAGATTCAAACATGGTTCTCTCCAAAAGAAAAGTGAAAGTTGGATGAGACAAGTAAGTTATGGGGATGTAATAACTGTGCCCCTCTTCCCTAACAAGAACAGGAACATGCCCATGTGGGCATCTCATCCTCTTTTTCACATGATCTCCAAGATCTACAAAGAAAACAGTGACATGCCAATACAAGTTTAAAAAAAAATCCCAAATTAAAATATGCAATTCCAAAAGTCCCAAATTAAGAAATGCAATTCCCTTCTCTATATAGTGACTCCCCATATTTTGATAATCCCAATCTTCTTCCATTCTCTATACAGCGATTTCCCAATATTTTGATACTTCCAATCTTCTTTCAAAGTACTTGGATAAAAAAAATCATATATCAAGAAATTGAGCCCATTTCCATTTTTTTATCCTTAATAGTGAAACTGAATTTATAGTAATGGCAATGCTAGTCCCTCAAGAAAATTCCATAACAAAAGAAAACTTCTAACTAAAACATAAATTCAAATGCTAACTATATATATTTATTGTAAACAAAAAAATTATACATATAGTGCTCCTCTGCTGAATAGATAAAAACACATGTTATGCATGGAAACCTAGAAGCTGCAATTGAGCTTACCCATCCTGATATACAATATTTCATAACCTAGAGGCTGCAAGTCAGCTAAGCCATCCAAAATTTGAATTATTTCAAATATTAAAGAAAAAAACCAAACCTATATACATATCACACTAACGTATAGGATAAGAAGGGCGATTGCATTAACCTATGGCTTAGAAATATCTTTATTCAACAATATGTGGACTAGAGAAATCCATTGCTTCAAGTTGGTCCAGAATATCATGAAGAACAAACTTTGTACTCTGGGAGAGGTTGTTTTGAATGAATTGGATCACATGCTCAAAAACTTTCACATCACACGTGACCAAGATACCTCCCTCACAATCATTTTTAAGCCCAGATTCAAACCTGGTTCTCTCCAAAAGAAAACTAAAATTTGGATGAGACAAGTACATTATGGGGATGTAATACCTCTGCCGCTCTTGCCCAACAAGAATAGGAACATGCCCATGTGGGCATCTCATCCTGTTTTTCACATGATCTCCAATATCTACAAAGAAAACAGTGACATGGCAATATAAGTTAAAAAAAAGATCCCAAATTAAAATATGCAATTCCCTTCTCTACACAATGATTTCCCAGTATTTTGATACTTCCAATATTCTTTCAAAGTACTTGGATTAAAAAAATCATATATCAAGAAATTGAGCCCATTTCCATTTTTTTCTTCTTAGTATTGAAACTACATTTACAACAATGGCAATGTTGGTCCCTCAAGAAAATTCCATAACAAAACAAAAATTGTAACTGAAACATAAATTCAAATGCGAACGATTTATATTTATTTAAATAAAAAAATTATACATAGATTTCTCCTCTGCTGAATAGTTAGAAACGCATGTCATGCATGGAAATCTAGAGGTTGCAATTGAACTTAGCCATCTTGATATACATTATTTCATAACCTAGAGGCTACAAGTCAGCTAAGCCGTCCAGAATTTGAAGTATTTCAAATATTAAAGAGAAATACCAAACCTCTATACAGATCACACTTACATATTGGAGGACAAGGCCGATTGTATTAACCTATGGCTTAGAAATATCTTTATTCAACAATATGTGGACCAGAGAAATCCATTGCTTCAAGCTGGTCCATAATATCCTGAAGAACAACATTTGTACTCTGGGAGAGGTTGTTTTGAATGAAGTGGATCACATGCTCAAAAACTTCCACATCACACGTGACCAAGATACCTCCCTCATAGTCATTTTTAGACCTAAATTCAAACCTGTTTCTTTCTAAAAGTAAAGTGAAAGTTGGATGAGACAAGTAAGTTATGGGAGTGTAATACCTCTACTCCTCTTGCCCAACAAACATAGGAACATGCCCATGTGGGAATCTCATCCTCTTTTTCACATGATCTCCAAGCTTTAATACTACATTAGAACTACCATTACCATTGAGAAGAGTGTAGCCACAGTAATTAGAGAGCTTCTTTGAATGTGGTCGTCCCCCTCCTATCATATGCATGATTGATATCTTGCACAGACGTCGCATGGATTTAGCAGTTTCCTTTTACTTTACCATTTTGTTAATATTACAAATTTGCTTACTTTATAACAAAAGAACCACAAATTCACTCCAATTGCAAAAAAATAGCTAGGGGATGCAGACACAAGCGCCTATGAATAAATCAGTAACTTGTTTGTTCACTTCCATGTTCATTTCTTTCCATGCTCTGCCAGTGATCACACATCATCATCGAAGTTCGTTCTATGAAACGAAGTTTGTCCTATAGAGTGCAACCCTCAAGGTGTGTTTTGTTTCTAGAAACACTTTCAGGAAAAGAGAAAGGATTTTGCATATTGCAATCAAATAGCCAAAGGAAGATTATAGTTACTTGAAATAGTTAAATCCTAAACTAACTTTACATGTCAATGGAGAATAGGGTAAACAAAAGTAGGAAACAAGAATCCCACAAGAAAAAACTCTTAATCTATACCATTAATGACTACATAATCATGGATGGTTGGTTCTTCTTTCTTCTTCTTTCAATACAAGCCACTCTTTAACAAAAAACAAGGGTTCTAAACAAGGGTTCTCGGTCAGATCTTAGCTTTGAAGAAGATGTCGAGAAATATCCTAACATAAGCTCCAGGTCATTGGATCCCATCTCTCCCCCGCACTCCTAATGAATCCTCTTGCCTTTCCACAGCCTGACTACAACATTGCCGAAAGAAAACTCATTTGAAGCATCCATGCCTTCTTGAAATGGCAGTAATAACCACTCCTCCTCACCTTCCCGGTTATTGCAAGAAGACGAGACTCCACTCTGCCTCGACATCCACAGCCTGCAGCCCTCCGTTGTCAGGGTGTGTTGAAGCTATGTGACTGGGGTCAACATATTGAAAGTAGGTGAGGAAGGCTCTGCTGAAGGTAACGCCATCATCCAAATACCACCCATCCTACGTCTATGCACTCCATTGGCTTGCATCCCTACACAAACAAGAAACCAATCACAAAAAAGGAATAACCCTAAAAATAGAACAAAATCAAGAAACCCTCGGAACAAAGTGAAAAGAGGTCTCAGGTTTGACAAATAATCTTGGGGTAAGTGGTTCCATCTTCCTCAACCGTCCAACTGGCTTTTGCACACAGGGCCTTAAGAACCGATGTAGGGAAAAACTACCAACAATCCTCCTTCTAGCCCTACACATCCTCTTGGCCCTCCTCCTCCTGTAGAAAAGGCAGCTTTATGTGGCCCTCCTGATCCTCGTGCTGGAAAGGCATTCGCCCCGTCCCTCCTCTGCAACAAAGTTATTCGCCCCCATCCCTCCTCTACAGCAAAGGCATTTTCCCCCAGCCCTCCTCTGCAGCAAAGGAATTTGCCCCCCTGCCTTCTTGTGTAGCAAATAGGCTATCTGTGCACATGCGATGGACCTGCGAGGTAGAAAGACGGGCTCAGTAAGGTTTAATTAATTTTTTAATTAACTAATTATTTTAATTATTTTAATGTTTTATAATTAAATTAGATGGTAGATAATTGTTGAATCGTTTAACAGTGGATCTGATGATTAAGTTAGGACAGATAGGCGTTTAGGGGAGTTCATTTCAGAGGGGAAAGCATTACGGTGTAATTATATTTTTAAACTTTTTTTTAAATAGAGTAATTGCAATGGTAAAATATGAATACATTTCAAACATAATTACAATATAACAATAAAATTATATTTTTAAACATTTTTTAAATAGTGTATTTTATATATATATGGGTTTGGACTATGCCTTAAAAATGTGTTTGGTTGGCTAAAAACTTGTTTTTCAGAAGTAAGGAAACATGTTAATGACCCAAGGCTCAAAGGCATTTTACAGGAGTAGAAGCTTGCCCTTTTACGGACCACCAGGGGGTTATTCCATGGGGCGTGATTTTCTTTGTGACAGGAGTAGAAGCTTGCCCTTTTACTGACCACCAAGGGGTTATTCCATGTGAAGTGATTTTCCTTGATTAAGAATGATGACTCAACTTCCATTCACTAATTGCCCTCACTGCTGATTTAACCACTAATTTATAATAAATTTTCTCACCTATAAAAAACAAAATTATAATTTTAAATTGAATCACACTTAACAAAAATACAAAAATTATATATATCAATTTTTCTTTTATTCAATAAACAAATTTTAATAATTATACCAATTTTTTCACTTAAGCTCATTTTAAGACTTTATTGTCCTTACACTTGCTTTGTAAAAACATAACATCAAAATGATAATTTTTTTTTTTAATGATTTACCTTTTATAAAATAATAGAAATTTATCATTATAATGTAATATATACTTTAATTGATGCTAAACTTAAAATAATTAGTTCTGAAAAACAAAATCATAATTTTATTTGATCATGGAACAATATGCTTCTTAAAACTAACACCCTTAGCCCGCGAATGAAAAATACTGAATATTCCCATGTCAATCGGCTGGGTTTTAGCTGGTGAATGAAAAAATGAATATTCCCACGCAATCTAAATGATCATTGCCATTGAAAACTGAATACATTAGTTGTGAAAAAACAAAATTATAGTTTTATTTGTCAATTTTTTTTAGAAGGAGAGCAACACATCCCTCAGAAGAATATATTTAGGCCGATAGGCCTTCCTATGCATCAACAATTGTCAACACTTTTAACCTGAACCGTTTGATCAAGTTTGACAGTTTCAACCGTTGATTTGAAGTTCACTGCTTTTTCCAAATATATGAGTTGCTTTCTTTTCACCTCCAGTTCTGCTGTGCATTGAACCTGGCCCTTTGAGTTGCATTACTGCTTTTTCCAATTCTTTTGTCTCTTGAAGATATTTTCACTGTGGAAGATATTTTCACTGCTTTTTCCTTGACAGTTGTTGTTGCTGTTTTTGGCCAACACTGAGCTTCATCTACCATCACCTTACAAATTCTCATGAGAAACTTCACACAGGAGATACTCTGTCCCCTGCAATCCTCGGAGCCATTCAAAGTGCATCAGTCTACGCGTTTCCTTCTCCCAAACACCACTAATTGGCGTAATTAGGCCGATAGGCCTTCCTATGCATCAACAATTGTCAACACTTTTAACCTGAACCGTTTGATCAAGTTTCACAGTTTCAACCGTTGATTTGAAGTTCACTGTTTTTTCCAAATATATGAGTTGCTTTCTTTTCACCTCCAGTTCTGCTGTGCATTGAACCTGGCCCTTTGAGTTGCATTATTGCTTTTTCCAATTCTTTTGTCTCTTGAAGATATTTTCAGTGTGGAAGATATTTTCACTACTTTTTCCTTTACAGTTGTTGTTGCTGTTTTTGGCCAACACTGAGCTTCATCTACCATCACCTTACAAATTCTCATGAGAAACTTCACACAGGAGATACTCTGTCCCCTGCAATCCTCGGAGCCATTCAAAGTGCATCAGTCTACGCGTTTCCTTCTCCGAAACACCACTAATTGGCGTAAGTTCTCTTGGCTCGTATTGTAATTGGCAAGAGAGGCGTAGCGTCCATGTCGCATTCAATATTTTTAATTTTTAATCTGTAGAAATCTTTTCATGTTAAATCCTTTTGTCTTGTTTACCGTATTGTAATTGGCGACTCATGTTAATCTGTTTTCTTTTGATTCCTTTTCTTTTTTGCGTTTGTATTATGCTGCTGCTTTGGGCCACAGAAAATACGGATCGACCCCCTCCTGCAAAGCTTCTCTCCGCCTTTATGTGCTGCTTTGGGCCATGGTCACGGGCTTTACCGTATTGTAATTAGCGAGAGAGGCGTAACGTCCATGTCGCATTCAATATTTTTAATTTATAATCTGTAGAAATCCTTTCATGTTAAATCCTTTCGTCTTGTTTACCGTATTGTAATTGGCGACAGAGGCGTTCTCTTGGCTTCCCTACTTCCACATACCAAACACTCGCACGTTCTGTAACGTTCATGTCGCATTCAATATAACGCCATATTTATAGCTATTAGATACCTCTAAACTCAGAAATATTTATATGTTTCGGATGGTTTAAATATCATTAGTTATGGTCGTCATGTTGTTATAGTTGTTTTTTTCGTTTATTATAAACAATATATTATTCCTTTTTAAATGGTCCAAATTTCATATATTTTTTTAGTTTTCTGTAGAAATACCTCTAAACTCAGAAATATTTATATGATTCTGATGGTTTAAATATCATTAGTTATGGTCGTCATGTTGTTATAGTTGTTTTTTTCGTTTATTATAAACAATATATTATTCCTTTTTAAATGGTCCAAATTTCATATATTTTTTTAGTTTTCTGTAGAAACTATCTAAACTATAGAGCGGGCATCAAATTCTTCAATATATTGTGCTTTCCAGAAAGGCAGAACGCCATATTTATAGCTATTAGATATCTCTAAACTCAGAAATATTTATATGATTCGGATGGTTTAAATATCATTAGTTATGGTCGTCATGTTGTTATAGTTGTTTTTTTCGTTTATTATAAACAATATATTATTCCTTTTTAAATGGTCCAAATTTGATATATTTTTTTAGTTTTCTGTAGAAACTATCTAAACTATAGAGCGGGCATCAAATTCTTCAATATATTGTGCTTTCCAGAAAGGCAGAACGCCATATTTATAGCGGTATCGATGCCCGATTGTGTGATTTGTGAGAATGGAATGTGTAAAACCCGCGGAGTTGACCAATTAATTGTAAAAGAGTTGTTTAATGATTTGCAAACCAATATGATAATTAAAAATTAGAAAGATGTGATTTTTTCTTTTCCTTTATGAGTTTTTAATTATTCATAATAAATCATAGAAATCATTCCCATTTCCATATATCTTATCTTCATTTGGTAATACTGTGAATTATATTTAAATTTAAATGGGTGATTTTTTTTAACAAGGGAGATAAACGCCATCAATTGAATTTATGCATTTTCCGCCGGGTCAAACTTAGTTGGTCATGGTTGTGTTGGATGATTAGGGGAAAAGCCTGGAGTTGTTTTATAACGAGAGAGAGAGGGGTTACTTAATATAACAATTACATGTGACGTGCTAGTGGTGTACCTCGTGCCCAACGTCCACACAATGGTGATGTGCGGTTTAGTGTTTAAGTTACCATCATCAGAAGCATCCACGTGACTAGACCTACCAGGTTCTTCCCATGTTTTACTTGTTTAACTTCCAAACCATAGCACATAAGAAAATTATAACGAGATTTTGTTATTGATTTTAATGGAAAACATAGAAAAATGAAAAGTGATATTGGATCTGATTAAATTATTTGTAGGGACATTCGAAAATTATAACGAGATTTTGTTAGTTTTTTTACTGGAAAATTTAGAAACATATTGGATCTCGTTAAATGGTTTGTATGAACAATTTATAAACAACCATATCTTACATTTTGTTTGATTAATTTTATTTCTACTTATTGAAATTATAAAAGATTTGTTAATTATCTCATGAATTTTATTTCGATTTATTATAATTCTAAGAAAGTCGTTAATTATTTTAGTGTGGACAATATTTACTTTGTTTAACTGTTTGATATTTTAAAAATGAAATCCAACCATACAATTTCGAAATTGGGATTTAACTTAAATAAGCGGATTCCACTTTTTTTAAACTTTGAAATATTTAGATTAGGAAAATTATAGATCTCAAACTTATAATTTGAGCAAATACATAATTAGAAAAATCTAACAAAACTTTAAAAAAACCTATTACTTATTTCTAACAATTTCAAAAATAGTGAGTAATGACTCTTAAAATGTATCAGAATTTGAGTATTCGATCAGTGGATCATAGCAGGGATTAAGTTATGGAAATATGGCCTTAATACTATGCTGCTGAATCACACAATTGTGATTAATAAAGGTTGATGATCAAAATCTGTATCGCGTTTGGACTTGATATTTTTATATACTTAAATTATGTCCCCATCAATATGATAGTGCATGTCATTTTTGATCAACGCCATCTATTTTTTATTTTATTTTTTCAATATATATTTATGTAATGAATGGGATCCATCCAACTTTTATCTTTTACCATTTTACTAATTCATCATCAAAATCAATGATATTAGTACAAACACTTGTGATATGAGTACGTATTCACTGTATATTCACTATGACCCTTTTTCACTCATATTTAATTCTACCTCTGAATAATATGGTTTGTAAGTTCAGATTATATATATTTAAGTTTCAAAGTTTCAGTTTTCTTGCTGTGAGTTTCTTTTAGTTTTGAAAAAAAAATCAGACTTCAAGTTTAGGTTCATGACATTTTATGATGCTCTTGAGGCAAGGATTCAGTGTAGAAAAACGTGTTGCTATTGCTAGAATACCCAATACCTCCCTCTCTGGGATTCTCAATACTAATGGTCTTGGACTAAGACATGATAAAGTTTAATATTCCTCAATATCATGTTTGCCTTTCGAGCTTCTTTAGTTAATGTCACAATCGTTCTTTTGTGCAAGAATCATCTTGAAACGAGTCAGGAGGAGTTCTTCTTACCGCACAGAGATCCCCAAGCGAATCTAGAAAGAACCAAAGGTGATCCTTTCTACACTTCTTGTCAATATATATCAAATAGATGAACATGTGTGTAACAGGTACCTTTTTTCAGATAACCTTACGGCTTGTAAATGCTTTAGTTTTTCTCTCATAAAAGAAATTCTTGTTGAAAGAAAAGCTGATAAACTGTATATCTCCTCCTGTCGAAATAGTTGTAGGTTTCTTTGTTTTGTTTCAATAGTTGTTAGGGAATATTGAGAAAATGAACTTTCAGTTGTGCGTTAGTGACCCATTTCCATGTTTTTCAAGTGACTTTGTGGACCAAAAGGGGGGGGGGGGGGGGGGGAACTTGTCCCAAGGGCTAAATTAGGATATGCAACATTATTATGCTAACAAATTTGATGTATTAAAATTTATTTTTTAAGAAAATGCTTTAGTTTTTCTCTCATAAAAGAATTTTTTGTTGAAAGAAAAGCTTATAAACTGTATATCTCATTCTGTCGAAATAGTTGTAGGCTGCTTTGTTTTGATTCAATAGTTGTTAGGGAATATTGAGAAAATGAACTTTCGGCTATGCAAAGTGTTGCCTGACTTTATATGCACTAATGAATACATGAATATCTGAAATAATACATGTGTAGAATTAGACTTGTTTGCATAAGAAATTGAATTTTTTTTAAAGCATTGTTCTGCACGGTTTAATGAGTCGAGAGTCTCATCATATTCATACATCAATACCCCCTCCGAAGACAAATAAGAAAGCACACTAAAATTTACACTAAAATCAATCAGATACTCTTTTTTAGAGCAAACCAACATTAGATATATTAGGACCTTGGGATAAGAGAGTGAGTCAACTACCCAAGGTTGCAAATCAAACTAGTGTCGTTAAAGAGTGAAAAATCCTTCTGCACTCATATTACCAGGACCACTCCACTCACAATGGAGCGAAATACGAGACAACATTGGATTGTAATTGAAGGTAGCCCGCCTTCTTTTATAGCTCCTTTGGGCATTCTCTGTAATGGGGGTCCCTTTGAGGATTTCGGAACTAAGTCGGGGACTCAGGTTTCCTGCCCACACAGCGTGCTGTCTACGACTATGTCCCCCCTGGTAATGTCTGTGATTTGAGGTATCTCTAGTGACCAATACTTCTAGGTACTTACCTAAGGTGACTGGGACGGGCTGTTCTGGTACCTCAAATAGACGGACCTACTTTGTCTTCATTTTTTGGGAGGGTTCTCGTCTTCACGAGAGTACTTGGCCCCTCAATCTGAGGTTCGGGCGAAGCTCAAAAGTAACCGTAACTGTACATTTGGCCATCCTTCTCTGTTACTCATTGAGAGACTGGGTTTCATCTCCAGTAATTAGTGTTTATCAGACAAGGTAATTTCACTTTGTTTGCTGATTATCATTTTTAGTGTATTTTTTCTTTTTTAGTACTTGAGTGCTATCATTTTTTAAGACTTAAAGAATATCACCTTAAAATTTATCTGATAAAATATACCATTCATTGTGACTACATCCGTCCCTCACCGTCAATCCAGATGGTTGTTATGACTTCCTCCACTCACTGTGGAGAATTTGCCGAGATCCACTGACTCGAATTCTTCATCTTCGAGGAATCATTCTCCTAAATTGTACACGGGATCTATGTGGAAAACCAACGATTTGTTTATCTGATTCAGCAACGACTCTGATTCAAATCTTATCAGAATTGATGGAAGCAATAGGTGTTACTTTTGAAAAAACAGATGAGTCCAAATTAATATCACATGGATCTTTTGATGCATTAGTACTTCTACCTAAGCTAACCGTCACTGACAACACCTACAAGGTCATCTTATCTTTAATAGTGTTGTGAATGACAATTTACTCTCAAACCTTCTACCCTTATTATTGTTTCACCATCAAAAGTTAGCCTTGCTAGATTACTTCCCTCATTCACATCACATTATTCTTTACATGACTTTTGTGCTGTGGTAATTTGATGAATTACAGGTACTACTATCACAGAAATAGAATCCCTCTATTAATATTATGGAGCCAACATTGACTACAAATGCCATTCCTCTGCTGTTGAATGGTTCCACTGATATTCAACCACTGCTCCAGATAATCGATATTGGTTTTGTTACATCATTAAAAACAACATCCTCGCACTTTTGCATTACTCTATCTGATGGAACACATCAACACAAGACTTTGCTACCATCAACATATAGCCAACAAGTTGCATCTGAAGACATTCAAATTGGCTCAATAATTCTGCTTAAAAAAGCCGCTTGCACGGTGCTTCAAAACTCCTCGTAAGGCCCAAATTTTGAATTTACCCTTTTCTATTTTTTGTCTTCTATACGCTTCCTGCATTACACAAAAAAATAAAAAAATCTTCATTAATTCATTTCTCATTTGTTTACATAAGGTCCATCCGAGTGGTTGAGCTTGAAGTTGTGATGCGCTCAGCAGCATTGACGAAGGACTCATCAACACTACTACATGCTAAGGCAGGTACATCCCAAGTTAGCTCTTCATCAACAGAAGATACCTTTCCCTCTGTAGTTACTCCACCAATTACAGCAACAACTACAACAATTCCATTCATGGCACTCAATCCTGCTCGAAAATATTGGTCAATCCAAGGTAGAGCATCTACAAAAACATCATTGAAGACTTACAACAATGTATGAGGATCAGGAAAAGTTTTTGGGTTTGACCTTATCAATCGTGATAAGGAAGAGATCCACCTTTCTTCATTTGCTAAATTGGCTGAATCTCTTTACAGTCTAATTCAAGTTGGGCAGCTATACATTGTTTCAAATGGCACAATTAAAGAAGCAAATCCAAACTACAACCACCTCAAGAACAAATGGGAAATTTACTTGTTTGTTGCTTCCACTATCAATCCATGTCCTATAGATGATCCAATGTTTCCTTACCAGAGCTTTCACTTCAAGACTATTGCTGAAATAAAAAGTGCAAGTCCAAATACGAATGTGGATGTCATTGGTGTTGTTACTTCCACCTCACCTGCATCAACAATTCGACGAAAAGACGGAAGTGAGACATTAAGGAGAACACTCATATTAAAAGACAAGTCAGGTTTTAGCATTGATGTAACAATATGGGGAGACCATTGTGACTCTATAGGACAAAACCTTGCTGAATTATACTCTTTCGACAACCCACCAATCCTTGCAATCAAAGGAGGTCGTGTATCGGAATTTAATGGCACTACAATAGGGACGATATCAACAAGCACTCTCATCATAAATCCACAAGTTGAAGAAACTCATCAACTACATGCATGGTTCCGTGAAACAGGTTATAGTTCTTCTTCTCCATCTTTGAGTAGAAACTATGGTGTTGCTTCGAAACATGCCCTACCACGAAAGACGTTCCATGAAATTTCTGGCATGAAAACCTCCACTAAAGCAATATGGGTTTCAGTTCGTGCAACAATAACTGCTCTTCACATGGATGACTTCTACTTTCTAGCATGTCCATTAGATTTCAATGGAAAACAATGCATGAAGAAGGTTGTGGAGCATTCTAACAATCTTTGGCATTGTACAAAATGTAACGGCGACTTCCCAGAATGTGACTACCATTACAAACTTAAAATTGAGCTACATGACCACACCGGGCATCTGCAGAATGTCATAGTGTTCAATGATGCAGGAAACGAGCTCATGGGCATCACGGAAAAAGACTTGTTCCTTCTTTCTATTGAACCAGCTGATCTGCAGGAAATTTGTGGCCGAATTTGAGGACGCCACTTCCTGCTAACACTTTCCATTAAATCAGATTACTTCAATGGTGTTCAACGCTTACAACCAATACTGATAAATTCAGAAGAAATTCAATATGCCTCTGCATGCAAAGAAGCCCTCAATGACATTCAAGCAATGTCCACTTCAAAACGACCTGTTGTTCGCCGCCTTTGAAAAGTTTTTTTGGGTCTCTTCAAACACTACTATTTTTACATAAACAAACATTTCTACACGACTCATTGTTTCATATTGTTGTAAATTACACCCATCTTATTGTGATGCACACTATTGCTGCAAATACTCTCTTCCAGTTATTCCAAAATATGTATGTTTACCACTTTTCATTTTACATAATATAGATATCAACATTTGTAAAGACTTACTACATAATTTTTCCGTTCGTTGTTTACATGTCTATACATTGATCTCTTGCTTGCTAATCTATTCATGCTATCGTTCAAACTTGAAAAAAAAAAAGAAGAAGGAAGCAAAATCTTGGTTATCTTGCTCCTCTCCTCTCAATAATAGATGCCATAATAACATATGATTTTATAGTACTCCTAATTGCATGTTTTTCCTTCTACCTAATCTACCTACATTCACTGCTGTTCAAATAAGAAAAAAAAATTCTAGAACTTGTAATACATTCTCCAAACATGCAATACTTGTTTATGAAAACTAACACAAACTTTTTGTACTTGTTTAGATATGCCAAAAAACAATCAAAATGTGGACAAACACGAGCGACGGTGTCTTCTTTATGCACAGCAAAAGGATACAATAAATGCACGGCGGCGACTACTTTATAAAAACCGCAACAACCCTACTACTTCCTCTACATCCCTTCCCACCTCAAATGCTCTCCCAACTATACAAACCAACCCATCTCACCTTCATCAAATCCAATATAACCCTCCCCTTAATGAAGAACACCATCGCTTTCGAGAAAGGATTGATGAACTTTCTAGCATGCACGTTTGCACAATATGCAAAGAAGCATACCCAGGAATGAAAACAAAGCTTTTACACGGTAGACTTTCTTGTTTTCGTTGTGCATCATCTAAATCTACCAATCGTTTTTCTGAACTAAACAACATGAACCCTGGTGAACAACCCTATGTCCTTCAATAGTTAACACAAGTTGAAGAAATGCTCATTGCACGTGTAAACCCCATTCTACAAGTCACTCATGCTCGTGGTGGTCAATACAAATATAGTGGCCATACAATTAGCTTCCCTCAAGACATCACCACTATTGCCAAATACTTACCCAGAATGATTTCTGACTTAGACATCCTCATTGTGAAAAGGCAAAATCCATCTGAAAAGGCTTATGAATTCTTCGTTTGCAAATCACGTGTCCTTGCAGCCCTTGAATACAAAACAAAAAATGACCCTTACTACTGTGATGTTCAATTCAATTCATCTGCTATTTCTGCACTACCAGATCACCCTACCAATATTTCTTCTCTTCTCCATAATGTAACCACCTCCTCTTTTGAACCCCATCAAACCAATATTGATTCTACTTATGATACTGATGTCATGCTACCTCCATTAGAAATCCAACCCTCTTCTTTCATTCCAATACTCCCAAATTCAAGTACTGAGCTTGAGCACATTTGTAATTATTTGCACTTGACCCATTCAAATTCAACAAGCTCTATCGATTGGCCTCCAATATCTTTAACAGCTATGAATGAATACAACACCATAGGCCTCTTTGCCATGGCATTCCCCACACTCTTCCCTACAGGCATTGCCATGATCATGCAACCAAGAGTTACAAAAGTTGAGATGCATGAATATGCTTTACACTTGTTGCACTACCATGATAACCGATTTGGCCAACACCCAAGATTCCGCTACTATCTTTATAACATTCTGATGCGCCATCGTAGCCAAACTACTGCTAGTGTTTTTGTGAAAAAGTACATTGAGAACAACTTGCCAACAACGGTTTCAGACCTACGACAGTGTCTTCATGACTCTCCAGATTCAAGATTGCCAGAGCAAATAATGCGGTTCGGTTCAGCCATACGAGGAACACGATCTTTCTGGAACAGACGCTGATCTGAGCTGACTGACATGATCACGCAAATAGGAAGTCCTACATTCTTTTTCACTCTCCGTGCAGCTGATACTAAATGGCATGACTTGCACATGATCATGCCTCCCAGTGTTCCTTCCAATTCAGTCAACCACTTCCAATGGAAAATCCAAAATATAATTAAGAACCCACATCTAACAGCCCAATATATGCATTGCAGATTTACAATTTTTCTCGAAGAAATCCTGCAAAAAGGCCTCCATGCAGTAGACTTTTGGTGCAGGTATTTTTTAATATCCATTTTCTTCTACATTAATTTTCTACATTTGATATATATGTTTTAACAAGATTTTACCTTCATATTATATCCAGATACGAATGGCAACATAGAGGATCCGCACACATTCATGGCTTCCTCTGGCTGCAAAATGCACCAAACATGGACACAATTGACTGGAACAATGCATTAGAAATTGCTAATGCACAGAAATATTTCGACCACTATGTAACTGCCTGGAATCCACGTCAAGCAGAACACCGAAATATTCCGCTTCAGCAATCAACAATTCATAACCCATTTCTTCTTGACACAGCATCAATATTCACATCCAATCAGTTTGAAGACTATACAGAGCTTGTCAACTGCATTCAACGTCATATAAAGTGTCATGAGTCTTCTTGTCTTCGCAAGAAAGACAATGTACTTAGCTGCCGGTATGGAGTACCATGGGAGTTGAAGTCCACATCTTCACTTTTCATTGATGATAAAGGTCATAAAACCTATGTCCCTGCACGCAATGATGAAATATTGAATATTCACAATGCCGATCTACTCTCTATTTGGAGAGCAAATGTTGATTGCCAACCAGTCCTTTCTCGCCATGCTGTGTTAAAATATATTTCAAAATATGCAGCAAAATCAGAAACAAGATCTGAGAGCTACCGTCAAATGCTATCACGGCTATCACAAAGTGCCATTCTAGAAGCACCTACTGTTGCTGTTATCCGAAAACTCCTTACAGAAACCATTGCAGATAGAGACATTGGAGCACAAGAAATATGCCATATGTTACAAAAGCTACCTCTTTCTCTCAGCAGCCGTACATTTCGGTCTTTGAATGTCAACAAGTCTGTTTTCAAACGCGTTTCACAAGATACTGAGAACCCTTGTTTGACACCAAACTTTATCCTTGCATACATGAACAGGCCTGTCTCCTTGGAATCACTGCCCCTCCTTGAAGCTTCACGCTCATGGTCATATTCTTCCCAGCGAAAAAAAAAACCAATGGAAACACATATTCCCACCAATGATTGTACATGTTTTGCCCCGTTACAATGCCATTCCTTCCTCTGATGATCCTTCTTATGCCACTTTTTGCTAGAGTGAATTACTATTGTATTTCCCCTTCCGAACACTCCCCAATGATATTGGTTCAACTGATGCAGAAATTATTGAACATTGGGAACAAAAAAAGGGTACATATACACCATGGCATGTCCATCGAGAAATTGAAAACCCACAAACCCCACATACTGAAGATCAAACTACCCCCGACATCCCTCCTGATTCCATGCAGATGAACGAATGGCAAATCCTCTCTCAGCTGCACCCAGGTTACAATATTGCAATTGATGACCTTGACATGATTGGCTACCGCGACTTCGATGCCAACCACAATTGGTCACATAATACTATCCCTCCCCACTTGCAAGAAACTGCCATAAATTTCGTTGAATTCAACCGCTCAACGATTCAAAGCGAACATCATTCTTTTTGCAACCTTCCCCAAGATCACACATTATCTCCTACCCAGAACATAGCCTTCACCACTATTTTTTCACACTTTAAAACCCCTTTGCCAAAACCCCCACGCAAAATCATCATACAAGGAACTGCTGGGACAGGAAAATCCCATTTGATTAAATGTCTGCACCATGCATTTGTGGAAAACTCACTAGCAAACAAAAACCCTTTGTTGTTACTTGCACCAACAAGTGTTGCAGCTTTCAACATAAATGCCCTCGCAATTCACTCTGCCCTTCGTATCCCTATCCAAACAATGCATCCTCTTGAAGGCCAACCACTCCTACAACTGCAAGAGCAACTCCGTCATGTACAGTACATTCTCATTGATGAAATGAGCTTCATTGGTCCAAAAATGCTTACTCGCATTGATGATCGTCTAAGAGAGGCATTCCCTCTTCACCGAAATGCACCATTTGGTAATCGCTCAATTATCCTTGTCGGAGATTTAGGCCAGCTACCACCTATAAAAGACATTCCTTTATACGCTGGGACATCGCGTGGCACTACACTTTGGCGCAGCTTCGACATATTCATAACACTTTCAACCGTTTTTCGTCAACAAGGAGCTAGCCCGTCCCAGGTTGCTTTCCGGCAAATACTCACAAATCTCAGAAATGGAATATCTACACTTGAAGATTGGCAACACCTAATGTCAAGAACAAGTTCGTCTCTTACACATGAAGAGCAACGCACATTTGAAGAATCCATGCACCTATATGCAATAAACAACTCAGTTGTTTTGCATAATAAGAAAATGCTTAAAAAATTGAACATCCCAGTAGCGATTTGCTCTGCAGAACAACAAAGGCAGAGAACTCCTACTACAACGGAAGATGAGCATTTGCCTGCAAAAGTGCTCTTATGCAATGAACAAAAAGTTATGCTCACTAGCAACTTATGGGTACATGCAGGCCTCGTCAATGGCACACTTGGGAAGGTCATCTCAATATTTTATTCTATTGGTTCAAAGCCCCCAGAATTACCATCCTTCGTGGTTGTCGACTTTATACAATACAAAGGAACACCATGGGACATTTCACACCCAACATATGTACCCATTTCTCCCATCACAAGGGGTGCACGCCGTCAGATACCACTTCAAATGGCATGGGCTTTAACGATACACAAGTCACAAGGAATGACATTAGACAAAGCAACAGTAGACATCGGCACCAAAGAACGACAAGGGCTAACGTTCACTGCAATTTCAAGAGTGCGTTCATTGGCAGACATTCAAATCAATCCAGCATTCCCATTCTCGCGCATTGCAGAAATGCACAAGAATCCATATCTTAAGCATAGACAACAAGAGGAATCATTGCTTGCATCAAAATCTATGCAGGAGAATATACTCTAGCCAATCGTACAACCTGTTTTCCAGAATTACCCACATGGTAAACACCACTTGCTGCAATAACCAAATTTCACATACATTTGCTTTCTATTACATTTAACCTCATATGATTTTATATTAGCTTGAAATCATTTATTTTATTTCAAATATTCAAACATAATATTTCCCGCCAAGAACAACAAGGTCTAGCATTCGCTGTAATTTAGAAATTTCTTTAAAAAATCATTTATTTTACTTCAGCGCTTTAAAAAACATGCTTTCGTCAAACACATCCATTGTCACTTACAATATTTTATTTTTTGATGGAAACAGGTATGGATACAGGCTATTTATGATTTTTGTATGAGTATTGCCAAGAAATTCAGCATCCTGCCCCAGCAAACATTGCCCCATCATGCCTATATGATTACCTGCTCATTGTCAATTACATCTATATGTAATAAAATGCTCTTATTGTACATATGTTTAGAAGCCAACTAATACTTTCATTGTATATATGTTTAGTTATTAGCTACCAAACATGTCTCTATGTGTAGACCATATGTAAAATTTCAAAAAAAAATTTGCAAAGCATTTAACTATCTCCTGTATAATTGCTTCTGATAAACGCAGAATACCAAGTAAAATATTTAGAAGTATTCAAGTGTAATAAGTCTACTATGTTCCACCAAACATGATGCATAGTTATGGAGTGTCATAAGTTTTTTTGTACCTACATTTTTAATAAAAAAAACTCAGTTTACATAGATTTTTGGTTTTTAGTGTGGTTTCTATTGTTCATGGAATGCTAGATGTTATGCTACTCACGTTAAGTTATCTTTATTTCTTTTTTCAAAAAAGTTATATAGGAATATGTTTACCTTACATGGGCTTCTGCAATGACATTTATAGAGTGGTTAGTTGTTTGTTTCTAAAATAAAATACATTTACATGAAATTTTCTAATTCTCTTCTTTTCTGTTTCAGTCATGTCATCATTTTTAAATACATGTGAATGAATAGAAAGTCTTCTGGTTTTCTTTAAGTATTTCTGCTTTGACACGCTGCTTTGTTCTCTTTTTCACTTCCAGTATAAAGATCTTACATTCCCAGTCTCTACTGTCTCCTATATCTTTTACTCTATTTCATATTTAATAAACTGTACAATATGAATAGCAGCGAAGAAGGTGGCCCGACCTTTTATAAAAATTCAACAATTCCAACTTCATAAATCTATCGGCCTCTCTTTGTACCTTTTGGTACAATTGCTAGTGTATCACGATTATAACATCATTACGTCAACAAAGAGCAATACATCATGTGTAAATCGTGATTCGAACTTAATAGAAAAGTCATTAATGAACCGTCCAACCACCCAAAATAACTTCTACAAAACTAACGCCCTTAACAAGTGAATCAAAACACTGAATGTTCCCATTTAATCCCATGTCAATCGACTAGTTTTTAGCTGGTGAATGAAAAAAATGAATATTCCCACGCAATCCTGTGTGGCTTAAACTATTATCAATATCCTTATACGACTGATCATCGCCATTGGAAAATCAATGTATAATATGTCATGTTTCTTAATTAGCGACAAACTTTAAAAAAAACTTATTTATAATATTTCCCAGATTATATTATGCATTCCACTCCATGTCTTTAAATCAAATGCTAAACTCAAAGAATGTAGAATAATTGAAGCCTCAACAATATAAAATAATAAATAAAAAAATCTCAAAACTTAAAAAAACATATCTTAGAAATAAAAGAAAACATACATGAATTGCCCTAGGATTGAATGTACCTGAAAAAGCACTAGCTAGGAAAAGAAATAATTTCGTTTATTATGAGTATAGTTTTATTTATCAAACTGGGTTTCAAACCAGAACTAGTTAAATTGGGATTGGGCAAATCTCAATGAACTGGTTTTTAAAAAAATGTCTGAAAATACTTAATTTTAAATGAAAAAAAAAACTATTTTTCGGATTTAAAATCATGATTTCAAAAATAGAAATAAAATATGTAAAATTTGCTTATCTATATACCAGGTAAAAGTGAATATATCAAATTGACACCTAGTACAATACATATCAGCAACATAATACACAATCAATGAGACTCTAAATGGCATCTAGAGCCCAAAAACAATGTTATAAACTATGGGGTCACCGGCCTACTACAAGTCCACATGTCAGTGTTGAACATGATCACTCCTCATCATCATCAAACTACCCGTCACCACTACTAGACAAGGGATCATCAACACAAGCTACATAAATAATCTCCCTGAGTGTTTGAGGACTCCTAAAACTCCTCTGCAACCTTAGCAGTAGTGGTAGTAGTAGCAACAAAAATATACATCAAAACTACAAATCACTTAACATGATCACTCATGAAACTCATCATTGATTCAGCACTACCAAAAATTGGATCATTAGCAAGAGATACATAAACATCATCTCGCTCAAAGCCTTAAGACTTCGATTTGTCAACCTTATAATAAGATATAAATTGAAGTTTAACATGCCTAACTAGTTATTTTGATTTGAGCAAAGTGTTCATGTCCTCATCCTTATAATGTGGTAGAAAAAGCTTAGCATCCCTAACCAACTATTTTCCTTTGAGTGAAGGGTCCATTATTGTTTAGGCCATGGTAGAGGACTTCAACAATCAATACCACCAACATCAACAGAGTTCAAAAACCAATGGCATCAACATCAAGGTACTTCATGCTCTTGATCGCCAATCTCATACTCTAATGCATGATAGAATCAAATGGAAACATTGCAAACCCCCAAACCATGAAATCTTGAAAACCATTAAGTCCGCTGAATTTTGAGTATCTCTAAAATTCAGTTTTTGCATATGAAATCCAATGAGGTCGAAACCACTCTCAAACATCCTGAGTCATTTCATGGTAATGTTAAAAAAATGAAAAATAAAGAAAATGTCACTTTTACTTTAAGAATTTAACATTACCATTTGGCATTGATTGCTAATGTTCCTCAAGTTGATATGTTTGAAGCAAATAATAGAGAAGGCATACTCTTCTTAAACATGTTGTTCTTGAAAGGAAACAACTCCAAATTTCTCACAAAACAACATCAAAACTCTGAAAATTACATTATTGGGTCTGTAGCTGACCCTGGCAATAAAATGACTGGTTTATAAAAGAACCTTCTGGTTTATGCGAAAATTGGGGCCATCCTTCATATACTGGCCGGTTTTGGCCAGTTTTCTTTATTATTTTGGTGAAATAGACCCCTAAGCGGGGTTTCTTTCCCTGTTTGGCTGGTTTGGGCACGTTTTTAGTTTTATTTTTTGGTGAAATAGACCCATAAGCGGGTTTTTTTTTCCGATTTTACCCAAATTCATTTTTTGGGAACGTAGATTTAATTTCATAATAATATAAATCTTTGTTTTATAATGTTTTCATTAATGATCTAAACGTATCCATTTATTAATTTCACCCTTACTTTTTAAGGCATATAGGAGTTCCCATGTTTAAGATAGACAACGTGATCAACTTACTTTGATATCTGATAGTTTGAGCAATCTACTTGATATCCAGCACGACATTCTTAAAATCTATAAAAATGTAATATTTAAACTTTGCCTTTATTTAAATATGTTTTTATATCAACGAAGGCGGTGGCTCCATGACGTTCTATTATCATTTATTTTAGAAACGTGTAGTGCGTTTAACAAGATTACCTGATTTAAAAATAGCGTACGCTAACATTTATTGCAACCATGAGATACCTTCAAATCGATCACCTTAAAAGAGTTAAAACCCTACAAATCTGAAGCGATCAATCCTTACCCCTCTCCCTGATATATATGCAGGTTTGGCTTCGCCTTCCTTCCATCCTTACCATCGCGTCAACAACGTGACGACACTTCACCCAAGTAAACTGCTATTAGACAGAGTTATCACATTTGTATTAATGCTTTTCTCAAACTCCAGAAGGCCGTAGTTGGGCCTGAAATAACACCCTCAAAAACTAATCAATAATATGAAAACTAAATAATTTTAAAATAATAGTAAGATTTAATATATAACTATACAAATATGATAAAAACATTTATCAATTCATAAAATAATATGAAAAAATCTGTGCAATTCTTCAAATTGATACTTATGTGAATTAAAAATCTTTGCAACCTTACAAAACTTAAGGATCCACATAAGGCCAATATCAATGAGACTTATCATTTTTTATTTTTAATACTTGGAGTAACATTTTTTAATCACCTAGTGCAGTTCTTCTTTTAAAATTGATACTTGTGTGGATTAAAAAGCTTTGCATGCTAAGACAACTTAAAGATTCGCATAAGGATGAAAAAGTCAATAATCAACACAAATACAAATACACTCTCCATTGCATAAGAGGTGGAGTTTTTACTTTCCCTTCCACAAAAGTCATGTTCTAAATAACAATCTAATTAAAGTAATATTAACCTAGAAATATGAAATGAGACTACATTAAACTTTGAGGAACCCCATAAAGTGTAGCCAAGCTTGGCCAACCAAGACTATGAGCCTATTATTTTATTACCTTCAACTTATCCCTTTCTTCTTTATTTCTTTAATTTTTGTCATAAGTTGATGTTGGTTAACTATACTTCAATTTTTTCCACGAGTTCATATTAGTGAACTGAGGGACTATTTAAGCTTGCTATATCATGAAAATCAACCATCAATTCATCCTAGCCATTCCTCACCCATTGCATTAGTTCTTTGTTGTCCTCTTCTACTTTATTTGTTTGATATCTAAGATATTTATACCACATGGTCTATAAACCCTATCAAATTCAATTCTCTTTCTATATTTTCCTCCATGTCATTGATGATTTCGTTGGGTTTCACACAGTCACTCCTTTGGTCTTTGGCTAGAATTTCTTGCTCCTTTTCATGGTCTACTTGAGAGGCACCTCAAACAATTTTCTAAGCTCGTTAGAAAATTTCGTAATTTTCTCATTCCAATATTTGGTTTCTTCTTGAACATCCTTTACTAGTGGAGGGAATTTAGTTGTTCATCGCTTAACTCTAGTACTTTATTTGCATTTATTTTCATGAAATATGTTCGCCAAGATGGATCAATTCCCCCAAACTTCACTAGCCATTATTTTTATGCCAATGAGGCATTACTAAACTAGAGAATGAGGGATGCATATTTTTTATGTTTCTTCCATTTATATATTTTCCTAGACTAAAAAATGATTTTGGTTAAGACATATATTTGGCTCACTTCAAGATTTGATGTTAATGAAAAAATTTCATCTCCTTTAGTTTGAGATTTTGTTCACTAACTTCCTAATTTTCTAATTTGGAAGTAACCTCCATCTTTAGAAAAAAATATTATGGAAATAAACACATGCATAATAGTGATGGGAGTTCCTTGGAGTCCAATGTTTTCTTATGAGTTTGATAATCAATTTGTATCTCCATTACTTCGAGTAGAAATTCCTCAATATTTAATTTAATGTAGATTTGGACAAAAAAAATACAATCATTGGACTTTCTCAAAGTTATATGTACATATCTCCCAAGATTGTTCTATATTTCTTAAGGGTCTCAAAACCCATAGTTTAATGGAGAGGTGAGGTAATCTAATCCATGTAGAGAATGAAACATAAGGGATCCTCCTTTAGATCAAACCTAAGGGACCATCTATTTAGATATATTCCTCTAAAGCTCTAAAGCCCAAAAACAATGGACAACTATGAAAGATTTGATCTTGATCTTCTTTCTGCTAGAATATCTAAATGCATCCTTTGTATGGATAAGACACTAACATTAATTTAATGATTCCATGTGTTTGAGATTTGGTTAATCTCCATGAGCCGCCAACCTAGTGATCAACAAATAATAATGACTTTGCCTTTGAGGATACAAAGAAGATACAAACTATAGGAAATTTTCTTTTTTCTCAATAATATAACATTATAATATTTAACATTATGTAATTGAAATTTGTGAGGGATACACAAAAATAAAGGCTAAAATTAGCCTATTTTAACTTATTTTCAACACAATAATTTTTTTAACAAACTAATATATTAGTTTTTTTTAACAATCTAATGTAAAAGTAACTATAATCCACTTTCTGAAAAGTTGTATGTTAGTAGGGATGTAATATTTTATGATGGAATATATTATAACAAGGATGAAGATGAGGATATGGTGACTATTTTGCACATCAATAATTTAGTCTTTAATGATAATAACCATAGAATTCGGTCGTTTAAAATAAGTAATGCAATTTAACCTTTATTGAGTTCATTGTCAAAGGTATATACATCTATTATGTCATAAAAGACAGAAAAGACTCAGGGAACAAAAATTATAATGCATATTCTCCATCACAAATGTTGGATGATAAGCTTAGAAGAAGAATTACATGGAAACAAGTAGGAAAAAACAAAATGAGATGGAAAATTATACTCTTCTCTATTATGTACATTATATAAAAAGTTAATTAAATAATCTTGTACTAATGAGCCATGGGTGTATGCCACAGAGGATGAGATTTCACAAATTGAGAAGAATAATACATGGTACTTAGTTTATCTCCTTGATGGAAAATCCATTATTGGATAATGTGGATTTACAAGCTAAAAGTCAATATGGATGGGAATATTTCAAAATATAAGGCATGATTAGCTACAAATGGAAATGTACAAGAAGACATTGACTATGAAGATAAATATTTTATCCAAGTGGATATTGATGGCCACCCACCTATTCCATTCGCTCAAAGCATAGTCCATCTTGGTAGTTTCTCTATAGTTTTTCAAATCATGAATTTTTGAGGCTATTTTAGGCCCTAAATGACATTCCTTTTATGTCGAAAGACTGAAGTGATATCCATAGGAACTAGCCTAGGCCTAGTAAGAGTTCATATTTATTGGCTAGACCTTCCCAATGGGCTTCTTAGTGCACCAAATCGAGATCATATGTGAATGTTATGACCCCAAGAAGTTGATGTTCTAACTAACCCCATCAGGGACCATAGACCTTTTATCATTTTATCTCCTAGGGTTAGGTTTTCGGATGTTTAAAGTCTTCTCATTACTACTTTATATAAAAAAGTTCATTTTTGCCTCATGGTAATGTGCTCTAGCGAATGCATTTAGCCATCACATCTCTTCTTAGAGATAAGCTACCACCATCCAAGTAAGTTTATTTCATTCTTCATTTTTACCCTTTTAGCACATCCTATTTATTAATAGAAGAAAAATTTTATATCTCTATGTTTATTTTATAAATATATATTTAATTTCATCCCCTTCATAAATATGGATCAATGATTTCAAAGCAGACTAATCTTTATTTGTTTCTCTGCACAAGACACCAACAAGATCAAGGTATAAGGAGTTAGGACAAGCTACTTGAACCTTCAAAAGCCATAATTTATGATCCTAATGTTCTCCCATGGCAGAAGAAAAGAAATATAAGGGAGTAGGAGATCCTCTTAAATTATTTCTTAACGAATCCCTTGCATAACAAAATAACAAGGTGATGGATAATTTTTCACAAATCCTTTGACGAATACCCACAACTGACACATCTTCGTCAAGTGCCACTTTGGAGGCAACCTCCATTCAAGGTGCAATATAGTTTTTATATTCGAATATTGGAAGGCTAGATAAATGTAGATGCTATATATAAATGGTTGAATATGATAGAAGGATTTTTTTTGTCCATAAATTATTTAATAGAGAGAAGTATACCTTTTCACTCCTTAAGGTTATCCCCCATGTCAAGGATAAGTGGGAGACATACCATGAACAAAAGGCCAACAAGGAATCTGCAATGTTTACAATTGTACCCACTTGAGGAACTCTTGGTGATATTATTAAGGAACAATACTACCCTATTAGAAGCTACAACGACCAATACACGAGAGGGACACCATTGTGATAAGAGAGGACCAAACAACATGAGAGTTCACAAATACCTTCCATACATTGTGCACCAAGTTGGGTATTGACGATTCTAATTGATATTTGGTGCTCAAGTACCATGATAATCTACCAAAATACATCCATATATAAATAGATTTTTTGGACATATCCTCACTATGCACGATGTATTGATATGTTTTCAAATTTGAGAATAAATTTAAACATAACAAGTGAGAGTTTGGATCTGCAAATTTCTCACAGAAGAATCAGGGCAATGGAAACCCCAACATGTTGAAAAAAAAAAGATTGATGGACCACCAAAGGATAACCCATCTGAGCTACAAACATAATTGGAAAATAAATAAATACATGGGAAAGTGGTGTGAGTTCCATAAGATCCCTTAGCACAATACCATTGAATTTTTCTCAATGGAGTCATTGGTGACCTAATTGAATATCTTAGACTCATATGCTAGTTTTGACTCTAAATTATATATATACAAGGGGAAGTGGACCATTGTCTTAGAATATAGGGTCACCATTTCTACCACAAAGGTCCAACTAAGTGATATTAAAGAACTAGATAAAGGTGTGATCCATTTTCACTCATGGATGTGGGTGTAAGGTGCTTCATTACACTTCATTGTTGAAAATAGATGTCAAAAGAACATCATCTCAACAGAGGTAATCAAGTGGTTGGACTTTTTAACAAAACCACACCTACAACCATACACCATTGGGTGGCTCCACTAAGGGTGAGATCTCAACATAATCCAATAGTGTGGCTTTCCCTATGACATATAGCCCTTCAAGAATGAATTTTTGTGTGATATTTCCCCCTTGAAGTTTGTGATGTTACTTTTGGCCAACCATAATTATGGAAGTGTCATGGCGTATATGGGTCTAAACATCACAACATTATTATTAGTTTGGTAAAAAAAATACACAGGATATCAAAGGTACTCTTACCACAATTTCTTTGATCTTTGTTTAACAATGTAGGAATATCATCTCCCAAACTATGAAATTTGTCGCCTTCCTAATTCACTATCAAAGTGAGTAGAATGCTGCAACCAAATCTATAGCCTTCACAAAGGGCCTCTCTTTGTAGTAGAAGTAAGTGGACAAGGCTTTGCAAGAACACAAAGACATCTCTCCTTTTCCATCGAGATACCCTTGAACTATCAAGTCAAGCATTTAATCGATCTGACCCCTCTCACACTTCTTCTCATTGGGCTAATTTATCATCTCTCTCTTCTAGATCAATGGTTTCAAAGTCATCTAATCTTTTTCTATGAATGTGATTCTCATCAAAGATGAAAATGTTGATCACTGAGTTTTCCTCTGCATGTGAAGACGAATGGCCTTCACTTTTGCTATTAGAATCTTGTCTAAATGTGAGCATGTGAATATACCTTTGAGTTAAGTTCACCTCAAGACATCAAGATCTGGCACGAGGAGGCCAATAATGAGAAACATTATAGCATAACTAAGCCTATGGTGGGGTGGAAAGTGGCTTACCCTACTTTAGTTTCCAATATTTTTCTGGATGCAATAGATAAATATTTATCTCTTTGTTAATGGTATATTTGGCATAGACATTTTAATGGCATGCATGATTATTTTTTGTTGTTATATCATTTAATTTACTGATCTCAATGTTGGTTATGACAACAAATTTTCAAATTAGATAACTATAGTGGTTGTTAATTCACTTTGCTGTGGAATTTAAATGAATTGGGATGCATGGGAAATGCATGATAATTTTTGCAATTTCATTTCTTTTTTGTGTATTCCATGAAGCATTTTCTTTAATTTTCTCTACAGACTATACTTGTCCCAAATTTGTTCTCTGATATAAGCAAGTTGAGGAAGAGTTTTTGGGTCACTCTTGGAGTTTAAAGGGGGAAGCCAAAATTTGATTTACGTGGTAGGCATTTCATGTTGGCATTTATGCTATAAATTTTCTTTTGGGAGGTTCCAAAAGCTAAAACTTCTATCATAATGAGGGGAAATCATGTTGATCCTCTAGTCTAATTTTTAGATATTGAGTCGCAGAATTTTAGGAAATATGATTAGAGAAAGTTGGAATTCCTAAATTTATATCTATGTAGGTCATGTTGGCATTTCTACTATAACTTTTCTTCTGGAAGGTTCCAAAAACTAAAACTGTGACCATAGTGTGGGGAAATTTTGCCAATTATTTAGTGCAACATTCATATTTTGGGTCGTGATATTTTTTGAAATCTGATTAGAGGAATTCAAGCTTCATTTATGCTCTTAAAATGATGTATAAAACAAGTCATTTTGGCATTTATGCTAAAATCTTCCTTCTGACAAGTTATAGAAGTTGAAACTTTGAGCATAGTGACAGGAAATCCTGATAATCATCTACCTTGACTTTCAGATATTCGGTTGTGATGTTTTAAGGGATATGATTAGAGGAATTTGAACTTCTTGGATGCTCCTAAAATTATGCTTCAAGCATGTCATGTTGGAATTTCTACTACACCTTTTCTTCTCGGAGGTTTTAGAGACTAAAAATTTAGATCATAGTGAGGGGATATTCCACTAATCATGTAGTTTAATTTTCAGAACTTGAACTTAAATAATATAGGTTATATTCTCAAGGAAGTTTATATATTAGTTTGTATGCAAATTGTTTGAGGAATTTCCTAAATGATTTAATTATTCATTGCATACAAGTTGTTTGATGAAATGATCTAATGAAACTATTGCTTTGTGGATGAGCATAATATTCTTGTATTTTAGCATCGTTGTATGATATTACTATAGTAATTGATATATGCCATTATGAATGCAAATAATTTGAATAAATGTGTTAAATGTCATTTATTAAAGTTTGCATACACACTATTTCATAAAATACCTCAAAAACATAAATAACAATGTTGCATGATTGAGTGTATGTTTAGTTAGTATGTTACACGTGGAACCATATCAATGTTTCTTATTTTATTTCATACAAAATGATTAAGAAAATGTCTACAAGATAAGGACTCCTTAATTGGTTGTATACAAAGTATTTGAATGAAGGTTTACATGTGACAAAATGTATGAGAGATTAAGTTTTCACAAGTGTGGTTAGGATAAATCATGTAGCCGTATATGCTAAAATGGTATCATAGTTGATTGTTGAGCTTATGAAGAAGGAAAAAAAAATGATACCATGTATCCTTCATCGATCATTAAGGCACTAGGTATGTTACAAGGGGGTGTTGGAGTAGTTTCCACACTCACCTCATTGAGAATCGATAATGTGGACTAACCTCTATTGTGTAAAAATGGGATTAATTTCTCACTCAAGAAATGATATGTGTTTGTAAGTTTACTAAAGCCTATAGGTTTTGATGTAACAAAAACCTCAATAACCTTCTTAAGATGCCACAGGCAATAGATTAATCATCATCATTATAAATAAAAGGAATCTCGTTAATCATATCATAATTAATAACAACCACGTCATGATATATATATATATATATATATATATATATATATATATATATATATATATATATATATATATATATATAAAGAGAAGTTTTCATAACTCAGTGGTCAAGGAAACGGTGAGGAAAGCTATCTCTCGTTGCTATATATGAATGCTAGCTAACTCATCACTAATATTCAAATAAAACCACACCACCTAGAATGACAAGCTAGTGGTCCATAAGGGGCATGTGTTTGCTCCTACCTTATACCTTTGGGTCTTGAGCCATTAGTCTCAGAAAAGCATGGTCTTAACCAAATAGACACTCTAAACCCATATTTTTTTCACCACTTTATAATATACATACATATAAAATTAATTAATTATTAATCATTTTTTATTAATAAATGGAAAAAACTCACAAACACCACTCATAAGATGAAAACATTATCTAATCTTTTTTTTAAGTAAATTTTCTTTTTATAAGTATTTAATTTATTTATATGTTAAGAAAGTCAAGGATATATGGAGTATTTCCCCTAAAATACTAATTTAATTGTATTGTTATTATTTATATATATATATATATATATATATATATATATATATATATATATATATAAATTATATAGGTTTTTTATTTCAATTTATCAAATTAAAATATTAAGAAAAATTAAATAAGAAAACATTTCTTTACATAAATAAAAAATTTTAGTTGAAATCAGTGATAAAGACAGCCCTATCTATTAGTCAATGTGATCTTACTCATCAATCTTATTAAAAAAAACCATACCACTTGAAATTGTCTAGTGGCTATTCATAAAAGAACAAGCTTTCACTCCTTCATCTTCATTTTGGTCTCCAAGCCCAATATGTTAAATAAAAATATTGCTCTCATTATAAAAAGCGAACAATATATTTATCCAATGCTGCACCAGAACGTGACCAATCCACTACAATTTCAACCCCCAATTTAGTAGAAACGAAGAATATATTTATCCAATGATGCACCACAACGTAACCAATCCACAATTTCAACCCCCAATTTAGTAGAAACGAAGAATATATTTATCCAATGATGCACCACAACGTAACCAATCCACTGCAATTTCAACTTCCAATTTAGCAGAAATAGTATCGAGGGAATATCATTAATTTTTTGCGGGTTTTCACCGTTTGAAGACTCCACCTTGATGTCATGTATTCATCCCACCATTGAGCTCTTCGAGCCGATAGTAGCACTGGGTTCAGCCTCAAGCATCATTGCAATTTTTACATCCCCATGAGTCATGCATCATTCTACTCTATTCCACAATGGTTTCACTCGACCTTTACTAGTAATGGAATTGATAACTAATTGAATACGCATCAAAGATTCCCTACAAGTGCCACCAAGTTATCAAAGTTGATTACCGATTACTCTTTACCTATACTCAGTTTCATCAGAGCAAGGTCATTGTCTTCAGAGACATACATACATAACACTTACATTAAAAGCATACTTAACCAATGAAGATGATTAGCAATTTCAGGCAGATGTTTGTGTTCTTACCGTCACAATAAGCATCTAATTTGAACACATTATGGTTGACACTAATAGAACTTTCAAAATCTAATATTACATTAGCAATTACCCCAAAAGTATAAAAAGGCCTAATAGGATTGTTCTAGAATTGTTAAATTGGAAAAAATATATTTTTATTTTCACAATCAAGAAAATAATCATTGATCTATAAACTTTAAGTTATATCTAAGTTTCATAACAAAATAATTGATCCATAAACTTTAAGTTATATCTAAGTTTCGTAACAAAATAATTGTTATTATAATTGCATGCATTGCTAATGCAACTTCATTTTAAAACATGTGGACTAAAATACTCAACGCTCAATATGCCTTTTAAAAATCAACTTCAAGTAAATTAATTATGTCGTATTTTAAGGCAATTTTACATTTTCACCCATTTTTAATCCATCCAAGTTAGGTTTGTTTTTGTCTTTTTTTTGGTGACATAAATTTTTGGGGGCAGTCAATATTTTGGGTCTGATTCTATTAAATTCATACCCAATATATAATTTAATGTATAAAACGAATCATTTTATTTCCATTTGGCCAACACGAAGTACCTAAATTTCACGACAATGCTCCAAGATGCTTTGTAATAAATATTGTTCTCATGAGATTCAAGTTATTTTCTGTTAGCCCAAGACACTTATATTACTATATTAATTAGAGTAGTAACATCCAAATGAAATAACCAAAGAACATAAAAACCTCAATGCTTTATCAAACAAAATTGGATGAAAATAAGTGTCTAAAAGGGTAAGATATTGTAAAAGAGGATAATCATATAATAGTTTTACTGCAATGCTAAGAAGGATATGATGTAGGAGAATGTTCAGAAACATAGTTTTCACAAATTTAACACCTTCTTTAGTATGGGGTCAATTAAAATGAAGGGCTATATACTTTTATCTAATCGTTGTGTTTGTACTTTCTTGTAGGAAAGAAACTATGGATTACTTTTTAAGGTAACAATGGCATTTTCTTCCTATTGATTTGTTGTGACACCTAGAAACAAAAAATCAGGGAAAAAAACAAATGCATGAAGGGCTTGAAGGAACAGACCTGAAAGACTTGTTCATAATATACACCAGTAGAAGTCTACAAGGCCTAGTATTGGCCATCATTGAAGGCCCAAGACCTGACAACATTTAGCCCATGAGCTGCAGCTTCTTGGAAAATAGAGGTAACCTTGTTTCTCTATGTTGGATCTGTTGCCATAGTCACTAGCCAATAAGAGTTGAACCCATTGACTAATAGATTGTCTACACTGAAATAAAATTGGATGCCCTTTTTCTACACAAATGTAGTCCCTCCAACTTATGCTTGCTGAAGAAAACTAAGAAAGAAGAGGGAGGCATTAAACTATGCACATTCACATTTCTATTTTATCTTAAGAACATTGCATACTTGCTTGGCACATGTATCCTTCATATTCTAGTGCATACTAAATGTTGTCAGATCAATGTCACCATCAGGCTTGGTTTTGAGAAGAAAATATCGAATATATTATTAACGAATCGGGATCGAAGAAAAAAATTGAAAAGTACAAGCATCTAGGTAGACACGAGATCGAAGAGTCATGAGCATAACTAAATATTTGTAGATGTAACAAATGGATGTTTTTACCTCCACCCGAACATGACTGAATATTATACCACAACCAACATATCACACATAAGATATATAAGGCATAACTTCCTACTAAAAACATAATGAGCATTAAAAAATGGGATTCATTCCATTATATTTCATTTGGAAACAAGAAACTAAGTTCATTACAATTAACACTCATATATTTACCTTTCATTACAATATAAATCCATAACATCAAAGATGAATTTGAAATATATTTTGAAATGAACATCTAGCAAGGAAAACATGAAACATATTTTGTAAAAATGCATCCATGCAAGGGACGAATTATCGCAATGACTTTTAGTGAAAAGTTACTATTCAAGGTTTTTGTTGCTACCATTCGCTATCAAAATATCTATCTTTCATTTAAAATCTAGTACATCCACAAATACTTGCATTTAAAAGATAGATTTAAGCATGAAAAACGGATTCAGAAATCACCGAGTCGTAAAAAAAGTGCAGGTTAGCCTTTACAAACTGTTAACATACTTGTTTATCGAACTTCCATCGCTGCAACAAAGCAAAATGAATTATATCATTCCTATTACTTGCAGCAAGTTGAGGGATACTAGTGTTCCCTTCAAATCCATCCTTTTTGTAAGAAGTTTATTCATGGTTTGTACTTAATCAATTTCTTATTTAGATCCTCTCTGCCTACCAACTGAATCAATTTTTCCACAGGAACAATGCAAGGGGTAATTCCTTGGCCTTTTTTAACAGGGTACGCACTCAAATCATGAACTTGATGAGAATAACCTGAGTGCAAAGTGCTATAATTGAA
This sequence comes from Pinus tabuliformis, assembly GCA_031772625.1. Lineage (NCBI taxonomy): Eukaryota > Viridiplantae > Streptophyta > Pinopsida > Pinales > Pinaceae > Pinus > Pinus tabuliformis. The sequence goes on along the minus strand of CM062806.1, from coordinate 919,017,194 downwards.
AGTAACAACATTAACAAGTATTTATATACAACAGTCAATTAATAAAAGATGAAACATATACAATGTTGATGATCATTATCATAAAAGTAGCAACAATATTCTACATGCTATGCAATGACCTTGCTTGAAATTTTACATAATGGTTTAGTACTTCAATGGAGCAATACCTATATACATAGAGATGTATTTAGTCATTAAAAACTAAACATATATAGAATAAGATTATGTGATGTCATATAAATGTACTTGAAAATGAGTAGCTAATCATATATACATGATGAGGCATGGCATCGACAACACCAATTGATGTTTATTGTGGTGCCCAGATGTGAATTTCGTTCCTATGAGTGAGCGTGTATTTTTCTGTGTGCGTCCCTTTCATGGATGTGGATTGTTTTTTTTCGGTAATTTACTTATCTTTTGTAACAATATAATAGTTGGACGCAAATGATAAAGAGGAAATGAATGTCGGGGCATGATCCTCATTTGTATATCTTGTAAGGTAGGTTATTGTTGTTGAATTTCTTGGGAATTTTCATATAGCATGTATAAGTAGTCTGTATCCATATATGTTGTTCATTAAAAAAAGATAAATAGTAAGTGTTAATGGACGTATACGCTGAAAACATTATTATTTTTATTTAAATAAAGTAAATATGAACATTTTTTTAAAATAAGAAAAAAAAATATGAGGTTAAATGTAATAGTAAGAAAGCGCATTTGAAATTTGGTTAAGTAGAAAGTGATGTTTACCATGGGTAAATTTGAAAGATTGAGTGTATGGGTGGTTAGAGTCTATTCTCTTCCATGGATTTTGATGTGAGCAGTGATTTTTCTTGTTGTCTACATTTTAGATATGGATTTTCATACATATGTGAAATGCGCGAGAATGGAAACGTTGGATTGATTCGAAGGTATGAAAATTATGTTACTCTTGATATGGTAGTGAATGTTAAACCTCGTCGTTCTTTGGTGCCAATGTCTACAGTTTCTTTGTCTAATATCATTCCCTGTGACCTGTGTATCGTTAAAGCCCATGTCATTCGAAGTGGTATCTGCCAACGTGCACCCCTTTTGATGGGGGAAATGGGTACATATGTTGGGTGTGAAATGTACCATGGTGTTCCTTTGTATTTGTTGAATTCAACTACTATGAAGGATGGAAATTCTAGGGGCTTTGAGTCAGGTGCATAAAAGATTGAAACGAGTTTTCCAAGTGCACGATTAACAAGGCCTGCATGCACCTAAACATTATTGGTGAGTATAAATATATGTTCATTTCATAAGAGTACCTTTGCATCCAAATGTTCATCTTCTGTTTTAATAGAAGTTTGTTGTATTTGTTGCTCTACAAAGCAAATCTCTACTGGCATGTTCAATTTTTTTAGCATTGTTTCCTTATGAAAAACAACTAAATTGTTCATTGCATATAGGTGTGTGGAGTTTTGAAATTTTTGTTGCGCGTCAGGCGTAAGAGAGGAATTTATTCTTGACATTAGGAGTTTCCAATCTTCAAGAGTAGGTGTTCCATTTATGATTCACAAAGAGCTGGAAGAAAGGAAACTTGGGAAGGGTTAGCACCTTGTTGGCGAAAAATAATTGAAAGTGTTATGAATGTCTTACTGTTGTGCTAACATATAGAGGGATGTCCTGCATAGGTGGTAGTTGGCCTAAATCTCTGACAAGGATAATGGAGCGATTGTCGAATGAATCATTTTGAGGGAGAGGGAATGCTTCTCTTAGGTGATCCTTAATGCAAGAAAGCATTTTTGGACTGATGGAACTCATCTCTTCAATGAGGATGTACTTTACATGGCAGAGATGCTCTTACAAGTATAGGATCGACTGTCCTTCAAGAGGATTCATTGAGTGGATAGGTATGCGAAGGGCATAATCAATTTTAATGGCATTTATGTTGAAAGATGCAATGTTGATGGTTGCAAGTAACAACAAGGGGTTTGTGATTGTTGGGGAGTTTTCCATAAATGAACGTTCCATATTTAAAAGATTTATATAATTTCTTATATTGAAATATTTTTGAAAATTATAAAAATTATACATCTTTCTTATACTTAAAATTATAAAAATAAGAATTTTTAGCATTTAATTACTTTAAAGTTGATATAAGCTATACTATTAGTAAGTAACAATTGATTTTCTCACTGGCGTGCTGACCACTTAGCATTGATTATGACAACTTCTAATGTTTAACTTTAGAAATTACTATAATATTTATTATACTAATTAAAAAAATAATTTATTTTCATGACATTGACTTAAAAATTTATGTCTTATTTCAATTTTCTTAACCTATATCAACATCATAATTGACAACTCATAATTAAAATAAAAATAAAAATAAATCTATACTTCAATACATTATAATCATATTACTTAAAATTGTTAAGTGTTACTTAAAATTGAGATTGAATGATTTTTTCAAACGGAATTCAGCTCATACGTCAACCAACTCTACAATTCCAATTTTGTTCGGTAACGAATTAACAAACTCCCATGACCATAAGAAAAGCATACCATCGTATCTAATATTTTGTGACTGTTGGGTAACAGATTAACAAACTCGCATGACCATAATATAGAAACATATAAATTTAGCTAATAATTAATAATTTTAATCTGTTTTACCCTTTAATGAAAATTACAAAAGAATAATTTTTTTTTTAACTTAATTATTCATTTTTCATTTACAAGTTTTAAGAAACGTGAAATATGAAATTTCATATATCCAACTTTATTATTTGAATGTGGTGTGTGGGTATCAAACTCCATGAATCGAATCGTGCTTAGATAAATACTTGAGCTTCTTTCTCTTACACGCTGGTCACATGAGTGACGATTCATTATCTATGCAATGAAAATGTTATTGACATTTTGAGCATAAATGATATTGTTTAACAAAAGCATTGGCTAATTATTTTGGTAAATTGTATATATATATATATTTTATTTTTAAAATTAAAAAAAAATATATTTTATCAGATGTTAAAAACTAAGAAATAAAATTATTATATTTTTATTTATATAAAAAATAAAAACATATCTACACCAATAACTATATTTTTGAATTTATTAACTAATACGAATGAATTTTAAAAAGTTTATGGGAAAGTTCTCACACGTTCGATAATTTAAATCAATATTGGATTCAAACGAACAGTATGTTTTTCTAATGAACATAATGTCAACCGCTAATGAGCCCAACCTCATCCTCCAATTTCATAGGAACAGTAATGTCAACCGCTAATGAACCCAACCTCATCGTCCAATTTCATAGGAACAGTAGAGAGCAAATATCATTCATTTTTTTAATATCGGCGGGGAGTCTTTCACCTCTTGAAGACTCCACTGTTACTGGCACTTGGGTTTCACGTCAAGCATCGATGCAATTTGTAGATCCCCGTGAATCTTCGATTCTGGCCTCACTCTACATCCACTGGTAATCCAATTCAATTAAATAGGCTTCATACATTCACTGCAAGTGCCACTAAGTCAGGCAGGGGCAGAAATAGAGGGCAATGATGGATTTAACTTGAGAGGGTTTTCCTAATTACCTTAAACCCCAACCAAGATCTACTCCTTTGTAAGAAATTGAAATTAATGCACAGCGGAACTTACTTTCCATCCTCAAAGGCTCCTAGTCTTGACTTGAGTTATTGGCTCTTGAATCCTTCCAAGAGCTTGCAATCCTTCCAGTCTTCAATGGAGCAGACAATCTTTTATGAGTGATTGCAAGCCTTGGAGACTCAGCCCTTTTATAGCAGTGCAAAACCCCAATCCTAGGGCAGCCTAAAATTTAGCTGAAACAAGTCTGTCTGAAATTTCAGATTGATTGAAATCAATTAATCAATCAATCAATCAATCAATCAGAATAGATTCTGATTTCCTTATTCAGCTCAAATTTATTACTGCTATTATTTTTAATCAATTATAATCGGTCCATTAACAATTGTAATTGATTAACATTATTCTATATGTATTTGTATCCAAATCCTTATTTTTAAATACGTTTAATGCCATGACTTAATTAATCACATTATTTGGCATATAAATGTAATCTTGCTAATAGTATTTGACATCATAATCATAATGCACGCATGTCCAACTCAATTATTGTAATTAGACGTCTCTAAATCCAACAATCTCCCACATGGACAAGTGCAACCTTTTGATTATATATCCTTAACTTTATTGCATGCAACTTTTCTGTCTTTACTTATCGTATTTCTTAAACAATTCTGTCCATCAATTATGCTAACAAAGGACTTAAGCGGCATTTGTCACATTTATTCGCAACTAAACTGACATAAATCACGCTGCCAACATAACTGAATGACATGAATCTGATTTGGACATATAGTTTAGAAATTACACGCAAGTGTGATTAGACGTGCCTATTTCTAATTGAGTCACCTTTACTTTACTGTATGAGGCCAAAAACTTAAACTTTAAAGAAAGAAATAATGAAACTGAAACTGAATGCAACTTGTATATATCGTCAAAATTGTTTACAATTGCATTACATAGAACATCAAAAAAACAGAACTTAAAACATATTCAGACTCCCACATTTTTCTAATTATCCTAAACAGATATTACACCCATACAAGCAACATGTTGGTGAAACTTCTTGGGTGGTAATCCTTTAGTAAGAGGATCCGCAATCATGGAGTCTGTACCTATGTGTTTTATACATAATTCATTATTTTGCACTCTCTCTTTTACAACCAAAAACTTAATGTCAATGTACTTCGACTTTGACGAACTTCGGTTGTTGGATGCGTATAACACTGCTGAATTGTTGTCACATAATAATTTGAGTGGTTTCTAAATAGAATCCACAATTTTCAGACTTGTGACGAAGTTCTTCAGCCATACGCCATGATTAGATGCTTCAAAACATGCAACAAATTCAGCTGCCATAGTGGAGGAGGCTACCAATGACTGTTTAGCGCTCTTCCATGACACAGCACCACCTGCCATCATGAAGATGTATCCTGATGTTGATTTCATGCTGTCGACACATCCTCCAAAATCAGAATCGGTGTATCCAATGACCTCGAGCTGTTCCGATCTCCGATACGTGAGCATATAGTGCCTTGTTCTCTTTAGGTATCTCAACACTCGCTTGGCTACCTTCCAGTGTTCCATACCTGGGTTACTCAAATATCTCCCTAGCATTCCGGTAATGAACGCAATATCCGGACGCGTGCATACTTGTGCATACATGATGCTACCCACGGCTGAGGCATAGGGAATATCTTTCATGAGGTTTTTATCTAAGTCAGTTTGGGGACATTGTTTCAGACTAAACTTATCTCCTTTTGATATAGGGGTATCTCCTGGTTTGCTGTTTTGCATGCCAAATCTTGTTAGAATCTTATCGATATAGTTCCTCTGGGATAACCTCAGAATACCTTGAGATCTATCTCTAAGTATTTCAATCCCTAGAACAAATGATGCATCACCAAGATCTTTCATTTCAAAGTTCTTAAATAAAAAATTCTTAGTTTGATGCAACATGTTCTTATCGTTACTGGCAAGCAATATGTCATCTACATATAAAACCAAGAAAATAAATTTACTCCCACAAAACTTAAGGTATATACATTCATCTACTATGTTAGACTCAAAACCAAATGAGCTAATAACTTGGTGAAACTTATAATACCATTGCCGAGATGCTTGTTTTAGCCCATAGATAGATTTCTTAAGTCTGCAAACCATAGACCCTGCATCACCTGATACAAAGTTTTCTGGCTGCTTCATATAGATCGTTTCATCAATTTCACCATTGAGAAACGTCGTCTTTACATCCATCTGATGAAGTTCTAAATCATAATGTGCTACAAGCGCCAATATAATCCTTAAAGAGTCTTTCGATGAAACTGGAGAGAAAGTCTCTTTATAATCAATGCCTTCTTTCTGTGTGAAACCTTTCGCAACAAGACGTGCCTTGTATTTTTCAACATTGCCTTTAGAATCCCGCTTAGTCTTAAATATCCATTTGCAACCAACGGGTTTCTTGTCTTTAGGCAACGGAACGATATCCCAAACATCATTGTCATACATAGATTTCATCTCTTCATTCATGGCATTAATCCACATTTGAGAGTTAGAGCTTTCCACAGCTTGTTTGATATTAACAGGATCATTTTCAAACATGCCAATGTCAAACTCATGTTCTTGAAGATATGCATAATCCTTTGATTGTGTAGATCTTTTCTCTCTAGTAGATCTCCTAATTGGCACAGGCTCTAGATTTTCTTGAGGTTCATTTACAACTTGATCTTCAACAAGAGGAAGAACATCAGTACCAACTTCTGACTCTCCCACAGGCCCTAGGCCATCAACATTTGTCATGTCAATGTGAGGGTTTGGGTTGGGTTCAGGTCCATTTGTGTTCTCTATTCCATGTTGAGTTTCTAACTGAGTTGTTTGGGATGATGAAGTTTGCACATTGTCAAAAGATGTATTTCTAAACGCAATCGGAATTTGAACAAAACTAGGACTTTGGTCCATAGTCTCATTCACATTCGTCTCTTCTTCTTCAAAAATACTATCTTTTGTCATATCTCCCCCCACAAACTCATTATCCTCAAAAAAATTTGCACTTCCTGACTCGAAAACTGTATGTTCTGTTGGATTATAGAATTTGAACCCCCTAGATCGTTCAGAATAGCCTATAAAGTAACAACTAACGGTTCTTTCGTCCAGTTTCTTTTTGCTTGGCTTATAAGGCCTAGCTTCACATGGACATCCCCAAACTCTCAAATGATTCAAGCTAGGCTTGCGCCCAACCCATAACTCGTAAGGGGTCTTGTTAGCTGCTTTAGTAGGCACTCTATTAAGTATGTATGCTGCAGTCTTTAAGGCTTCTCCCCACAAATTCTCAGGTAGAGTTGTACGAGCAATCATACTTCTCACCATGTCTTTAAGGGTGCGATTTCGTCGCTCAGCAACACCATTCATTGCAGGCGAACCTGGCAACGTATACTGAGGCACAATTCCGCATTCCTCTAAGTATTTTGCAAAGGGACCTTGACGTTGTTCTCCTGATCCATCATAACGACCGTAGTATTCACCACCACGATCAGAACGAATGGACTTTATACGTTTGTTAAGTTGTAACTCAACTTCCGTTTTGAACTTTATGAACACGTCTAATGCTTCCGCCTTTTCTTTTATTAAGTAAATATGACCATATCTTGAATAATCATCTATGAATGTGATAAAGTAACGGTCACCATTTCTTGTAGTCTTTGGAAAAGGACCACAGATATCTGTATGAATCAATTCTAAGACATCATTACACCTTTTTGCATCATACTTACGTTTATTAGTTTGTTTTCCCTTTATACAATTTACACAATCACTTAAGTTTGTAAAATCTAAAGGTTGGAGAATTTCATTAGACACAAGACGTTCTATCCTTTTCATAGAGATATGTCCTAATCGCTTGTGCCATAATGTTGCAGATTTCTCGCAAGTTAATTTACGTTTTCTATTATCTATATGCAGTGCCTCTGAATGTGAAGTGTCTATATCTAGAAAATAAAGATTATCATAAGAAGACAGGATACCAAAAGCAAGAAGCTTAGAATCTTGACACAAACTGAAATTTCCATTACCAAATGAACATACATAACCATTTTTGTCCAAATAAGATATAGAAATTAGGTTCCTTCTGAAAGATGGAACCACTAAAGCATCAAAACTTAAATAAAATCCTGTCTTACATAATAATCTAAATTTTCCTATGCTTTCCACTTCTACTTTATTGCCATTTCCTACGTAAACGTAGCGCTCTGCCTCACTTGGCTTGCGATGGCTTAGGCAACCCTGCATTGACATACTGATGTTAGTCGTTGCACCTGAATCTATCCACCAAGTATATCTAGATACAGAACTTAAATTAACTTCTGAACAAACCAAAGCAAGAGACATACCTTTCTTTGCCAACCATGCATGATAGTTGGTGCAGAATTTCTTTGTATGTCCTGGCGCTTTGCAGAAAAAACAGTTCCTTTCTCCTGCTTTCGCAGAAGTATCTTCCTTCTTGCTTTTCTGCGCGGCATTGTTTGCAGCTACCTTGGTAGGTCCCTTTTCCTTGGCAGTAAACTTGCGCTTCTTGCCTTTACCCTTAGGATTAGATGTTACTACATGAGCACTTTCTCCCTTAGTCATTTTCTGTCTCTCTTCCTCCTGCACCAACCGAGCCTCAAACTCAGGTAATGTCCACGTCTCTTTTTGACAATTATAAGTCATCTTGAATTGACTAAAGTTAGACGGGAGAGACAGAAAAATGAACTCAATGAGAACCTCATCAGAGATGTCATAATTATGCCCTTTCAAGGCACGTTGAAGTCTTGTCATCTCAATAACATGCTCTCTAACCCCTTATTTTCCCTTGTATTTTATTGTTTCCAACTTCACAAAGAGTGTACTCACATCAGTCTTTTTACTCTTTGTGAATTTTTCTTCAAGGGCCTTAAGGTATTCAATAGCGCCTGTCTCTGTATCAGGTATGATGCCTCGAAAAGTCTCATGGATCGTTTGCTTCATCACCATTATGCACATGCGATCTGAATGCTCCCATCTAGCAATATCAGCCTTCTCTTGAGGAGTTACCTCACTCTCTTTATTAGGCTTGGGGCGATCAAATCTCAGTGCTGTGTCCAATTGCATGATCCCTAAGACTAATTTCAGCTTTTCCTCCCACTGTTTGAAATTGTTCCCCATGAGGGGCTTAATCTGACTTAGACTTAACATTATGTTTGGATCTGAAAAAATTCAAGAACAAGAAAATAATTTAGATATGATGCGTCACGATTTAATCATAATTCTAAAATCTATCTAAAGGCATGTGTAAAACTATTTGCTCAATTAAAACTTTAGCCAAAACACCATTCAGTAATGAAACACCTTTGGGTGCAATCATTACCTTCAGGCAACCCTTATGCACCAAACAACTTAGCAGGCGCCAACCCTCCTTTGGGAAAGCTAACACCCACGTCCATTGCCAGCATGTTACTTCAACTTGTCATGAGTCATCCTTGCAATCGTCTTACAGAGAGCGGTTCGTTTGCGAACATCAATGCTTGACTCATGCGAAAACAACACATGTATACCAAACACCATCTTTAGTTAGATTCCAAAATTATGTCTAAAACCTAATCTAGGACGTACCTATAGAATCCACTCGTCCTATATAGAATACAGTATCTCATAACTCTTTTAAATTTAATATGTCAACTATATTCATCAAAATAATTATTAGGTTTTAGTAAAACTTTAACAGTTTCTACAATGATTACCTTTTAGAAATGCTTCAATAATTTATTTAGAGAATACTAAATAATTTTATGGTTGCCATGATTAGCATCATTGTGATAAAATCCGAATTTAGTATTAATAATTAACGTTAATACAAATTTTATGCCATAATTAGCATTATTGTGATAAAATCCGAATTTGGTATTATATCAGTAATTAACGTTAATACAAATTTTTATGCCATAATTGTGATCAATTTAGAATTCAGTATTATACCCTTTAATTGGTGTTAATACCAATTTTAAATAATACCTAAATCCTAATAATTAGCCTAAATATAGCATAGTATATATAGTAATTATAGTAATTATAATTATTATAACCTAAATTACAATCACTTACAATTACTTACAATTACTCTACCATATTTTCGCCCTTATAGCCAAAAGTTTTTAAACATTTATGGAATCTCCATCAATTAAATAATTAGTCTGAAAACAGACCCCATTTGTGTATTTGATGTCTTTAGTTCTTATCGTTTGTTCCAACATACAAGTCACATTGATGGAGATTCAATCATTGCAACGTAAAGTCAACATTCTAGTGTAATTTTTTTTTTTTTTTTTTTTGTGCGCATATTTTTGGGTCAAACTTGCCAGCAATTAGGCAAGATTTTGTTGGCATTACAAGTTATTTTGGTAAACTTTGCATACTTATCAAATCATGCGTCTCAAAGATTTTCTTAGGGCACTGAATCTAAATGTTGCATCTGTCTCAAAGATTTTTAGAGCACTGCATTTATTTATACATTAAAAACAATTTTTAAATAATTAAAAATAAAAATTGTTCCACCATATTCTAACCAAAAACTTCAAAATCTAAAATAGTTAAACGACTTCAAATTCAACAAGTTAAACAACTTCAAATTCAACAGCCCTGGACTTGCTTGTCATGGAAACCTCTTAATAGATTTACCAAAAAATCTCAATTTTCCATCATCACACCACCGGCCGATAGCTGCAGCAGCCACCGGAATCTCAAACGATAACTCGCTATAAAAAAGATATTACATTACCCTACCCAAAATAATTCCACAAACTATAATTCGCTATAAAATAAATATTAAATTACCCTGGCCAAGGCTAATTCCACAGTTGAGAAAAATCCGCAGACAGGAGGATGGAAAAGGTTGTTCAGAAATCATATGGCACCCTTGGATATTAATATTTACTGTTCTCGTTGTAGTTTCCGGTAACATTTTGCAAGTTGTTTTCTTAAAAATATACCCAGATAAGAGCTAAAAGTTTAACTTATCGACAGAAACAACGTAAATATTTCTTGCTAAGGGGAATAAAATGTCTAAATCAGTTCAATCGGCCACAACTGCTTCGGAACAAAAGTAAAGCTCAAAAAATTCATGAAATCGAAATCCGATCTCCGATCTGCCTTTGTAAACAGATCAATCATGGTTCAGTGAACGGATAAAGATGGCCCTCATAAAGGGAAGCTGCAGGTTCTCTGTGGTGGCGAAATCCAAGACGTGGCAGAATTTTTCCATGGAGTTACAGTCAAAAGGAGCAAGAATTGGAATAAAATAGACTCATCGTGTCAGTCAGAAAATAAAATACCAAATCCTTTTCAAAACATTAGACTGTTATACAAAACCGAAAAAAAAAAAATCAGTTTGGCTTCATTCCTAACGATTATATCAGGATTTGATAAAAATCAAGATTAACTCAGAAAACATGACGGGAGATGACAGTTCTTACATAAGGGTGGCTCCGATACCAATTGATGGATTTAACTTGAGAGGGTTTTCCTAATTACCTTAAACCCCAACCAAGATCTACTCCTTTGTAAGAAATTGAAATTAATGCACAGCGGAACTTACTTTCCATCCTCAAAGGCTCCTGGTCTTGACTTGAGTTATTGGCTCTTGAATCCTTCCAAGAGCTTGCAATCCTTCCAGTCTTCAATGGAGCAGACAATCTTTTATGAGTGATTGCAAGCCTTGGAGACTCAACCCTTTTATAGCAGTGCAAAACCCCAATCCTAGGGCAGCCTAAAATTTAGCTGAAACAAGTCTGTCTGAAATTTCAGATTGATTGAAATCAATCAATCAATCAATCAATCAATCAATCAGAATAGATTCTGATTTCCTTATTCAGCTCAAATTTATTACTGCTATTATTTTTAATCAATTATAATCGGTCCATTAACAATTGTAATTGATTAACATTATTCTATATGTATTTGTATCCAAATCCTTATTTTTAAATACGTTTAATGCCATGACTTAATTAATCACATTATTTGGCATATAAATGTAATCTTGCTGACAGTATTTGACATCATAATCATAATGCACGCATGTCCAACTCAATTATTGTAATTAGACGTCTCTAAATCCAACAGGCAAGCCCACACACAAATCAAGATTAAGGCCGGGATAGGGATGCTCTGCATCTTTAGAAGCCGCTGACTCGATCGGCGAGCTTTTCGAACGTTTGAGTTGGAAGAAGTCTTCTATCTCTGGCGTTCTCGTTCTCTGGAACGCCGGAATTTTGTGCTCGGGAGTGGGTGGAGAGTTGAGGGCAGTGCTACTGTTGTGAGGCGGGCACAGGGAGCAATGGGTCTGCGTATCGAGTCCTCTACTCAACAATTTTCTCTTGATGTGTGTACTCCAGTGGTTCTTTATCTCGTTGTCTGTCCGCCCCGGTAATCTCCCCGCAATAAGAGACCACCTGTGCAGTTTCACAGATTAATTGTTATCCATTTCGTCCATAATTGAAACTTCAGATATTACATGCCATGAAAATAGAAAGTTCTCGGCACATGACAGATCGGTGATTTATACAAGTATCGGTCCTGCTAAGGGGATTGACTGAAGCAATAGGGGCGATGAAATTACAGACTTGTTTCCGAGGAGCGAATGAAATCTGATGATTAGTTCATCTTCTTCTTCTGAAGAGTTACTCCGCTTCAGATCTGGACGCAGGCTATGTTACCAGAGACGAGAAACAGGAAACGGAACGGGAAACGAGAACGGTACGAGAAAAGAATTTTGGAGGTTTCACATATAAAAAACAAGGAGAGAGAAAAACACCATACTAAAGGTGAACAATATAAACAAAGCATTAATTATAAACCTGCAATGTTTCTGCTCATGAAATTGTAAAAAAACAATTGTAAATATTAATTTAGTTTTAAGAAAGAACTGATAATTTTGTAGATCTAAAAATTTAGCCATAAATAGCAAATTTGAAATATAAATAATTAATTTTTTTTTTTTGAATATATATGTTTCTCTAAAGTCACTTCCAACAATTCATATCAAAATGCAAATAAACCTAATAATCTAGATTTTGAAGCTCATTTTCTGGAATAGTTGTTGAGCTTGAGTCAATTCCAAAAGAATTATTTTGGTCAATAGACTTCATGGTATCATCAAGCATGTCTTTAGTATTGTCTTGTAGCACCTCAAATGGAAGCTCATCATTTTCGTCATCTTGTGAACCACCATAATCCCACATTCTCGTGGGTCCAGTTTTGTATTCTAGTTGTTGTCGAGATAACAAACGTAGATTTGAGTGTACAAACACCAAATCTTGTGCCATTTTTGTGCCTAGGCGATTCCTCTTCGTTGAATGGATGAAAGCATATTCACTCCAATTTCTTTCACATGTAGAGGAACTAGTCACCTGTAAAATAAAATTAAAATTATGTTAGTCATAGTCAATCAATAAATCTTATAAGATAAATAATCCAAAATGAGCTTTAGAATTAATTGTTTAAACAATAAATCAATACATTAAAGGTATTTGTTATTAAGAATACCTCTGAAAGCAAACCGATAGCCAAACGATGAAGCAAGGGGGTCCCTGTACCATATTGTATCCAGAAGACGATGGGTCCAAGTTGTTGTCTGTTGTATGCACAATTTTCATTTGTAAAGTGGTCTTCTGATCTCAAATACTTTCCTAACTCAAACCGTAAAGCAGTGCAATCCTGACGATCGTAACACCTACTTATAAAAGTGTTTTAGTTTTGCATAACCTCTACATCTGACGATGATTTCTTATGAAACCATTTAGGATTGAGCAAAAATGCAATTGAATGACGAGGGATATGAAGCATTTTCCACCTTGTCAGACTAAGTTCCCACACTTCATTTCTGGTGTCTTTGTCAATCCTAGAATTTTCATCTTCCATTATGTCATGAATCTTCTCTCTCATTTGATCCATGCTCTCAAAGACATCCCCTAAGCTGTTGTGGTCACCAACAACCCCCCTCTTTGATTGGTATTAGCAATAACACCAAGCAAATGAGGACCCTTAACAAAAAATACAAAAAAAAAACATTTTATCAAATTTTTTGTATTTTAACTCCCTAAAGCTGTATCGCATCGCGAGAAGAGAGTGAGACGTTTTCCTATGCACATAATAAGCTGCGAAGAAGCGACGCGAAATTCATCGCATCGCTTATATTGTGAAGCGCTCTTAAATGAAAAACTTAAGGAATCGCCGACGGCGGATATGCGACGTCGCATATCGCAACATCGCATAAGCAGCACACAATGATTGGATGATTAAAGTGCGATCTGCGATATTGCGATCTGCGATTTGTGATCTGCGATGAATACGATCATCAATTCCTACGATGACACATCTTGACAACGCAATCCTCAATACTGCAATGCGAGTCGCAGAAATCATTCATCGCAAAATTTCCTCGACACAGTGTTCAAGGAAAGCTGTCTGTAGACCAAAATTGGGCGCGCGCCTTAAAAGAAATTAATGATTGTACGCCAAAGTATCCAAGAAGGATTGTGTTGTGTTTTTCGAAGAGTCAGTTCATTATGAGTGTCATGATTATGCATTCATTAGAGCTTAAAGCTTTCATGTCAATCTTTTCGTCATTACTCTTTTCCTTTGCGTAAACTGTAAGACAGCAACTAACATAAAGCAATGTGCAGGAAACATCTAAGGAAAAGGGGAAAGCATCAATACTCGGAGAACAGAGAAGAGATGCCTTCGCAAACGGATGCCGCATGCAGCAGGACCGCGGATTCCAGAGTATCACTCAACAGATACTGATGGCAATAGACTATCCAAGACTCAGAGTCAAAGGCGCACAAAAGCAGCATGTTTACAAAAGATCCTGAAGCTTAGACTGGGTAAAGCAAAAAGAAAAACGCTAAAGAGGGAAAATGCAACAGAAAAGCCTGGAACAAAGATCGGAAGCAGTTTTCAATATAGAAAATTGTTCAGAGAGAAAAGTCCCTAACTTATTCAGTCATTCGCAAGGCCGGAAACCGAAATAGCAATAGCACAATTAGTTGAGAGAAATTTGGGTTATTACCAAGTGTACACATAGTGAATACACCAAGCCAGAGGAAGATTTTCGAAAATATCTTCTAGTTTGTCAGAAAGCGGTGCCAGCTCTTTTTATTTCTATTTTCGTAACTCAAACAAAAGGAGAAGACAACCAGCCGACTCTTCCCAGGCGAATGTTGCATTGCTTACAGCACTGAGGAGCAAATACAGAAACGGTTAGAAATTAGATTCAATTTTTAGAAATAAATTTGCTTTAGTAGAAGGGCGGTCATTTGAAACCGTGTCCTAAATTTATGTAATTAAGATTAATTAGTTAGCAGTATTTAAACCCTTCTCAGGAATTTGGAGAAGGGTTTGGAAATTTGTCAAAAAACTTGTCCTCAGAACATGCACTTTTGCACCCTCGGAGGGGGTTTTTGATGAATGGATGGATCGAGATTTATCAATGTTTGCATTTAATGTCTGCTACTGATGTTGCACTTTTGTACTCTTAGTAGATGTTAGAACAAGTAGAGATAAATCGTTATTGCTTGAAGCTTATGAGTGGAACCAGTCATAAATGGTACTTTTATCTCTTGACCAATTTCTTCTTATATTCTTAAAGTGATATGTAGTTTTCAGTTGTTTATATGTTAATGCATGAATGTGTGGGTTACCATTTGGCACTTCTGTACGGTGGAGTCATTTATTTGTGCTTGATATATGAATAACTTATTATGCGATATGATGTTTACAATTGTTTTGCTTAACTTTTTATGCAGAATGGTTTATCTTAATTGATTTCTATTCTTATGATAGCTGAATGATCTTTATTACCAGTTATTGTTCGAAATCTCTTTAGATCGCATAATAGAAGGAATACACCCCGGGTTAGCGTAGATTAGATGTGTTGTTTCTCATGAGATTACAATAGCATAGAGTTAGTTTAGAAGTTTGAATTAAATTAGCTTAAAATACTCCTAGATCAGCATCATCCAACTCTACACACACACACACCCCTTAGATTGGGAAACTGGTCCCATTATCCCCAGTCGGACCCGCTACACCAAACGGATAAGGAGCTGCCAACCAAGGTCCGGACCGAGTGGGTATCCCCCTTGTTGTCGACCCGATTTTCGGGGCTTCAACATATTTGGCGCTAGAAGGAGGGCCCGAACTATGAATGGTACCTAAATCAAAATCTAAATACCATTCTGAGAGTAAATCGCCCTCATCAACTCCCTCGACTTCCCCAGTACGTTTAAATCCAGAGTCAGAAGTCGCTCGAGTATCAACTGCTGCTACATACCCTAATATTTCAAACCAATTTATCATTGAACCCCCTGAAGTTCAAACTCTGATTCGCAAACTCCAGGGATTTTCTATTTTTACCCAGAAGTATGATAAATCTCAAAGCAGCATGACTTCGCAGTGCAATCCTGCTCATCTCCTGACCAGATTAAAGAGGGAAAAATTTGGCATCCAGCCAACTGAATTCCCTCTCCCCACCAGGAAAAGAGCAAGGAAAACACCACCAGAGTCTGACAATGAGACTCTTTCATCTACGTCGTCCATTTCAACTCCCTCACCGCGAAGTCAGCCACCCACATCTTCATTCCAAACCACTCATCCATCTTCCACAACCCCTCCTCTTCAATCATCAAAGATCATAATATCTTCATCTTCCCAGCATCAGGGATCATCCTCTGCACTTTCATTTACTAGCAGCTCAAAGATGGCCCAGTCTCCATGGAACAATCCTGGGGCAGTTTTAATGCCTCCACCCCTAAGCCCAATACTGGCCCATCCTGAGAAATGGCTACCCAAATTCAATCCAGAAGCAGGCATGCTAGCTGAAGAGCATATTAATAATTTCATGCTTTCTGTTAATCTCAACGGAGTTACCAACAAGGATGCTGTCGTCCGGCTTTTTCCTACACCAAGTTTGGTGATGACAGATCAACGGCAACGTTAATCAATGACCTATCCAATCTTAAAGCCAAGGCTAGAGAACCCATCAAAGATTTCAATTTACGGTTCAATAAAATCCTCAACAAAATTCCTGCTGCTTCCCAGCCCAGCGAAGAAGTGAGATGTGAATGGTATATTACGGCCTTACCATCGAACTTGGAAATTTTCGTGGATAGGGCAATTAATACAACCTTAGTTGAAAACTTGACAGAGGCGATAGCGGTAGAGAAACGCGTAGTAGCCCTGGAAAAAAGATCTGCGATAGAGGAACGCAAATCTAAGAAAGTCTCCTACAAGGAAGACCCCAAGAAGAAACAATCGAAAGATCCTTTCGATTTGGAAGGGTTACAAAAAGTGCTAAAAACCATGTCCAATGAGATGATTGACATAAAAAAACAAGTAGCAGAAACTTCTTCGAAAAAGCCCTACTGAGCTTTTAAAAGAAATCCTTAAATGGAGGTGAAACCACCCAACGCTATCTCAAACGTCGAATCCGAGGAAGAAGAAGAAGAAGAGAATACCACTGAAGGGCAGACCGATGATGAAGATGTTGTGGAACTACAAGGAATGTGGGATTTCATCCTCCCGCAAGAAGAAGTTCAAGAAGCATTTCCGGTTAGCACACGAAGCAAAAATCAACTTGATCCTCCCCAAACAACCCCTAAGTAGAAGGGCGCAAGCCCTGTAGCAAAAGATAAAGTCGCAACAAAGAAAACAACGGCTAAAGCGACTCAATCTAGCCCAGTCCAACCAGATCAAACACCTCCATTAAGAACACTGATTGTGTCGGATGAAATGGAGTACAACATTATTGATGACATGAAAAAGACTAGGGCTAATATCACTCTTTATGAGTTGAGCAAATTGAAACATCAACAGAAGATAATGATGAAAGAATTACATGTCGTTCCTACTACATCTTTGCCTACAGTTGTAGCTTCCCACAACACGGGAAAACCTCCAACCAACACGATCAATAAGGTTGACCCAAATGACATCGCCTTGATTGGAGGAAGATCAAGGTCTCACACTCCCCCTTTTCTTCTCACTTATGAAATTTTCAACAAAAACGTGCACAATTGTTTGGTAGATTCTAGTGCTTCAACGAACATTTTACCCAGATCAATATGTGCCAAGTTGAATGTTCAACCGCAAAAATCTGCAGTGCGCATAGTTCAGCTTGATCGATCTCAAGTCGAAGTGATTGGTGAACTTAATCAAGTGACCATAAGATTGTCGTCTAACCCGAAGGTATGTCAGGTTATTGACATTCTAGTAGCTGATATCCCTGAATTCTATGGCTTAATTCTTAGCAGGGATTGGTCCGAAAAACTACATGGATACTTCTCAACCGACTGGTCGCACATGTGGTTACCCTACAATGGTAAACAGAATCAAATAAAGGTTGAACGAGAGTTACACCAGAAGTACATAGTGACGGAATTGGAGGGAGAAAATGAAGCGATAGCATACAACAACAGTATCATAGGCAATTACTCGGTAGATTCTTTCCTCGGCAATTTCAATGCTCATACCTCACCTTACTTAGAAAATTCAGTTTTGTCCCAAGTCGAAAATTTTTCCCAAACTGATAATTCGAAGTGTGTTAATTTTTTAGATAACCCTGTAAATACATCTTTGTTTTGGAAATTATATTTTGATGGCTCTAAATCTAACGAGGGAGCAGGAGCAGGATGCATTCTAATTAGCCCAGACGGAAATAAGACCATGCTTATGTGCAGACTTGAATTCGATTGCACAAACAATACAGTGGAATACGAGGCCTTGGTGCAAGGCCTATACAAAGCAATCGGGTTGAACGTTAAGTACCTTCAAGTCTTCGAAGACTCTGAGATTGTCGTAAAACAGGTACGTAACACCATACATTGCCTATCAGGTCATTTGAAGCACTATCAATCTTTAGTACAAGATCTGACTGCACATTTCATACCATTCAATATTTCGTCAATCCCAAGACTCCAAAATGCGAGCGCAGACCTGTTAGCTAACGTGGCCTCTAGACTTATTCCCTCCGAAGATTTTAGTCCAGATAGATTTTCAATAGAATTAATCTTTAGACCGTCCATCCCTGACAACATTACAAACTGGAGAGTATTCAATGACGATCCAGACATTGTAAATTTCCTCACTTCTGAAGGATCCTACTCAAATCAAATAATTGACGAAGACCATCATGATCACCAAATACAACAAAATAGCACTGATAATGCTATACCTAAATTGGTGGTTAAGTTAGAAGACTTATATGATTTGAAAAGTCAGTTTAAAAGGTCTACCAATTCTAAGCTCTATAGTTCGACTCTGAACTATGAATTAGTAAACCTAGGAACCGATGAGAAACCACAAAACGTTAATCTAGGCCACGACCTAGCCCCTGAAGAAAAATTAGCATATATCCATCTTTTGAGACAATACAAAAATGTTTTTGCCTGGAATTACGATGAGATGAAGACATACGACACTTCTATCATTCAACATACTATCCCTATGATTGACAATGAAAAACCTGTCCAACAGAAACTCAAAAAAATCCACCCCAATTTAGAAAATCAGATAAAAACTGAGCTAAATAAGCTATTGAGAGCCAGAATAGTCTTCCCCGTTAGACATTCCAAATGGGTCTCCAATATGGTACCCGTTAGAAAGAAAAACGGAGATATTAAAATTTGTATCGATTTTCGGAATCTCAACAAAGCCTGTCAAAAAGACAATTTTCCCCTCCCACCTATGGAACGGATATTACAGGCAGTAGCAGGCTCAGAATTAATGTCTTTTTTGGATGGATTTTCAGGATACAATCAAGTGCTGGTACATCCCGATGATCAGTTAAAAACCACATTCCGAACTAAATGGGGGCACATACGCATATCGGAAGATGCCATTTGGTTTGATCAATGCTGGCGCTACATTTCAGAGAGCCATGGACATCGCATTCAAAGGTTTAGTCAATAAATCTGTAGTGATTTACCTGGATGATATAAAAGTGTACTCCAAGAAGCGAAGCAACCATCTCAAAGACTTGAAACAAATCTTTCAACGATGTTTAAGGTATGGGATTTCACTTAACCCAAAGAAATCTTTTTTCGCAGTAAGTGAAGGAAAACTTCTAGGATTTATAGTGTCAAAATCTGGTATTCACATTGAACCTGACAGAATCAAAGAAATTTCTGAAATATCCATGCCTCATAACAAAAAAGCCATGCAATCTTTCCTTGGTCAAATCAATTTTGTGAAGAGATTTGTCCCAGATTTCTCACGTATTGTTTCTCCTTTACAAAATATGATTAAAAAGAATTCAAATTTTAAATGGGGTCAAGGTGAGCATGAAGCATTCAACTTGATCAAACAAGCTATCATTAACGCTCCATCTTTAGTGACCCCGAATTTTTCAGAATCTTTTATCTTATACACGTTTGCCTCAGAGAAATCTTATGCCGCGATTCTAACTCAGGCAAATCAAGAGAAAGCGAAAGCTCCAATCGCATTTTTTAGCTCGAATTTACAAGGTGCTGAACTCAACTATTCAGACGTGGAGAAACAGGCATATGTTGTTTTCAAAGCGATCAAATATTTTAGACCTTTCTTACTTAAAGCCCATACTAAGGTCATAGTACCGTATCCAGTGGTAAGAAACCTTCTAATACAGAAGGATGTGGGCGAAAAAAGAGCAAATTGGATCACCGCTTTACAAGAATACGATCTTGAGATCAAACCAGCAAACATTGTAAGAGGTCAAGGCTTCTGCAAAATGTTGGCTGGAGCATCGCAAATTCCTGAGAATTCATCTGAAGAGGTACATACGTATGAGGTAAGCCTAAACGATGCAGAATCATTATATGCTGACACCATTTATTATCTTAAGAACGGGTATGCTCCATCACACCTGGATCACACCAAGAAAAGAGCTCTCAAGTTGAAAGCTAAACAATACCAGCTCATAAATGATGTTTTGTTTAAAAAGAATTACGATTCTGTGCTTCTTAGGTGTCTTGAGAAAACTGAAGCCGAAAAGGTTTTGCAGGAACTCCACGATGGACCAGCGGGCGGACACTATGCTGGAGATGCTACTGCACATAAAATCTTACGTGCAGGATATTATTGGCCCACGCTGTTCAAAGACTCACACAGTTACGTGAGGAAATGCCAAGTCTGCCAGACTGCTGCAGGGAAACAAAAGAAACCGTCCATGCCACTACAGCCGGTAAACATCGAGCAACCATTCAGTCAGTGGGGCTTGGACATAATAGGTGAGATCGTTCCTCACTCTTCTAAGCAGCATAGGTACATCCTTACGGCAACAGATTATTTTACTAAATGGGTAGAAGCAGTTCCTCTCAAGACAGCTAATTCTGAAAACATTATTGAATTCATAGATCAATTTATAATCACTAGGTTTGGATTGCCAACGGCCTTAATGTTTGATAATGCTTCATACTTTTCTGGAAATACAATGACTGAGTTTGCACTTAAAAGAGGGTTCAAACTGAAATATTCGGCCAACTACTATCCGCAAGGTAATGGATTGGCTGAATCAACAAACAAAAACCTGATCAGGATTATTAAAAGAACAGTCGACCAAAACCAAAAGAATTGGCACAAAGCATTGGTAAATGCTTTATGGGCAGATAGAATAACGAAGAAAGCTTCAATCGGCACTTCTCCCTTTAATTTAGTTTATGGGAAAGAAGTGGTTCTTCCAACTCACTTAGTCATCCCCTCTTTGTCTTTAGTACAACATATCGATGAGGTATCTACCTCCTCCATACAATTAAGACAAATGGAAATAATAAAATTAGAAGAACGACGGGAACAAGCTAAGAAAACCCATGCTCATCACCAAGTGCTGATAAAATCCTCTTTTGACTCAAGCATAATGACCAGAAAGAATTTTCAGATGGGAGATTTAGTTTTGAAATGGGATAAGGCTCATGAAGAAAAGGGCAAACATACTAAATTTCAGAAAGTGTGGCTTGGTCCTTTTCAGATTGTAGAAGTCATAGGCCCATCGACGTTTGTGTTGCAGGATTTAGCAGGTAGAAGAGATTCTTTGCCTCTTAATGGACAGATTCTTAAAATATATTTTCCATAGAAGATCACTCTGCTATTTTTGTAGGATAGTTTTAGTTTTTATTTGTTTTTCTCTTTCTTATGAATTAAACCAGTTGTAGATGGTCACTAAAAGGGTTCATGAAAAAGACACCAACTCTTTATCAGATTTTGAGCTTTTCGCTTGTACAAGTAGCAAAAATTTTAGAAAAATCTGATATTTATTATTGACAGGTAGAGTTAACTTTAGCCTAGACATGATACTAGTTTCAACTTCAAAAATTTGATGAAAGCAACCTTTGGTAAAAAATTGTTTTATATCAGCACAATGAAAGGTATCAATAATAAAATAAATATTCTCTGTAAGGCTATTGTTTTCAAACTCTATTATTGTTGTCCAGAGCTTTCTTAAGGAAAGACAATGACTTCCTCCCTACTAAAGGAAATCACAGCATTCAGAGGAACAATCCGAGAAAACATTGTATCTCAAAGAATAAGAGGTCTCATCACGAGTTGGCTTATCATGATCACAGATATTATAACTTGCTGACTTTGCCAATACTGTCTACCAAAACAGGGCAACGACTCAAGAATGTTGCAATCAAAAGACAAGGGGTCTCATCACGAGCCAGATTGTTCAGGAAAAGTGTAAATCAAGTGAATGACTGTGTCATAATTTGGCCACCAAACCAAGACATTGTTCTTTAGAGAATAAAAAAGGAAAAAGTGTCAAAAAAGGGTTTTCCTCTGAAAAGTTGTAAATAACCTCAAGCAGGATAAAAGATTATTGCTGGGTAACAGATAACCCTGTCGAGGCTATGGACGCTTGCGGGCAGCAGAGGCACTACCTACGACAAATGAGCATATTTTAAAAGCCAGCACGCAGAGAAGACCTTATTTTATCTTTAAAAGACCAAGTAATGTCTGGTGTGAATACAATAACTAAGCCTGAGGAAACAAACAATTGGAATATAAAAAGGTTGAGATGAAGTATCATTGATAGGATAAGGCATAATATACTCTATCTGTCCATAACAAAATTTAGACATATGAAAATTTTTCTTCTTCGGAAGTTAAAATTCAATATAGAAAAACAGAGATAACTGGTTCTTCACAGTGAATCGCCATTATTGTGGTCACCAACAACCCCCCTGTTTGATTGGTATTAGCAATAACACCAAGCAAATGGGGACCCTTAACAAAAAATCCAAAAAAAAAACATTTTATCAAAATTTTTGTATTTTAACTCCCTAAAGCTGTATCGCATCGCGAGAAGAGAGTGAGACGTTTTCTTATGCGCATAATAAGCTGCGAAGAAGCGACACGAAATTCATCGCATCGCTTATATTGTGAAGCGCTCTTAAATGAAAAACTTAAGGAATCGCCGACGGTCGATATGCGACGTCGCATATCGCAACATCGCATAAGCAGCACATAATGATTGGATGATTAAAGTGCGATCTGCGATTTGCGATCTGCGATATTGCGATCTGTGATGAATGCGATCATCAATTCCTGCGATGACACATCTTGACGACGCAATCCTCGATACTGCGATGCGAGTCGCAGAAATCACTCATCGCAAAATTTCCTCGACACAGTGTTCAAGGAAAGCTGTCTGTAGACCAAAATTGGGCGCACGCCTTAAAAGAAATTAATGATTGTATGCCAAAGTATCCAAGAAGGATTGTGTTGTGTTTTTCGAAGAGTTAGTTCATTACGAGTGTCATGATTATGCATTCATTAGAGCTTAAAGCTTTCATGTCAATCTTTTCGTCATTACTCTTTTCCTTTGCGTAAACTGTAAGACAGCAACTAACATAAAGCAATGTGCAGGAAACATCTAAGGAAAAGGGGAAAGCATCAATACTCGGAGAACAAAGAAGAGATGCCTTCGCAAACGGATGCCGCATGCAGCAGGACCACGGATTCCAGAGTATCACTCAACAGATACTGATGGCAATAGACTATCCAAGACTCAGAGTCAAAGACGCACAAAAGCAGCATGTTTAAAAAAGATCCTGAAGCTTAGACTGGGTAAAGCAAAAAGAAAAACGCTAAAGAGGGAAAACACACCAGAAAAGCCTGGAACAAAGAACTGAAGCAGTTTTCAATACAGAAAATTGTTCAGAGAGCAAAGTCCCTAACTTATTCAGTCATTCGCAAGGCCGGAAACCGAAATAGCAACAGCACAATCAGTTGAGAGAAATTTGGGTTATTACCAAGTATACACACAGTGAATACACCAAGCCAGAGGAAGATTTTCGAAAATATCTTCTAGTTTGTCAGAAAGCGGTGCCAGCTCTTGTTATTTCTATTTTTGTAACTCAAACGAAAGGAGAAGACAACCAGCCGACTCTTCCCAGGCGAATGTTGCATTTCTTACAGCACTGAGGAGCAAATACAGAAACGGTTAGAAATTAGATTCAATTTTCAGAAATAAATTTGCTTTAGTAGAAGGGCGGTCATTTGAAACCGTGTCCTAAATTTATTTAATTAAGATTAATTAGTTAGCAGTATTTAAACCCTTCTCAGGCATTTGGAGAAGGGTCCGGAAATTTGTCAAAAAACTTGTCCTCAGAACATGCACTTTTGCACCCTCGGAGGGGGTTTTTGATGAATGGATGGATCGAGATTTATCAATGTTTGCATTTAATGTCTGCTACTGATGTTGCACTTTTGTACTCTTAGTAGATGTTAGAACAAGTAGAGATAAATCGTTATTGTTTGAAGCTTATGAGTGGAACCAGTCATAAATGGTACTTTTATCTCTTGACCAATTTCTGCTTATATTCTTAAAGTGATATGCAGTTTTCAATTGTTTATATGTTAATGCATGAATGTGTGGGTTACCATTTGGCACTTCTGTACGGTGGAGTCATTTATTTGTGCTTGATATATGAATAACTTATTATGCGATATGTTGTTCACAACTGTTTTGCTTAACTTTTTATGCAGAATGGTTTATCTTAATTGATTTCTATTCTTATGATAGTTGAATGATCTTTATTACCAGTTATTGTTCGAAATCTCTTTAGATCGCATAATAGAAGAAATACACCCCGGGTTAGCGTAGATTAGATGTGTTGTTTCTCATTAGATTACAATAGCATAGATTTAGTTTAGAAGTTTGAATTAAATTAGCTTAAAATACTCCTAGATCAGCATCATCCAACTCTACACACACACACACCCCTTAGATTGGGAAACTGGTCCCATTATCCCCAGTCGGACCCACTATACCAAACGGATAAGGAGCTGCCAACCAAGGTCCGGACCGGGTGGGTATCCCCCTTGTTGTCGACCTGATTTTCGGGGCTTCAACATAAGCATGGTTAATCACTATCAAATATGCGAAGGGTGGAAACAATAGGTGTAATAAGGGTGACAATATCCTCCACTCTCCTCTAAAAATTCTTTGAAGAAAGACCAATAATAATGTCCTCAACTTTTAGGACATCCCCAGTATGAGTACCCTTCCATCTTTTCCAATCCATTGATACCACCATCTCTCTCAAAGATTGATGCATTTTAATAAGGTGTTGAAACATAATGAAAGCAGATGCAAATCTAGTCTTGGCACATCAAAGAAGCTGAAGTTTTTCATATTTCCTATAAATTGCTATGGATACTGCATGATTAATAATAAAGTGTTGTAGCATCTTTTCTTCAGTTATAGTTTTATCAACCCATGCAATGTTATTAATATCTTTCAGGAGAAAATTCAAGCAGTGCACAGAGCAAGGAGTCCAAAAACTTGTTGGATATTCATCCTCAATCAACCCACCAGCAAGGATATTGTTTGAGGCACTATCTGTAACAATTTGGACCACGTTTTATCTACCAACCTCCTCTATTGCCTCTTTGAGGAGCCCTGTTAGATATGGACCATTTTTTGTCTTTCCTGTAGTATCATAGGATTTTAAAAACATAACTCTTTTTGGGTTAGAAACCAAAATATTGATAAGAGGATGATGGTTAACATCTGTCCAACCATCTGAGACAATGGAGATCCCAGATTCCTTCCAACCATCTTTAATGTCTTGAAGTCTAGCTTCAACCCGAGCCCTATCTTCAGATAACACGATTGTCCTCATCTTTTCATAACTAGGAGGCTTGTAACCTTTAAGAGCATTGTTAACTAGATCCCTTACCATTTCTTTCCAATAAGGAGACCTACAAACATTAAAAGATATGACATTTGCGAAAAAAAATCGTCCAATGGATGCATCAATATTTCCCCTCCCTTTTACATTCCCTAAGTTTTGAAGGTGAGAAACAGAAACTTGATGTTGAGAACAAGAGTGTGGATCACCAATTGTCAATCCACTAGGATTGTTGTTAGCTTGAACTAAACCTTAAACAATATGTCTAAGCTTTTCAAGTTCATTAAATTGCTTAATTAGAGAGGCTTTTTCTGTTTTAGGTACACTGTCACATAAAGCTGATTGTTCTTTTTTCCCCATTCCAAGTAAATGCCATCGAACTCTTCCTACATTCCATGATTTTTGTTTTTTACAATAAGGGCACAACCAAACCTTTGAACCAGATGATCCACTTGATCCTCCACTATAAGATTGAGTGCATTTCACAGTTGCCCATAACCTTGCCTCAAAGGCTTTTTTTGCTTCTTGATATTCTTTGCTTTGGATTTTTTTGGATGCCTCTATGGAATATTTCTGTTGGGAAAGCGGTGGTCTACTTTGTGACATTGATGAACTTTCTTCCATTGCAATGAGAAATGAGTGGAATAAAAAATAAATGATTCTCCTCCGCAACCAATTTTAATCTGCAAAATTTATATTTGAAAATTAGTTATAGAAAATAAAATAAAAAAATTGACACCTAATTAGAAAAATATAATTAACTAAAAATTTGAAGAGAAAATCAAAGAAAATTTTGGAAAACTTAAACAAAATAAAATTATTTATCTTTTTTCAAATTTTCAAACATCTAAATCACCTTACTTCGAGCATTGGAGGGAATAGCTCCAGAGAAATGGGTCCCTGGCCCATCCAATTACCTCCTAGATCCATAGATGCTAGTCCCTTGCTCTGGCGACCCCTCTAGGATCATATAGCTGGACCAACCGCTTGTTCAAGGGAACTTCGATAGTCAGCCAGTACCTAGTTCACCTCTGAGCATCAGAGGGACCCATTTTAGACAATTCGAGAAAATTAGAAATGTGCATCTAGAATTAGGATTGCTTCCTCATATCTCTGGATGTCTGTTTCAAAAGGTTCAAATTTGGCAACGAAACTCAAGCTCAAGCTCTATACCCTGCATTTGATACTTTAATAATATATTTTTGCAGTGTTTTCGTTTTACCACATACAACTCTATCAAACTTTGTTGGTTGAGAGTCAAATTTGTGTAGAGATTCATTCAGACACCCAAAACTAGGAATCACTTTGTTTATGGATCACATTCAGTATCAGAGCACATTACAGAACCATAAATGAAGTCTTGTGGGGTATATTGATGGTCTGGGCAAGAAGCCACCATTATGTTTGCTGGAAAAAAAATCCCATTATACCAGAGTTGCCAGGTGGTAGGAGAATGGAATGGGACAATGAAGCAAAAGGTCTAGCTGAGTGAAGATTATGCTAAGAAGAAAAACTAAAATACCTCACAAGTAGTTATCATGCTAGAAGAATCTCATTAACTTCACTTGCCCTATATTCTTCCATATCTGGAAATTTCCAGGTTCAAATTTTGCTATTTTTCTGTGTATTTCCAAGGGCCATTTTCCCTGTGAGAGGAGCCCTGAATTTTCCTGAGAAAATTAATGAAGGAGAATTTGTTGGGGCAAATTTACTGTGATTTTTTTATGGCTATCTGTGACTGATTTTCTGAGCAAATTTTCCAGAGCAAATGTATACTGTTTAAAAGTTGAAAACACCAGCGTATTTGTTTTTACAATTTCAAAATGCATTTGTGAAGAAATTATTTTCTAGGTATAAAAAAATTGACGGTAAAATAAATCAGATCTGGTGTTAAAAGTTCAACCACCATTCACTCCAATTGTGAAAAATTGATTTAAAGTGTAAGCAAACATTGAAATCATGCCATTATAGTGGACCTTGATACAGAACTTGCCAAGTTGGCTCGCAAAGCTGTAAAGGGACTTGTAATGGAATAGCTTAAACAACTGATAAGAGTTTTAACTTTTTCCCTGTGGGATATGAGATGAATATCAAGATAATGCAGTACTTCCCGGAGCAGTAAAGTTGCAAACAAGACAGCAAGTGTCAGACTATATTGATCACTTTTATTAGCAAACATAAAGTTGAAAAATTGTAAATATGAACAACAAGTTGTACTTAAATATATCAACAGGCTCAACACAGCAATTGAGAGGGAACTAGGGCTGTTCACAATCTGAACGCTAGAGGATGCCTATAATAAAACAATAGCCATTGAAGCCAGGCAAATTTGTGACTTTTTTATGGCGATATTATGTTGGCTTAGAAAACTCATGAAATATTGTAATGTTGTCTATATTTTGGCCACAATGGTCAAAATTTCAATACTATTTCTAACTATAAGAAAGACCAATACTCATATTATGAGGATATTCTACACAGTAGGATAGAATCAAAATTAGAAGCCTGGGCCTCAGCAACAACTGGCTGGCTTACTGATTTACCACTATTATAGAACCAAACTTACAAGAAGGAGCATTTAACTGTATATTTTTCTAAAGTGTTGTTCCATATTGTCATGATAGTATCAGCGTTTTCCCTTGGTTACAAACCAAATCCCATATTTTATTCATAATGATTGTACACTTCTTCAATCCCTTTGACTTATCTTTATGGAAATTTAAGACATTAATAAAATTATCTTATATATCCTTTTCATGAAATAATATAATAGTGAGTACAGCTATGTCTTTCTCAATCCCTGGCTTCCCTCTTCAAACTTCAAAGTGAGAAAAACAATCCAAAAAAACTAAAAATTTCTTGACTTAATGGATATTTTCCATTTCCCCTGATATATTACACTGATATTTTCAAAATTTAGGGATTATTCAAAATTTGAAAAATTGCGACCTTTTCATGGCGATATTATGTTGGCTTCGAAAACTGGTGAAATATTGCAATATTGTCTATATTTTGGCAACAATGGTCAAAATTTCAGTACTATTTCTAACTATAAGAAAGACAAATACTCATATTATGAGGATATTCTACACAGTATGATAGAATCAAAATTAGAAGCCTGGGCCTCAGCTGGCAGATAGTATTTCTGCAAACATCCCAGAAAATAAATGGGAGCATAGCTTGCCCAGCTGGAGATCAATAAGTCTTATAGTATACCAAAGATTGGTGGTCATTTTATGGTTCAGACCATTTGCAGGTTGCATGCATGATTTTAGCTTGCAAGCAATGAAAACTGTGTAAACGTTAAAGGTACGTCTCTGGCAATGGGAGATTGGTTTTGCTGTCACATGATAATTCTGAAAGAAATAAAGACATTCACAATATGTAAAGAGCTCAGAATTAGCAACAACTAGCTTACTGATTTACCACCGTTATAGAACCAAACTTACAACAAGGAGTATTTAACTGTACATTTTTTCGAAAGTGTTGTTCCAAATTGTCATGATAGTACTAGTGCTTTCCCTTGGTTACAAACCAAATCCTCGATGATGAAAATTCCAGTAATCTTTGTTATGGAAGGTACGATTAAAATATCACTGAAGTGGTATGAGTTACAGAAAATCTCACAACAGTCAGAATCATTTTAACAAAGTACATATACTGTATACATGGATTGATATGGACGATAAAACAGAGGTTTCATTAAATTAGGCTAAAAGAGGATATTAGAGGACTGAACACAGGTATAGCGCATTACGATATGAACAGTTGATCCCAACGAACCTCACCTACCCAAACCTTGAGAGAATTATGTGGTCTGGAATGAGCATTCATAAAAAAAAACCAGAGATTGAAGTTTGTAGGCAGTACCTTTTGACAATAGAATTGACAATGTTGTTGAAGATAACTCGATGGGGGCGTGAAGCTGCTTGGCTCTGATCTGTGCCTTGCTTGCATCTGAGTAGTGATGGGTTTGCTCTCCTCTTCTACTTAAATCCTTGAAAAAACATGAGCAACTGCACAACTAGGAAAAACCACTGGTTTGCATGGATCACTACCCAGTTAAAAAAAATATAACTACTGTCTAAATAAATAAAACTGGTGTTTTTCTTTGGCAGCGCTCTCACAATACCCTGCGTTCTCTCAAAAATACAGCTAGTTCTTTCTTCAGCTGCTCGCGTTCTTTCTTCAGCTGCTCGCTCACAATACCCTGGAGTGCTTATGTTTAATTTCCAGAAAACTAACAGTCCACTGCAGCAGACTAACAGTCCACTGCGAATTAAACTGGACTTAACCCTCTGTATGTGTAACTTCCAGAAAACTAACAATCAATTGCTAATTAAACTCGATTTAACCCACGGTTTGAAAAAATTAAATTTAACCCGAGTCCGAAAAAATAAATTTAACTGCAAGTCTATCCGGAAACGGCGAGAAGAAACTATTTCATTTTGCGGGAAACTGTTTCTTGCCAGTGAAAATGAAAACGGCCGTTGCAAACGGCGTTTCTAGCATGGTTGGGTTTCTCAGAAGGTTTCTGCCAAAAACGGCGGACAACGGCCCGTTTCTGGTAACTATGGACGTAGGTAGTTCATCCATTAGAGCCTGCAACTCTTCCAACAGCATAGTAGTCCTGCAGTTAAAAATATGAAGCAAAGTTACAGGGTAAAATCTTTCATTGCAATTAACCAAAATCTATTAATTCATTGAAAAAGCAGAGGCGAAGAAACTATTAATCCCAAAAAAGCAAGAAACCTGCTGCCTTGGGAAGGGAACGCCAGCCGCCTTCCCCATGGACTTGAATGTGGACGACAAGGCGGGTATCTTCTTGTTGGGTCCAGGCGCCTTTGTTAGTGTGAGCCTTCTCACAGCACGGAGATCTCCCCATTTTCACAGACAGACGCACTTCTACGAAACCGTCACCAACGCCGAATGGAAGGGAATGCGGGAAGACTAATATAGCCTTCACCAAGTGGCCATCTTATTTGATTGGTTCGTGAGATGGCCAATACATATCTAATTGGGTTCTATAGATGATGTGGTTGATATTATTTAAGTTGAGGTCTTTTATATCATGAAGTGTAATGAAGCGGAGGCTCGGAAAGTTATGGAAATTCTGGTTATATTTAGAGAAAATTTTGCAAGGAATTTTGCAAATCTAAATTATAGTTATTAAACTACAAAATTTTAAGTGTCCTAAACGTTTTTGATTGTGCTGAATCAATTTCCACCATCAAAAATGTGATTCAAACACTACTTCTACAAATTTTTTTGAAATATTCAAACACTGCCTCTATCCAAATTCCTGTCACTTTTGGTCGTCCAGAGAATTCCTCCACCTCCTTAAACAACTCCCTTTTATATTGTAAATAGGGTTTTGGAATTGAAACATGTACCTTATTTCTCGCATCCATTTTCCCTGTTTCCTGTCCCTAAGATGCGGAAGGAAGAATAATCCCATCCGTGCACGAAAATTTTTCTCCATTGACATAGAAGTTCAAAGCTATTATAGAAGGCACCATTAAGAAATAAATCAACAGTGACATTTTAAATTCACATATTTTCATTTATATCACTTTCATTTGTGATAAAAATATTTGACAATTATTGTACTTCTCTAATAATAAGTGAATATAGATGTGCCTTGTGCTTTTGGTAACAAGG
This sequence comes from Pinus tabuliformis, assembly GCA_031772625.1. Taxonomy (NCBI): domain Eukaryota; kingdom Viridiplantae; phylum Streptophyta; class Pinopsida; order Pinales; family Pinaceae; genus Pinus; species Pinus tabuliformis. The sequence goes on along the minus strand of CM062806.1, from coordinate 918,985,779 downwards.
CTACAGAATAGCATATTGCTGCCAACTTAACATTAATAAAGGTAACTATTATATGGTTTTAAATGTGTGTATGATAATTAATAAGTTTTAAACCATAAATGTGTGTATGATAATTAATAAGTTTTAAATTAAGTATGATTATATATATATTAAAAATTTTAAATGGGTGCTTATTAAGTTTATGAAAATAATATAGATAAAATACACTTTTGTTTCTTTTCTTTTTTTTTTGTATGAGAGTAATTGTAACTGTAAAATATTTGGCACATGTCAAACATAATCACAATATAATTATAATAGTAAAATTGTATTTTTAAACATTTTTTTTGCAATGGTAAAATATATAATACATCTCAAACATAATTACAATATAACAATAAATATTTTTAAACATTTTCAAAATATTGTATTATATATATATATATATATATATATATATATATATAAGAATTATATATGGGTTTAGACTATGTCTTAAAAATGTGTTTGGTTGGTTAAAAGCTCATTTTTTTCGGAAGCAAGGAAACATGTTAATGATCTAAGACTCATAGGCATTTGACAAGAGCGGAACCTTGCCCTTTTACAGACCACCAAGGGGTTATTCTATATGACCTGGTTTTCCTTGATTAAAGATGATGATTCAACTTCCATTCACTAATTGTCCTCAATGCTAATTTGACACACTTAACAAAAATAGAAAAATTATATATATCAATTTTTTCTTTATTCAATAAACTAAATTTAATAATTATACTTATATTTTTTCACTAAGGCTCATTTTTCACTAAGGCTGATTTTGTTTTTTCAGAACAAATATATTGAGTTTTCAATGGCAATGATCATTCCTATAAGGATATTGATAATAGTTTAAACCGGACAGGATTGCGTGGGAATATTCAGTTTTTTCATTCGCGAGTTAAAAACCAGCCGATTGACATGGGATTGCATGGGAATATTCAGTATTTTCTTTCACGGGCAAAGGGTGTTAGTTTTAAGAAGCATATTGTTCCATGATCAAATAAAACTATGATTTTGTTTCTGAGAACTAATTATTCTAAGCTTAGCATCGATTAAAGTATATAGTACGTTATGATGAGAATTTTGTATTATTTTATAAAAGGTAATTTTTTTTCACATTTTGGTGTTATGTTTTTACGAAACAAGTAAAAGGTGTTATGTTTTTATGTGAATCTTTAAGTTGCGTTAGGATGCAAAGCTTTTTAACCCACACATTGCATTAGGATGCAAAGCTTTTTAACCCACACAAGTATCAATATCTAAAGAAGAATTACACTGGGTGATTAAAAAATGTTACTCCAAGTATTAAAATTAGTAAATGATAAGACTCATTGATATTGGGATTATGGGAATCTTTAAATTGTCTTATGTTACAAAACTTTTTAATCCACACAAGCATGAATTGCTAAAGAAGAATTGCACTAGGTGATTGAAAAATGTTATTCCAAGTATTAAAAATAGCAAATGATAAGTCTCATTGATATTGGGCTTTGGATGAGACCCATGAAAATAGAGCTTCACAAGAATTATCAATTATTAGATAGGGAAAAGTATCATAAGAGATATGGTAGTGTTTCCAAAAATATTAAGAAGAAAGTGAAAGAGTTATATATAAAAATAGATAAAATTAACAGTTAGATATGTTCACTATAGAAAATAGACAAGTGAAGATTTAATCATATATAATAATGAATAAATTGAATCATGATTTTAAAAACTTGTTATTACAATATTTTAGATTATATTATTTTGAGAAATAAAATTTTCAATTTTACATAAATTCATATATAAATTTAATAAAAACATATATATTTGAAATTCTCACTCATTCTAGTATTAAAAAATTTATTTTATTTTGAATTTAATATAATAATATTAATAAATTTATAAATATAAAAAAATAAACTTTTCGTTATGCCAAAGTACGGAAACTAAATATTATAAACCTATAAAATAAACGACATATCAATCATACTATCTACCCAAATTAACAATAATAATAAAGAATAAACATGATGAACTCTATTAAATAACGCATAGAAAAATATACTCATATAAATGATAAAACTATATAAACCTGAATTATGTAATATTTTAAATAAAAAATGTACTAATATAAAATACTATAAATATTAGTATAACGGTATAGTTATATAAACTTGATTTATTTAATAATCATAACCATATAACAATAAAGAATGAAAAACGATGAAACGAAATAACTTAATAAGAAATAAAATTGGAGACATATCATGGACCCGCCGGCAAAGGTTAAATATTACATTTTTATAGGTTCCTGAAAAGTGAATTTGGGTAAATAGTTCATGGTTGTTGGCAAATAAGAGCTTGTCAAGTAGGTTATATATTTAACAATGTGCGTGCTTGAGTTTATAATGGCGTCTCTCTTTTGATTAAGAAGCAGGAATGTTTTACTCACTGTTGTAACACAAGCTCTTCTTCCCACAAGATTCGTAAAGAAGTATTTTGGGAGGTATGCATGTGATACCGCTAGTGTTGGTTGCAATACAGTAGATGAAAGAAACAGGGATGCTGAATTTGTTAAAGAAACATGTTGGCAATCATCCTCCAGTTATTTCCAAATGATTTTTTATTTTTTTAAATACAATACTGCATATTGATGGTAACTTCGCAGTCAAATGAGAAAAACTGAACTCCATCCGTGATTGGTCGTTCGAACTATTTCTAAACCGTGGAATACTGTCCTCAAATTCAGTTAAAATTGGAGCAGAAGCATGCCATGATAAATTTAGTTAAAATTGATAAATTTAGTTAAAATTGGAGAAAAACCATGCCAATAAGCATGCCAAGATAAACTGGACAGTTTCTTCATAAACCTGTCATTTTATTGCCGGGCCAGGGACAGACCCAACAATGCAATTTTTGAAGTTTTGATGCTGTTTTGCAAGAAATTTGGAGTTGTTTCCCTTCAGAAACAACCTGTCTAAGAAAAGTATGCCTCCCCTCTTATTTTCCTCCCATATCAACCCTAGCAACAATAGCCATCAATGCCAAATGCTAATTTTAAATTCCTAAAGTAAAAGTGACATTTTCTTTATTTTTCATTTTCACCTTTTTAAGTAAATTTTTAACATTACCGAAATGACTCAGGATGTTTGAGAGTGGTTTCGAGATCATAGGATTTCATATGCAGAGACTAGAATTTTAGAGTTGACTCAAAATTCAGCGGACTTAATGGTTTTCAGGTTTTCGTGGTTTGGGGGTTTGCAATGTTTCCATTTAATTCTATCATGCATGAGAGTATGAGATTGGCATTTGAGCAAGAGCATGAAGGACCTTGATGTTGATGCCATTGATTTTTGAACTTTGTTGATGTTCATGGTATTGATTGTTGATCTCCTCTACCATGGCCTTAACAATAATGTACCCTTCACTCAAAGGAAAATAATTGCTAGGGTTGCTAAACTTTTTCTACCAGGTTATAAGGATGAGGAGATGAACCCTTCACTCAAACCAAAATCACTAGTTAGGCATGTTAAACTTCAATTTCTATCATATTATAAGGTTGAGCAATCCAAGATTGAAGACTTTGAGCTAGATGATGTTTATGTATCTCTTGATAATGATGAGTTTCATGAGTGATCATGTTGATAAGTGATTTGTAATTTTGATGTCTATTTTTGTTTCTACTACTACCACGACTCCTAAGGTTGCCGGAGTTTTAGGAGTCCCTAAACACTCAGGAAGATTATTTATGTAGCTCATGTTGATGATCCCTTGTCTAGTAGTGGTCACTGGTGGTTTGATCATGATGAGGAGTGATCATTTTGAACACTAACATATAGACTTGTAGTAGGCTGGTGAATTGATTATGTATTATGTTGCTGATATGTATTGCACTAACAGCTAAATGAATAAACTTTACATATTCTATCTCTATTAATTTGAAATCATGATTTTAAATTTTAAAAATATTTTTTCCATAAATTAAGTATTTTCAGGTATTTTTTTTAAAAAGTAGTTCATTGAGAGTTGCCGAGTCCCGATTTCAGCTTTTAAAAGTATACTCATAATAAACGAAATTATTTCTTTTCCTTGCTAGTGCGTTTTCAGATACACTCAAGCCTAGGGCAATTCATGCATGTTTCTTTTATTTCTAAAATATCTTTGTTTTAGTTTTAAGATTTTTTTATATATTATTTTATATGGTTCAGGCTTCAATTATTCTACATTCTTTGAGTTTAGCATTTGAATTAAAGACATATAATGGAATGCATAATATAATCTGGTAAAGATTAAAAGGTTTTTTTAGTCTTTGTCGCTAATTAAGAAATATGACATATTGTACATCGATTTTCCAATGGCAATGATCAGTCGTATCAGGATATTGATAATAGTTTAAGCCAATATTCAGTTTTTTCATTCACGAGCTAAAAACTAGCCGATTGACATGGGATTGCACGGGAATATTCCGTATTTTCATTCACGACCCTTAGTTTTAAGAAGCATATTGTTCCGTGATCAAATAAAACTATGATATTGTTTTTTCAGAACTAATATATTGAGTTTCCAATGGCAATCATCATCCGTATAAGGACATTGATAATAGTTTAAACCTGACAGGATTGCGTGGCAATATTCAGTGACACATACCCCGGTAACCTCGCATGTAAAAGTAGGGAGTTAGAATCTTTTTTTTACAATTATCACAAGTAAATAACCAATTCACAACTCCACAAGTCATCATTACCATTAGATAAAATATTCATTAGTACATCAAGTAGATTGCCATCAAGACAGTAAGTTGCATAACCATTGCATAACCTTTAACCCCACTGTGGTGGTGTAATGACATAAACTGTCTCATGAATCCCTGCATCCATTTCTTGATATCCTTAACCATATTAAATAATCATGTAATAGGACATTATGGTTGTCACATCAAATAAATAACCATCAACATCAAGAAATTCATCATTATCAAACGGACACAAAAGGCAATCACACCATTTGAACACCAATTTACCCTGGAAACCCCGTAGGTGATATCCTTAACCATATTAAATAATCATGTAATAGGACATTATGGTTGTCACATCAAATAAATAACCATCAACATCAAGAAATTCATCATTATCAAACGGACACAAAAGGCAATCACACCATTTGAACACCAATTTACCCTGGAAACCCCGTAGGGTGAAAACCAGCAAACGTTTAATCTTATTATTAAACGCTCGTGAGGGATTTCACCCCTCACTCAATGGCTTATAAGGGATTCCATCCCTTAACCATTGTTATAAAATCATTACAATAAACTATCATTAAGTTATCACATAACTTAGCTAAAAGCTAATACAATTTCCATGTAATCTTCCACTTACATACCGCCACATGCAACATTCGTTGTGGCATAATGGTTCCAGCAATGGACAATACTGCAACTTGAACTCGTCTGCATGGACCAATAATCCTTTTCCTGCCATAATGATTAAACATCACTTTCCTTTGGCACCAACCGCCATCGTTTCCTGTCAATGTAGTTGTCAACAAGCTTTGGCAACAATATTAGATACATTATTAATCATTTATTAAACAACCTGTAAAAGCCATCTCTTAACACCTACTCATCTGCATGAGCAAGCATGACATACTAATTAACTAGTACATATATTCAAGTAAATTCTTGTTCTACTTGTCACAAAGCTTATTCACACTAATGCATATTTCTCTCTAAGAGATCTAACCATTAGTTTTACAAGTCCATGTTTCCCTTTGAAACATATAACCCATTAGTTATGTTTAAATACAGGTAATAAACTATTGCTTCTGGGCCTTTGCACATGCGTTCCTTCACATAGTTATTTTTCAAGAAACTATTAAAGATACCCTATATTTATGGATAAACATCAAGAAACCATAAAAAGGTGAATCTAGCCTCTAGTAGTTCCTACTCATACATAAAGTCTTCATTTCATCACTTCTCTCATTACTTCTGTCATTTAGCTCAAAAATAATCCTTAACCCAAACCATTCAACACTAGCAACTAAAAATCCCGTAACACGTGCTTTGTAATGGTTTGTTTACATTTCCTTTGGCTGGATTATTGAATTAGCCTTCATGTAAACATCAACCTTTGTGAATCTAGTTTTGACTTGGACCACCGTAAAATGTGGGTAGAATATATAATAAAACAATCCAGTCCTCGGAAAAATCAATAAGAAATGATACCGTGGATTAGGCATTCATTTAAACATGCGTGCGCAGTCATTTTGTAACAGTTATCTTGTTTCTCATAAGGATGATGGTATTTAGAGACACAATTGCTCGAAATTTCCCCATGGGGTATATTACGTTTAACTCACATAAGTCTATGCATTTTAATAACATTTTTCCATTATAAAAAGAAATATGGTATTTCCACACGATATTCATATTGAGGTTTTTCCATTATAAAAAGAAATATGGTATTTCCACACGATATTCATATTGAGGTTTGGTTTTATAATGCATGGACATGTATAATGATGGTGTTTTATGTATTATTACATTTCCCACGAATCTACGGTGACAGAGCCTATTCCTTAACGATGTTTCACGATATGGCTTTAGTTCTGCAGGCTGATAACTTCTTATCAACAGCAGTGTTCCAGAATGACCATCTTTCTTTTCTTGATTCAATAGGACATAAACAACCGAAACTCGACAACAAGAAATTGCGGGAACAACTTCCCTCAAGATAACACTCAGCAGAGATTTCCAATGATTAGCCCATCATTGATAGCACACCATGCAGGTATACGATGGGCTTACGGCATTGTGATTTTGTTTACATATTTCAAAATAATAAAGCTTAGAAAAAGATATGAAGGCAAAGCGGCTGACTGCAGTGGTGACTGCGAACAATGGTGAAGGACTTGAGAATAGTGATCCCAATGAACAACTGTAGGCCATGCTTTATCCAACACAGGATACCATCCTCAAGGCTACCTCCTTTCACCGAACTCACTACTACAACAAATAAACGACAGCTTCACGTCACACGCTAAACGGATCCTAATAGAGAAATTTACCAATTCTCTCAATCCTGCTGGCTCCACACTATACTAGGCTCCGCAAACAGTTGAGAGACTCAAAACAACAGGCAGTTATAATTTACATAACAATGCCCTCAGCGTAATTAAAGAAAAGATGAAAGTCATTCATCATTGCATCTTTGCTAAGACTGGTTAGTCTCTTGGCGAATATTAACATGCAAACATTTTTAATTCAAGATAATCGAGCAAGATACTTATCTTTCCCTTGCAGCCTCCACACCGCATGATCCCGATGTCAAAACCGCTCTTCGGTCTTTTTCTTCATTCTGTTACACCATTGTAAATATTCCAGCCATTTCTCCGAGAAGCCATCCCCCGTCGTTGGAGAGCGCCCTCAAACCTCGCCTTATTGCAGGAATTAGAGGAAGGTGGTTATCTCAACCATCTCTCCAGAAGCCTAACCGTCCGATCAATACTCTCCGATCGCGGGGAGAAACTATACAAATGTCAAAGGGACGAGAAGCTTCCCCTCGTTCCGTTCCATGGAAATCAAGAATCGGTTCAATCACTGATTCGTAAGTTTTGTAACTTAGAATTACTTTTTACTCAGGGTAGTTAATATGACATTCAGTTTTTTCATTCACGAGGTAAAAACCAGCCGATTGACATGGGATTGCATGGGAATATTCAGTATTTCTATTCACGGGGTAAGGGTGTTAGTTTTAAGAAGCATATTGTTCCATGATCAGATAAAATTATGATTTTGTTTTTCAGAACTAATTATTTTAAGTTTACCATCGATTAAAGTATATTACGTTATGATGAGAATTTTGCGTTATTTTATAAAAGGTAAATCATTAATTTTTCTTTTTCACATTTTGGTGTTATGTTTTTACACAATAAGTATAAGGACAATAAAGTCTAAAAATGAGCCCCAGTGAAAAAATATAGGTATAATTATTAAAATTCCTTTATTGAATAAAGGAAAGATTGATATATATAATTTTTATATTTTTGTTAAGTGTGATTCAATTTAAATGTATAATTTTGTTTTTTATAGGTGGGAAAATTTATTATAAATTAGTGGTCAAATTAGTATTGAAGACAATTAGTGAATTGAAGTTGAATCATAACCCTTAATCAAGGAAAGCCATGTCACATGGAATAACCCCTTGGTGGTCCGTAAAAGAGCAAGGTTCCACTCCTATCAAATTCCTTTAAATCTTAGATCGTTAACATGTTTCCTTACTTCCAAAAAACGAGCTTTTAACCCATCAAAGACATTTTTAAGACATAGTCGAGAACTATACATAATTCTAATATATATATATATATATATATATATAAAATACACTATTTTGAAAATGTTTAAAAATACAATTTTATTGTTATATTATAATTATGTTTGAAATGTGTTATATATTTCACCATTACAATTACTCTATTTAAAAAATGTTTAAAAATACAATTTTATTATTATGATTATATTGTGATTATGTTTGACCTGTGCCAAATATCTTACCATTAGAATTACTCTCATAAAAAAAAAGTGTATTTTATTGTATTATTTTCATAAACTCAATAAACATGCAATTAAAAATTTTAATATATATATAATCATGCTTAATTTAAAACTTATAAAAATAATAAAACTTATTACTAATATAGTTATGATTAATTATCATACACACCTTTAAAACCATATAATAGTTACTTTTATTAACGCTGAGTTGACAGCAATATGCTATTCTGTAGCTTTGTTACCACAAGCACAAAGCACATCTGTATTCCCTTATTATTAGAGAAGTACAATAATTGTCAAATATTTTTATCACAATTGAAAGTGATATAAATGAAAATATGTGAATTTATATTCACTTATTATTAGAGAAGTACAATAATTGTCAAATATTTTTATCCCAATTGAAAGTGATATAAATGAAAATATGTGAATTTAAAATGTCATTGTTGATTTATTTGTGAATGTGCCTTCTATAATAGCTTTGAATTTCTAAGTCATTGGACAAAACTTTTCGTAGGCGTATTGGATTATTCTTCCTTGCGCATGTTAGGGTCAGGAAACAGGGAACATGGATGCGAGAAATAAGGTACATGCTTCAATTCCAAAACCCCATTTACAATAGAAAAGACCTCAACCTAAATATTATCAACCACGTCATCTATAGAACCCAAATAGATATGTATTGCCCATCTCACCAATCAATTGAATAACATGGCCATTTGGTTACCTCTGAGCTTATATCAAAACTTAAAATTATAATTAGCTAAATTTATATGTTTATATAGTATGAAGTCGTTGATAATAATCTTAATATGAATAATTCAAACTTTTATTTATTTATTATAGTTATAGGTTAATTAATGTTTTTTAAGATTTATATGGTTTATTGGATTTTAAGAAAGTAAAAAATTAATAAGTTTTTTTTAACATTTTATTTTATGTTTGTAAAGAAGTGAAAAAAAAATCTTACATCATTATAGTTTTACTGACTTAAAAAATCGAGAATGTTTGTATTGTGATAAATATTTTGAAAATTAGATTGAATGTAAATTTAAGATGGAAAATCTAAGAGAAAATTGTTTTTATATTCAACCTTCTTACCATAGCACAAGTGACAAACATTTTCATCTTATAGTATTTCGTTTAGTTACTAATGCTGATATTCACAATAACGCTCATAAAAATTAGTTCTTATCTCAAAAAAGTTCCTTTTTTCCATAGTAAAGTCAGAAAAACAATTCTCAATTTTGAGATTGAGTTCACCACCTTCTTATAATACCTTAGTTCCCTTTTATAAATTGACAATCATTAACCGTGTCAATATAAATGCATCAATTGAACAAGAAATAACAAAAATGGATGAACATTTAATGTTAATTTCTTTGGTAATAATTAAGTTGCATTTGTCTATTTTAAAATAAAAATAATTTTTCTTAAATAAAAAATAATCTTGGCTAATAATAATTTAAAAAATGAATATACATGTTTCGTTAGTTTTAATTAAATTAGTTATGGAACCTTAATAATCATAGACTCATTGTGCTTGGTTTGCTGTTAATAATACAACTTAGTAAAAAAGAGATGTTGTAAAATATTTCATCAACCACAATCATAAATAAAATGTTTTGATGTCCATATGAAATAACATAAACTTATATCAACTTTAAATATATATAAAGTAATTATATGTCAAAAAAATTATTAGATTTTTTAGATATACGGAAAATGTATATTTTTATACTTTTAAGAATATTTCAACCTAAGAAATTAAATAAATCATATCTATCTATATATATATATATATATATATATATATATATATATATATATATATATATTTCAAATTAAAAATAAATAAATAAAACCAACAGAATAAATAATCATTTATTTTTAAAAGAGTAACAAGGGGGAAAAAATAATGAGAAAAATGTGTAATTCATTTAATTTTTTATATAAAATTATTATATGAAACTTCAAAAATATTAATAATAATTAAAAAAAAATCAATATTTATATAATAAATAAAATATTTCAATATAAAGAGTTAAAGTAATTTTAATTTTGATGTATGTTTTGTAATGTGAATAATAAGGTACATAAATAAAATATTTCAATAGTCACCTTAAATACAATATTTAGATAACAAATATGTATAGATTAGATATGGTTGAAACATTTATGTATACATTATATAAAGCAATCAAAAACAAATATTATGTTTAAAATATTTCAAGTAATTTAATTGTTTTATATTTTGGTCAGCAATTTTGTTTGAAAACCAGCAAATATTTGTAGGAATGGAAAATTTAAGTTATGTACTCTACACAATCTAAATGTCCAAAGGGATTTTTCAAGGAACTAAATTCATATATGCATTCAAAAACATAATTTAAACAAGGAAAAATTACACATGCGAGATAGATATACATGCTCTAGAAAGAAAGAACCTGTATAAATCCATCTTAACATTGAATTATCAAATGCCAAGAGGGGTCAAACATTTGGAGGTGCAAACCATTTTTTACACTTTGAAAGGGGATTACACGGCAAGAGAATTGATCCCTCTCAACACTAAATAATCTTTGATTAGGATGAATCTATATAGGTATGATGCCAAATATTCTCATCTAAATAATTAATTTGAGTTTGTTTTTTCTTTTCATCATATTTATTTTATATATACTTTATTGCAATACATAAAAAAATTGTGACTGCATCACTGTAATTAAAACCAACAAAAAAATATTAAATTTTCATTAGAAAATAAAATAGCTAAAGAAATAAGAAAAAATATTTTCTCTATATAAATAATCTCTATATTACTTTAGCTAAAATTAATTGTTTTCCACTATTTTCCTAATTAATTTTGCTTAAAATTTGGTAGAAAATTTTAAAAATCATAAATTTAATTTAATTTAATTTTTCTTTTTTTTATAAAGTTCAAATATATTAAAGATTTTCATACAATTGAAACTACATATATATGCTTAAAATTTGGTAAAAACATTTAAGAATTATAAATTTAAATTTTTTTATTTTATAAAGTTAAAATATATTAAGGACTTTCACGAAATTAAGTTTTTTTTAATAGTTGACTAAATTATTTTCTATATCGCCATTAAATATTTTAAATTTGTTTATTTTTCTCGATGAATTTTCCGAGGGTGGTGGAAACATTCTTGAGTTTGGAAAAAGAAGTTCATACAAGTGTGAGGTCTTCAAATAAATTACGAAAAGTCTGTCTTCTTCCATAGTGATTCATGCCAGGACGAGGTTGAATGGTTATCAGCTCTGTTTGGAATCAAAGCCTAATCTATCAGTCTCGGATTAAAATATTTGGGCTTTCAGTTAAACACTTTTGGTTATAAAAAGGTGGACTGGGTGTGGGTATTAGATAGGTATTACAAGAAGATATCGGCCTGGCAATACAGGTGCCTTTCACTTGCAAGAAGGGTGATCCTCGCTCAATCGGTTTTAAGCCAGATGGTAGTATACTGGGTTCATTTATATTTCCTCCCAGCAAGCATAATTATGGCAATGAACAAGATTACGACAAATTTCATACGGGGAGGTCAAGCGGGTAAAAAGAAATTTCATCTCTCAACTTTATCCAATATTTCCATGTCGAAGTGCTGCGGTGGATGGGGGCTTTTAGACTTGAAAACTTTCGGAAGGGCCTTGCTTTGTAAAACTCTGTGGAGAGGCATCTTCAAAAATGGTTCATGGAGCAATATAGTTCGGACGAAATATTTGAGAAGGAAGGATCTGGTATTTTGGCTCAGAAAAGAAAGATTAGGCTCTCCTAAAGGATCTTCTGTTTGGTTAAGCCACCGAAAGATTGGGAAACTTTTCCTGGGAAATTTATCTTGGCATTTCCAATCAGGTAAAAAAATTCTCATTGGGAGAGATCATTTTATGAGTGGTGCTAAGGTGATTGAGGTTCAAGATTCATTACTAAACTTTCTTCACAGGAAAGGTTTGTTTTATTGGGATAGCCTAATAGCTGGCTGGCAGGGTCCGATTCCTCTCTAGAAGGAAGCTGATAGACATTGCTATTCAATGGGATCAAATCAGAATCCATCGTAGAAATTGTGGAATCTTTCGCATGGAGAATCAGGACTGTCTCATGTGGAAAAACTCGAAAGGTTTGTCTGCTGTTCAGGTAAAATATGTTTATAGAGACTTGATCGGCCTTAAACATCCTCTCCTTAGGCCTTCATTCCCGCCCATCTACTGGAAATTGGGCTGCCCCTCAAAAATGATCCTTTTCTCTTGGTTGTCTTTTCAAAATAGAAATCACTCTTGGGAAAAAGGAAACGCGGATGGCAGGGTCCTGGTGTTTGCCCCATTTGCAGGTCTACAGAAGAAAACAATTTCCACCTTTTTCTAGATTGCAAGAAAACTCATCTTCTCTGGAGAGCTCTAGAGGAATGCCATGGTATCCAACATATGTCTCACTCCTCTATTTCGGAAGCGTTCTTATGGAGCAGTTTTCAAAAAAAGTCTTGGAGATCAATTTTCATCATAACTGTATGGAGTATCTGGAAGTGGCGTAATAAGTTTATTTTCAATGGTAAGGCCTCCCCTTTTCTGGAAATCATCTCCATCATCACTTCCATCTATGAGTCGATTCCACAGTGCCCTTCCAAGCAACCGAAACAGAATGGTAATGAGGTCCTGCTGGAATTGTCATCTGTGCCAAAGGCTTTTTTCGACCGGGCTGAACAGGGAGGTCAATGTGGCTATGGGGTCATCATCTAGGTAAATGAAAATAGCCATTTTCTCATTTAGTGGAATGGGGGGAGAGGATCCAACAGCAAGGCTGAAGCGATGGCCCTTGCTGGCCTTCTTCACTTCTGTCTCTTTCTAAATCTCCAGGATGTATCCATTTTTGGTGATTCAAAGGTCATGGTGGATTGTGTACTTGGTAAGAATATCATTATGAAGCCTCAGCTCATTAGATGGTTAGACAGGATCAAATATTTATGGAATAGATCCAAGGGAGCTTCCATTCATCACATCAAGAGGACCCTAAATTAGCAGGAAGATGGTTTATCCAAAAAGGGTCTTCAGGCGGTTCCAGGCTTATGGTTTTTGCAGGTTTCTCATGAGGGAAAAATCTTCTCCATTTAGGACTTCTTTCCTCCCGAATTTTAACCTTACTTTTGCTTTGGTTCTAGTTCTTTCATCATCTTTTGATTTTGTTTTCCATTAATTTCAGATGCTTCTCTCTAGATGTTGATGGTTGTAATCTTCTAATGTTGTTGTTTCCAGTGAGCACAGGTCCTCCAAGCTTGATGTCTGCAAATCTGGCTTTCTTTTTTATGAGGGCAGATTGTTATGATCTTCTTTGTTTTCAGCGGCTAAATATTGCCTTCTCTACGCACAATTAGACTAATTTAGACTCATATCTCTCATGGCTATTAGTTCACTTTTGGCATGCACTGTTGATGCCCATCAGTATGGCTGGGGCTTATTTTTGTGACAAGTTCTCCATCCCGCTGCATAGTTTCATCTATATGAGAGACAGTCCCTTAAATGTATTGTTACATAATGCTATGTTTATATTTCTGATATAAATACAATTATGCTTTTTCGATTTGAAAAAAAAAAAAAAACAACAACAACAACAACAACTTTAATATCAATTTGGTTGGGAACCATTTAACTAGGTGATTGATTTGATCATTTCTTGTTGATTTCTTTTTTTTTTAAATTAAATTTTGGGAAAAGTACTAGAAAAAAAGTTATTTTATGTGTGTGTTTGGTGTAACTTACAGACTAAATGGGTTTTTTCACAGAAGAAGATACAATTTCAAAAAAGATTGTGATTTTTGTTATTTAAAATACTTTTATGATCAACCCTTCGGGCGCTAAAATAACTTAAATTCAATTTTCTTAAAACATCTCTTAGATTTTTATTAAAATTAATGAGAAAAAATGATGTCTTAAAAAATCATTTCCTCTATTAGTACAACTAAGATAGATATATATATATATATATATATATATATATATATATATATATATATATATATATATATATATATATATATATATATATTCTAACAAATTTCTAGTAAATTTTATTCAAAATTTGGTAAATTTTTTAAGAATCACAATTTAATTTATTTTATTTGAAAAATTCATGTTAAGATTTTTATATAATGTGTAATACCCTAGTAAATTGTGAATATTCTATTTACTTTTTCTAGGTCATGCATTTAGTCAACCATGAAAATTACGGTGGGAAAATATTTTGAAAAAGAGTTTCACAGTGAAGAAAGTTAGAAGATAGTTATAGGTAGAGGTGGTTCCTACTTAGATTACTCTCCCCATAGACAAATTATCTCAGTTAAGGAAAAAGGAGCCAAGAGGGGAAAATCCATAGGAAACCTTGCAAACTTGACCTCAGTTGGAGGAGCCCCAAGAGAGGAAATTGAAAGTTGTTTAGCTTGATTCCATTAGAACAAGACAATGTTGAGGGAAGAAAGACGCTACCAAAAGGGGTTTCTTGAGCTGGTTGGCCAATGAAATTCCAAGTTGAACCCTGTGGTCAATAAAATCCTAGGATGGACCTAGTGTGATCACGGGAAATTACGTTGAACCCTCTGTGGTCAATAAAACCCTACCCTAGGTTGGAGCTAGTGTTATGGTTGAAAACAACTCTGGATGTGGGATGGACCTCGTGTGGTCACGAGAAAACCCTGGTCAATAAAACGCTAGGTTGGACCTAATTCTCAATGAAAGTGGCTCTAGGGGAGTTCTGGTAGACAATACTAATTCTCATTGGTTGGGTGGAGCATCATTCTCCCCAGTTATTTTCATGGCAGTCTCAGACATTAAAAAATGGATAAGTGAAATGTGTTTTGGAACCATTTTCTTGTATTTGGGATAGATTCAGGTTAGTCCCAACATGTTCTATCCATTTAACTCGAATAGCCCTTAATTCTTAATATACTTAGCACTAGAAGGTATAAGGTCGTTTAGTCCCACTAGTCTCTGAGACTATAAACATAATAATGTTGTAGTTGTACGTATAATATATATTTATTTGGTCTATTAATAAATACAAACCTTGGTTGTGTGAGAATAATGTTGTTTAAAGAAATTCGTTATGACGCTACAGAGAAGAAAGATGAGGTTTTACAACCAACTAAATTGAACCCTGCTCTTCTAAACAGGTCGAATCCCTTTTCCTTTCCAGTATAAAAAAAAAATGAAGGAATACATCAGTATTGAAATAAACGTTATATGCAGAGTTCAATAAATGTCTTCATCAAGAGTCATATTCATGGTAAAGATTTAGACAAGTAAACATTTATTGTAAAAAAATGCAGCTAAATATCATGAGGTTAAATGAAATGCAATTTGAAAAAAAAAATATCTATATCTATCTCTATATATGTAAATTCTCTCTGTCCAAATGGCTGATGGCCATGAGAGAAAACTAACCAATTCCTCTAAAAGAAGCAAGTTTATAATAAGAGCACATGCTACGAATTCTTTTGGAAAACATTGAAAGGTAAGCTAAATACATTGAATTTTCAAGATTGCCAAGAATAACAATTAAGACTCATGGGCAAGTGAAGGTCGAGCAGGTCGTAATCTAATTATTAACATAAATTCTATAAAGAGTCTAGCCAGAGTGGCACAGTAATACTCAATTAGAAAATCCGTACACCATATTTCGAATTTGGCTCTTCAAGTACCCAGAGTAGCATTAAAATAATTGGAGGGTTTTATCATCACCTAGAAGAATTATAGGAAAGAAAACAAGGGGGTCTTTTGATGCCGAACACATGCCCGTAAGAAATGGAACATAACCTGAGAAAATTCTAGACATAAGGGTTCGGTTAGAAACCTAAACACGCACAGGAGAAAATAACTTAGAGACTATAAAGAAAAATAGGGTTAGAGTTGTGTATTTACCTTTAAACAAACGAAGAGCAGTTGAACCCTTGCGGAAGAACTCAGAAATTAGTTGAAGAATTACATACATAAAAAAAGGAGGAAGATTAATCGACCATAACAAATATATATATGTATATATATATATATATATATATACGTGGAAGATAGTGAGTGGAAAATATTTAGTCCCTAGCTCAAACCTAATATATACGTGGAAGATAGTGAGTGGAAAATATTTAGTCCCTAGCTCAAACCTAAAAACAAATTGCAAATTATCTGAGTATCGACGTCACCTGGCTAGACAAAGATGAAAACTCTTCGAGCATAACGGTCCAAAACTAGGGAAGGACTCTGAACCGTAGGATTTCATTGCAGAGCTTCTTCCTTGCAAACAGAAAAATGCAACTGAGGGAGGAGCATCGTCGTGGAAGTGGAGGTAGTTACTGCTAACCATTTAAGTCCATCAAAGCCATAGATCAAAATCCTAGACATTATGGCCATTGATCACCTTCCATATTACCCCTCCCAAGGAAAATCATATTCCAAACAACTGGCAAGTATAGGAAACTCAGAAGAAGCATGTTAACACTGGTGTGTCGACGTGAGCATTGTGTATGAAATATTTAAATCCATATGGGCACATCGTGTGGCAGACATACTGCATATAGAACAAAGAAAATTAAAGAAAAAAAATAGTACTTACATTGAGAGAGGAACCCAACACAAATTCAGATATGAACAAGGAGTGCTGCTAAGCAGTAAGTCCCTGCCGAATTGGGAATACATCATGAAGCCTTCATGCAACTTATAGCGACAACTCCGCACTAACTAAAGGTTGAATTCTTGGCTTAGGATCTTGAACCAAGTGACTATTTTAAGGATGCGTGTCTGAATATATTTAATTTTCTGATTTTTCGTTTTAATCCAGAAATGAAACAAATCCTAGTTGACTAGTTTCTACCCCACTACTGTAACCTAGATGAATTTAGACCCCATTCTTTGTAATAAGCAAGACCTTCCCTGGTAGAGGACCTTGCATACCATAGTAGCACTTATTGGTTGTGAAATCTAGAATTATTCTCCTGTGGCAAGATTGAAGACCTAGGAAGGATCCATACCCCTTAATTTGCTTGGGCTTTTAAATGTGACAGGTTTTCTTCAAATTCCTAGAAGATGGTGGTGAGCGACATTCGTTTCTTCCTTGCCATCCAGAATAGATAGTTGGACAAGATTCATGGTCGCCACTTGACATTCATTTCTTCCTCGCAATCTAGAAAAGGCAGCCAGACACAATGTATGGTCGCCACTCGTGGTTTCTTTCTGAACGATCGTGTTACTTTCAACGAGTGATTCTACAGTTTTCTTACGAAAAGTTTGACGCTGGCCTGTTCCTGTATTTGATATTGCAGGAATCTTACACTGACATGGTTGCATTGGTTGTTGAATGAGTTGGTGGAAACGTCATTTCAAAACCTCCCCCTTCTTTGGCTCTCTGTAACAAGGGAGGATGTCGCTTTGCTCCTGGAGGCATGTGTTGAGAAAACAAAGCACCAAGTCAAAGAAAGGGCAAGGCATGACTTAGCACCACAGGAAAGGGCATGGAGAGCCTGCATTGTTCTAGATAGAGATAAAGAGTGGGTAACCAATGACTTGGTATATGAAATGCTAAATGACGAAGTTTATTTATTACCAATTTGATATGGGAATGTGACCGACCTCATCTGAAGGAAATTGATCTCTACTAGCATCGTTCATTTCATTCAATTGATTGCTAGCTATGTCAGTGGTTCTCCGCAAATTTTCTCGGTGGTGGTTTTAATTGCCCAACCATAATCTTTTTCCCCTGTATTGAATTTTTCAATGACTAGAAAGAGCGTTTTCCACGGAAATGAATTTTAGTTTTAATGCGAAGTTGAATATCTGATGATTTCTTGGCTTAGTATATCTTTGGAATAGTTTCAAAGTTTCTTGCTCAGGAAAAACTATTATTTACAATGTGTGCTCTCCAAATCCACTCAGAAAAACTCATTTCAAGGCATTATAAATAGCAGAAAAAATTCTATAAGTTTTTGGCATCTTTCTTGAAGGATAAGCTGATTACTGCAATCATTTAATATTCTTGCTTTAAAGGTGGAAAGATTCTAGAACTACAATCATTTAGTTTTCTTGTTTTAAATGTGGAATTGAAAATATTTCAAAATTAGTAGGAGAGGGTGAACAAAACAACTAATCATATTTTAAAAGGGGTTGTGTTTGATAGTGTTTTCCTAATCAAGTGGAGACGTATTCCCTTGCTGGAATTGATCAACATTCCTAAAATGGTCACACCCTCTCTAGCTGTGCACTGGAGTTGATATATCTCTCTTTCTACATTTAATGTGTGTTGTGAGGACATATCAGCGCTTGAGGGCGAGTTGGGGTTGTAATAGATTTGAGGAGAGACGAGTTTCCTTGTAATTATTTCTTGTGCATAAAGCTGAACAGAAGGGATAGCCTGTACCATTGTTCATGAAGTTATAAAGGATGTGTGGCTTTGGTTTATTACCTGGAACAATCTATTGTACATTTCTGCGAGTATATTTATATATCAAACTTGAATGTTTGTCAATTTGCTGGAGGAAGCTTGCTGGAGCTGGTTGGAATTCTCAAACAAATTTATATGGCTACTGATTTCACCAGGTTCTCTTAATTTCTTGTTCACTCACTGTGTATTAATTGACAATTTATCATATAGATGTTTATGTCCAAAGTCTATTGTTAAGTACATTTGTATCAGTGTTGCTTATTTCTCTGAGTTTACAAATCAGCCCAAACTATTGATATATATTTCTAGTGTTGCATATTTCTCCGAGTTTACAAATCGGCTTAAATTATTGATATATAATTGCATTATTGATATATATTCGCGGCGTCACCTATTTCTTTGAGTTTACTAATCAACCCAAATTATTGATATATAAATGAAGTGATTATTTCTGCACTCTTTATATATATTTATATATATGCAAGCCTGTGAGCACTGAGTAATGTTTCCAGTTCATATTCATCAATAGGTTTTCATTAATAAATACCGGCTAATACACACTGACTTCTTTACATTCATCATTCATTCAATGCACACTGACCTGCTTACTCTCTATGTGATTAAGAACCTACGTGCAAAAAGAAACCAATGAAAAAGAAAGAAACCAAACTAGGGATGTAGAAAGAAACCAGGGAAGCTGGGTTAAGGACTAAGAGCAACTGAGGTACGAGTAAGAATATACGTGCATAAAGAAGCCAGAGAAGCCAGCTTAAGGACTAAGAGAAACTGAGGTACGAGTAAAAACATACGTGCATAAAGAAGCCAGGAAAGCCATCTTAAGGGCTAAGAGCAACTGAAGTGTCACCAACCCAACGTATGATCTTGTTCCACAAAACATTAAGCACTCCCGAGCACTTTTGAAAGACAACATAGAATAATAAAAACTTCCAATGTCATTCATAGCATCCACAAAGCAAAGTTCTGGTAATGCCCAGGTAATGATCACAAGCTGAAGTCAAGAAAGCTTAGGCAATGGTCGCAAGCTCGGGTCGAGAAAGTGAATGAGCGAGCAAAGCAGACATACATGGGAGTGGCTAGCAGCGACTGTGGCTGATACCCTTTGCCTGTGAATTTGACAACACACCAAAGCAGGCATACATGGGAGGCAACTCTTGGCTGATACCCTTTTTCTGTGACTTGACAGACTGTTGGCATACATGGGAGGCGATTGCTGGCTAATACCCTTCACTTATGACATGACAGCACACCATCGTGTCCTCGTCCTTCTATATATACATTAGCAAATACCCCAAACGTTACCTGAAATATTACCCCAAACATCTAATTCTTGCGAACTAATGTTAGCATTAGTTTTTATTTAAAACTAATACATGATATAAACATAATTTATATGCACAAACATGAATCATATAGCCTATTTTCCTGCAGAAGAGACTAAATAAGACGATCAAATATTTGATTGGTCTTGATTGGTCCTGGAAATCGTTCGGTCAATTTCATAGGTTGAACAACATTTGTTTCATAAAACAAATTTAAAAACTTTAAGTTAATGGTAAAGATTAATAATGCTACAGCTTCATTTCAATTACTATAGCCCACTGCCGCAGGCGGCAGGGACTAATAAGACATAATGATATAAGTTATGTTAGTTTACCAGGAACTCCAATGATAAATACCATGGCAGGGTGAACTATATGCATGGCACAAATATTTTATACCAATTACTATAGAACTTTAATTTAATGGTAAAGAGTAATAATGCTATAGCTTCATTTCAATTACTATAGCCCACTGCCATAGGCGGCAGGGACTAATAAGACATAATGATATAAGTTATGTCAGTTTACAAAGAACTCCAATGATAAATACCATGGCCAGGTGAACTATATGCGTGGCACAAATATTTTATACCATGCAGAACCTCAAACACACAATGTGATCTGGAGTTCACAAGAAAACAACATAACAATGTAATAACATATAGCTGGTGATATTAGTAATTTCTCTTTACCTTAAAAAGTATACAAATTTATAATAAATAAATAAATAAAAATAATAATTGTGGTATATGTTTTTCATTGAGTACATATTAGTTGAGTAAAATATTTTGTATACCCTGGAGAACCTCAAACACACATAATGTGATCTGGAACTCACAAGAAAACAATGTAATAATGTAATAACATATAGTTGGTGATAATAGTAATTTATCTTTAAGTTTAAATAAATAAAAATAATAATGGTGGTATATGTTTTTCATTGAGTACATATTAGTTGAGTAAAATATTTTTTATTTTTTTTTTTAATTGTAATTTGGGGTTATTAAGTGGTTGCTATATCTGTAATAATCTGGGAAGATTTATTTGAAGGATCTACCCATATTTATGAGTAAAAATCTAGGAATATCCATCCTAAGGTATCTACTTTTTCCATCCGAAGGGATCTACTTGTATCCAAGTGTAATAATCTAGGAAGATCATTCACTGGTAATAATCTGGGAATCCAAAGGGATCATTCACGAGGAATAATCCGAGAAGATCCATCCGAAGGGATCTTCCTGTATCCACGAGTAATAATCCAGGACGGAAGATCCATCCGAAGGGATTATTAACCATATCCATGGGTAATAATTTGTGAATCTGAAGGGATCATTCATAAGTAATAATCTGGGAAGATCCATTCGAAGGGATCTATACGTATCCACAAGAAATCGTTTGGGAAGATCATTTGCGGCTAATAATCCGAGAATCTGAAGGGATCATTCACGGGTAATAATTCGGGAAGATCCATCAGAAGGGATCTACCTGTATCCATAATTTGGGAAGATTATTCATGGGTAAAAATTTGGGAATCAGAAGGGATCATTCACAAGTAATAATCTGAGAAGATCCATGTGAAGGGATCCATGGGTAATAATCTGGGAAGATCATTCACGGGTAATAATTTGGGAATCAGAAGGGATCATTCACGAGTTTGGGAGATCCATCCGAAGGGATCTACCTATATCCATGGGTAATAATTCAAGAAGATCATTCATGGCTAATTATCTGAGAATCTAAATGGATCATTCACGGGTAATAATCTGGGAAGATCTATCCGAAGGGATCTACCCATATCCATAATCTGGGAAGATCATTCACGGGTAATAATCCAGGAATCTGAAGGGATCATTCTGAAGGGATCTACCCATCAGCTTATCTAGTCTGGCCTAATCCTAATGGACTCAAGCAGATTTGACCCCGTGACCTCCCAATTCGCAAGGTACTTAGGAATGGGAAGTCACCCAATTGAGCCCAATTCGCAAGGTACCTAGAAATGGGAAGTCACCCAATTGAGCTATCCTTTAGGGCTATATTTTCATAGTTACATATTGTAGCTTGAATTTTATTGTTTTTTTCAATTTATTTACCCTCAGGTTACCTGAAAAATTACTGCCGTTTATTTTATGTTTCGCTGCATTTAAAGTTTTAAATAATGTTGTTAAATATAACAATGACTGAGGCTGGAAGGTTAGTATACATTTGGTTACCTGATTAATGCATAATTAGGAATTCAGATATGTTAAGTAAAATAATAACTATCTCCAATAATTAAAAGAAATAGTTCCAAAAGGGAAATATAGAGGGGGGAAATATTCAATGAGCTCTCCTAGAGCTGGGTGGAATAAACCAGTGGGAAGAATACTCAGGAACAATATGGCGAGGTACAGGACTTAAGGCTAGATAGTGGAGTCCTGAAGCCCAAGGTACTCGACTGTAGTTGGATATACACTTACTTAACTATAAGGAAAAACGAAAGTGCTCAGGGGAAAGTCTGGACGTAATAGCTAGACTTGTGGTTGGGAGGAGAGAATTTCCAGAAAGAAATAGTTTTTATGTATATTCTTAAGCAACAGATAGATAAGTAAAATAACATGCTTTCAGAATCTTGGCTGGGAGGAGAGACTTTCCAGAAAGAACTAGATTTTATATATATTCTCAAGCAACAGATAGATAAGTGAAATATCATGCTTTCATAAAATTATATATATATATATATATAAAATTTTCTAAAAGCAGTAGACAGATAAGTAAAATAGCATGCTTTCATAAAGTTATATCTATATATATATATATAGATATATATATATAGATATATATATATATATATAGACAGATAAGAAAAATACCATGCTTTCAAAAGACCACATGCTCGTAGGCAAGAGACAGATAAGTAAAGCATAATGTTTCCAAAATGTATAATAATGTTTAAAAATTATTGTTACAATTCTGAAATAATTAAGTAAAGTCTTCTCGAATTTCATTTCTAAACCAAACCATAATCGAAAATGCTAGTCCATGCATAAATGGTAAAAAAATACAGTAAAAACTTAAATATTAACTAAAAGACAAGAGTATTACAGAGCGAATGTGATTCCTTTCTTTTATTCTTTAGATATTGTATACAAACTTAAAAATTGTAGAAACCCATTTTATTAAACAGTGAAAATAGTCCCTTGAAGTATTATTACTAGAAATATAACTATAATACTCATAACAGTACTAGGATTTCAGGACCAATTCCACACAAAACCAAGCCTAGCAACTATTAGTCGTCTATCTAAATTCTTATATAGTCACTGTTCGAAATAAAGAAATTGGGAATAAGAAAAATGCAGTAATTCACATGCGCAGAAGTTAATGGCGAACTATATACATTATGCAACAATTTCCACTCCTTAAAACAGAAAGTAATGTCCATCGGTTAAGTACACGGTGGATAGTTACATGGAAGACTTTCAAATTATCACTAAAGGCTACTAAATTTATTAGCAAAATACCCTCCTTCCTTGCATAAATTCGCAGCAAAATTGAATATCAAATACATAAATATGAGTCCCGAATTCCTGCTACAGGAAATCCCTCGAATATGTCATATAAACCCCAACTCGAATTTATACAACATTTTAAATAAAACTAGAGGGAAAGTTCTGAGCCTTAGCCTCGGTCTTCGAGCACACTACAAGTTTAATACTCTATAAAGGAAGAAAATATGGAACCAGAGGATAGACTTCCAACCCAAAAGCAACCAAAGTAGACAACCATGAGGACTTCGGCATATGCCTTGACAACCTCGAACAAAACCAGTGCGTTAGAGGAGGCTTACCTGCAAAAGAATGTTCTTATTTAGCAACCAAATAAGGGTTTAAAACTTGCTGAGAGAGTGAAAAAAAGGAGCGACCATGGGTAGGACAGTCACCTATGTGTGGAGGACTCCCATTGTTGGTGGCTCGTCTGCATTGCCACAGAAGTCAAGACCTCTTTCATTTCAATACTCTTGACTACAAAAGGAAACAATTAATTAACCAGAACATTAGACGGTTTACATATATATACTTTCGTTAAGATTACATTGACCCAAGTCACCTTTTGTGGCAGCCGAATACCTCCAAATCATTGATGAGAAAGGATCCACGATCCTTCCGAGCCTTAGCCTCGGTCTTCGAGCACACTACAAGTTTAATACTCTATAAAGGAAGAAAATATGGAACGAGAGGACAGACTTCCAACCCAAAAGCAACCGAAGTAGACAACCATGGGGACTTCGGCATATGCCTTGACAACCTCGAACAAAACCAGTGCGTTGGAGGAGGCTTACCTGCAAAAGAATGTTCTTATTTAGCAACCAAATAAGGGTTTAAAACTTGCTGAGAGAGTGAACAAAAGGAGCGACCATGGGTAGGACAGTCACCTATGTGTGGAGGACTCCCATTGTTGGTGGCTCGTCTGCATTGCCACAGAAGTCAAGACCTCTTTCATTTCAATACTCTTGACTACAAAAGGAAACAGTTAATTAACCAAAACATTAGAGGGTTTACATATATATACCTTCGTTAAGATTACATTGACCCAAGTCACCTTCTATGGCAGCCGAATACCTCCACTGTTGTATCCAATTTTCTTGTGCCATAATTTGCACCTAGTTTGGCACCTCTCTTTGCACACATTTTTGCTTCTAATTTTGGATCCACGATTGCATGCAAATATACATATAGGTTTTCATCTTATTTTACATCGATTTTTGCATCAATTTTTGTATCCACTTTTGCGTCAGGACTTGCATTAGGTTTTGTGTCTCATATTGCATCTACTTTTGCATCGAATTTTGTTCCATCAACTTTTGCATCCATTGTTGCACCCATGTTTACGTCCACTTTTGAATCCCTTTTTACATCTTATTTTGCATCTTCCTTTGCTTCTTTTTTGGCATCTACTATTAAATCAACTTTTGTTGTACCATAGTTTGTGCCATGTTTTTCACTTACTGTTGTACCCACATTTTCTTCCAATTTTTCATCCATGTTTGCATCCTAGTTCGCATGAAATATTGCATCTATTTTTGCATCCACTTTTGTGTTGGTTTTTGCGTCTTATTTTGTATCTTATTTTGCATATAATTCCATTGCATCCAGATTTTGAGTCCAATTTTGTTTCTCATGTTTCACCCATGTTTTCATCCACTTTTACATCCCTTATTGCATCTTGTCTTGCATCTTTTTTTTGTCTGTTATTACATCCACTATTTTTGTGCCACAATTTGTGTCATATCTTGTGCCTACCATTGCAACCAACATTTGATTCCACTTTTGCATCTACATTTGCATCTTATTTTGTGTCCAAGTTTGCATCAAATATTGTTTATGTGTTTTGCATCCCATTTTGCATCTATTTTTACATCCATCACTGATGCGTCCAATTTTGCATCTAATTTTGTGTCCACTATAGCATCCATGTTTGTTCCATGCTTACATCCATTTTTGCACCCAAGTTTTCCTCCTTTTTGCATCCATGTTTGTGTCCTTTTTTGTGTTCGTTGTTGTATCCACATTTTTTTCACCGCAATTCATGCTAATTTTTATGCCTACTATTGCACCCATGTTTTCTTCCACTTTTGCATCCACGTTTGCATCCTATTTTGTGTCGAAGTTTGCATCAACAATTACATCTACTTTTTCATCCACTTTTGTGTTAATTTTTCTGTCTTGTTTTGCATCTACTTATGTTGTGTCCACTCTTCATCCAATTTTACATATCCCCCACTTTTTTTTTCACTTTTGCATCCATTTTCCAACACTCGTCACATTTTTTGCATTAATGATATTTATTATGACATTGACAACTATGAACAACTGATGACAATGTCAATAATTATACCAATGATGAAAATGAAGATGATGACAATGACATGAATTGTGATTATGATGTAACGGCAATGATGATAAAGACGATGGGGGTTACAATGACAATGATGATGACGATGCTAATGACCTTGAGCAATATTCCCAAGTTTTAAATGTTATCATGGTCATAATCATAATCATTATCTTTGACGTCATCTTCCAAGTCATCATCATCCGATCATCATTATCATTATTTTCATCTTGGTCATCATCAACGACAATAATGTCATGAGTGATCATGATGATGTCCATGACGATGATAAAAACAATGTTGATAGAAATTACATTAATTATGATGATGGGGATGATGAAAATTATAATGATATTGAGAATGGTAGTGATGATGATGATCATCGATCATCTCTCAAAAGTAGAGTTGTTATTTCTCTTGCATATATCATGTGTCCTAATAACCCTTTTCTAGCACTGATAACATTTTTTGGGTTGATGATATTTCTTACGACACCTATATGTATAAAATATTGTAGATTCACAAGCTCATGCAATTTACTAAAGCACAGGACAAGAATCTACCTCTACTTTCAACCGGCAAAAGCCAATAGATCAATTAAAACAATATGAACAAGAAGAATATAAATCAATGGCACATAACACACGATGTATTTGGGGAAAGCCACCGCTCAAAACCTTGCTATCTGTATTACACATATCATAAATATGAGTGAATATACAAAGCTTGTTCTCACTAGAACAATTACACACAAGTATTCTCAACTCTCTCAGCTCACAAGAAAGCTCTTGGCCAACACTTAGCCAATGATGCAGCTATCCAAGCCCCTAATCTCTTGCGTAATTCCTAGGATGAATAACCTGTATTTAAAGGGAATTCATGCTTCCAAAACTACACAATCCAAACATAGGATCAATCTATGATGCATGCATGATATTTACACTCCAGCAAATAATACCACTGATAATACATTGTCCTTGCACTCTAAGCTCAACTGGGTCTTTCTCTAAACTCACATTCCTGAGTTTCTCATGAGGGAATCTTCAGTTAACTACAGTAGCACTAACGGATGCATCAGTGCACCAACTAATTGTTAGTCATCTATTAGTTCCAAAAACGATTTAGAACTAATTGAACTAAACTTAACTCAATAAACTGAGTGATTTAATTTTCAACTCAATTTAAACTCATACTGGACCCCTAAAATTTAGGAAGAACATATACATGACTTCAGAAAGACTTCCAACTTGAAATTAACTATTTACAAAGTTTCTATGAGAATAGAATTCGATTTTAATTCTTAATTTAATTCAAGGACAATTAAACTGGAATTTCTTGTTTTCATTTATCAACACTATAATTATGAACAACTGATGACAATGTCCATAATGATAATGATGATGATGATGACATGAATGGTGATTATGATGATAATGCAGTGATGAAAATAACGATGATGATGGTGGTTTTGATGATGATGATAATGAAGATGATGACAATGATTATGATGATGCTAATGACCTTACAGTCATGGATTCAGGAACTTACTAGTTTCAAGATAATCTTCTACATATGTATTAGTAACAAACATTTTACATTTTCTGTCTCTCTTGGGATATTTTCCATATTTTCCTCTTCTCAATAATATCTATCAACTTTTCCATATACATGAGATAGAGTTAGAGGGTCACCTCATCTATAGATGCCCCATTTATTATGAGATTCAAGGGATGTTTTATTGTCTTTATCAAGATTTGGAAGGATCATGTTTTACTCTCTTTCAATACATGTCTTACTCTATTTATGAGGGAGGTCATTGGATTTAGATATTTGTATAAGGCCTTATGTGGCCTTTCCCTTTCCAACTCTTCTAAGGGGATCACTGCCATCCACGTTTTCTTTCCTACATAGGGCCAAAATTCAAAAACCAAGATTTAAACTTCTTCAACTATAAAATTGGTGATGCCTCGTACCTCTTCTTGACCCCCTCAATAGGACATCTTTCTTCAGAGAGACTATTGAGGATTTCCCATCATAGATTGCAGGTTGGATGTAATAGGACCTATTACCCTACTTCATGTTGAGAAACCAAGTGTTAGAAGAAAATGATTGATTTATCTTAACTTGATAATTACTTGTGAATTCTTTTTGGCTTCTTATTACTTATATTTTCTTCTTCATCAAGTAATTACACAAAAATTAAAAACATAAAGATCACAAGGAAACAAAGAACACCAAGAATTAGGCTCTGATCCAGGGCAAAACAACATAAGGGGGAAAACCCAAAAATACTTCTCTTATAAAATTAGATCAAAATGAGATATACAATACTGAAGACATAAACCAAGATTGCCACATGGAATTTTCTTGATGGATCAGCATTGCCATCACTGTAAATTCAGTTTCACTATTAAGAAGAAAAAAATGGAAATGGACTCAGTTTCTTGATATATGATTTCTTTAATCCAAGTACCTGGAAAGAAGATTGGAGGTATAAAAATAATGGGAAATCGTTGTATAGAGAAGGGAAGAAGATTGGGATTATAAAAATGTTGGGAATCACTGTATAGAGAAGGGAATTGCATTTTTTTAATTTGGGACTTTTAGAATTGCATACTTTAATTTGGGATTTTTTTTTTAACTTTTATTGGCGTGTCACTGTTTTATTTGTATATCTTGGAGATCATGTGAAAAAGAGGATGAGATGCCCACATGGGCATGTTCATGTGCTTGTTGGGGAAGAGGGGCAGAGGTATTACATCCATTTAACTTACTTGTCTCATCCAAATTTCACTTTACTTTTGGAGAGAACCAGGTTTGAATGTGGGTTTAAAAATCACTGTGAGGGAGATATCTTGGTCATGTGTGATGTGGAAGTTTTTGAGCATGTGATCATTAAAAACAAACTCTCCCAGAGTACAAATGTTGTTCTTCAGGATATTCTGGACCAGCTTGAAGCAATGGATTTCTTTGGTCCACATATTGTTGAATAAAGATATTTCTAAGCCATATGTTAATGCAATCGGCCTTCTTCTCCTATATGTTAGTGTGATTTGTATAGAGGTTTGGTTTTTTTCTTTAATATTTGAAATACTTAAAGTTATAGATGGCTTCGTTGACTTGCTTCCTCTAGGTTATGAAATACTGTATATCAAGATGGCTAAGCTCAATTGGAGCCTCTAGGTTTCCATGCATGACATGTGTTTCTATCTATTCAACAGAGGAGCACTCCATGTATAATATTTTTGTTTACATTAAAGATATATCATTGGAATTTGAATTTATGTTTCAGTTAGAAGTCCCTTTTGTTATGGATTTTTCTTAAGGGACCAACATTGCCATTGTTGTAAATTCAGTTTCACTATTAACAAGGAAAAAATGGAAATGGGCTCAATTTCTTGATATATGATTTTTTTAATCCAAGTACTTTGAAAGAAGATTTGAAGTATCAAAATATTGGGAAATCATTGTATAGAGAAGGGAAGAAGATTGAGATTATCAAAATATTGGGAATCACTTTATAGAGAAGGGAATTGCATTTTTTAATTTGGGACTTTTGGAATTGCATATTTTAATTTGGGATTTTTTTTTAAAACTTGTATTGGTGTGTCACTGTTTTCTTTGTAGATCTTGGAGATCATGTGAAAAAGAGGATGAGATGCCCACATGGGCATGTTCCTGTGCTTGTTGGGTAAGAGGGGCAGAGGTATTACATCCCCATAACTTACTTGTCTCATCCAACTTTCACTTTTCTTTTGGAGAGAACCAGGTTTGAATTTGGGTTTAAAAATAACTGTGGGGGAGGCATCTTGGTCACGTGTGATGTGAAATTTTTTGAGCATGTGATCCACTTCATTCAAAACAACCTCTCGCAGAGTACAAATGTTGTTCTTCACGATATTCTGGGCCATCTTGAAGCAATGGATTTCTTTGGTCCACATATTGTTGAATAAGGATATTTCTAAGCCATAGGTTAATGCAATCGGCCTTCTTCTCCTATATGTTAGTGTGATCTATATAGAGGTTTGGTTTTTTTTCTTGAATGTTCGAAATACTTCAAATTCTGGATGGCTCAGCTAACTTGCAGCCTCTAGGTTTTGAAATATTATATATCAGGATAGATAAGCTCAATTGTAACCTCTAGGTTTCCATGCATCACATGTGTTTCTATCTATTCGGAAGAGGAGCACTCTTTGTATAGTTTTTTTGTTTACAATAAATATATACCGTTGGCGTTTGAATTTGTGTTTTAGTTAGAAGTTTTCTTTTGTTATGGAATTTTCTTGAGGGACCAGCATTGTCATTACTGTAAATTTCATTTCACTATTAAGAAGAAGAAAATGGAAATGGGCTCAATTTCTTGATATATGAATTTTCTAATCCAACTACTTTGAAAGAAGATTGGAAGTATCAAAATACTGGGAAATCACTGTATAGATAAGGGAAGAATATTTGGATTATCAAAATATTGGGAACCACTTTATAGAGAAGGGAATTCCATTTTTTAATTTGCGACTTTTGGAATTGCATATTTTAATTTGGGATATTTTTTTTTAGCTTGTATTGATGTGTCACTGTTTTCTTTGTAGATCTTGGAGATCATGTGAAAAAGAGGGTGATATGCCCACATGGGCATGTTCTTGTGCTTGCTAGGCAAGAGGGGAAGAGGTATTACATCCCCATAACTTACCTGTCTCATCCAACTTTCAGTTTTCTTTTTGAGAGAACCATGTTTGAATCTGGGTTTAAAAATGACATTGATGGAGGTATCATGGTCACGTGTGATGTGGAGGTTTTTGATTATGTGATCCACTTCATTCAAAACAACCTCTCCCAGAGTACAAATGTTGTTCTTCAGGATATTCTGGACCAACTTGAAGCAATGGATTTCTCTGGTCCATATATTGTTGAATAAAGATATTTTCAAGCCATAGGTTAATGCAAAATCAACCTTGTCCTCCAATATGTAAGTGTGATCTGTATAGAGGTTTGGTTTTTTCTTTAATATTTGAAATACTTCAAATTCTGGATGGCTTAGCTAACTTGCAGCCTCTAGGTTATGAAATACTGTATATCAGGATGTCTAAGCTCAATTGCAGCCTCTAGGTTTCCATGCATGACATGCATTTCTATCTATTCAACAGAGGAGCACTCTATGTATAATTTTTTTGTTTACAATAATTATAAACCATTGGCATTTGAATTTATGTTTCAATTAGAAGTTTTCTTTTGTTATGGTATTTTCTTCAAGGATCAACATTGCCATTGCTGTAAATTTAGTTTGTTATTAAGAAGAAAGAAATGGAAATGGGCTCAATTTCTTGATATATGATTTTTTTTAATCCAAGTATTTTGAAAGAAGTTTGGAAGTATCAAAATATTGGGAAATCACTATATAGACAAGGGAAGAAGATTGGGATTAAATTAAGTAATTACATCGATAAAAACAAATTAAGTAATTATCTTGTTACATTCGCAATTTCTTATTACAAATATTAAAAGCCTACATAATCTCATTCATTAATTATTTATTGAAAATACATTAATCTATACTTATA
Source organism: Pinus tabuliformis (assembly GCA_031772625.1). Taxonomy (NCBI): domain Eukaryota; kingdom Viridiplantae; phylum Streptophyta; class Pinopsida; order Pinales; family Pinaceae; genus Pinus; species Pinus tabuliformis. Next base: position 918,954,015 of record CM062806.1, on the reverse strand, counting down.
CTTATCCAATACATCACTATATACTTATGCTCATCTTATAAGGCGAATTGTTTAAAAATAAAATATTAAGAAATAAAATAGATATTTTAACGCGGGTCAACACGGGATATTTTAACGCATTTAAAAAGTCCATCTACATAAATATAAAACACACTTGGTCCAAGAAATCATTCAGCAATTAGAAGAGACTTTGATGTATAGCTATATTTCCCTCTCATAGTTTAATTATGATACAACTACACAGCCAATACCACACTGAATTCAATAAATTGCATCCTATATAGGTGGATCTATTATCAGAACTCATACATTTACAACACTTAATGACTATTGAAATTATTAACTTTTATCTGATCTTTGATGGATTTTCACTCTATGCATAGCTACTACATCCAAAGCGGTTTTCTACAATAGGCTTTGCAGCCATGATCCATTGCTGTGCTAAATTTTTTGCTTTCAGATTAACAATAAATCTTGCAATTAAATAGTTTTTACTTAAGAACTCAAAAGAAGACATAAAATATTTTCATTTGTTTAGTTGGGCCAACATGAAACATCTATTTGTGGTTGCACAAAGGGGGATCAAAATGTTGGTGCTAGAATATCGGTCCCATTACTAACTATATAGTGTTGATTCTCAAGGCTTTCCTCTACCACAAGAGCTCATGAAGTCTAGATCCCAGAGAATGGTATCATCTCTGCATCAACTGTCATCAAGAAGAAGGGAATTGGGAGATCATGAGATTGAACTGCAGCATCAAAAGGATGAGTTGGAGACCATTTATGTGTCTCAGACATGCTTCACATGGGAGGAACCACATTGGAAATACAAGAAAATTGAACTACTAGCAGCCTCCAATTCAGAACCTTCTCCATGCTATGATAGCTCAACAGAGCAATTTGAGTACTTTCAAGTTCTGCTGCAGATATTTATAAAGAACGAACCCTATGATTAGGGACATAGAAGCCAAGTCTATGCTAGATGTCGGTACCAATTGCCTAAGCTACTTCAAAGTTCCTATTGTCAAGGGAGTTCCTGCTGTCAAGGGTAATTAGCATCAATCAAATATCCTATTCTACTATATTCTCAATACTTTGGGCTTGTGCCCATATTCTTTCTTGCTATATCATATCAAATCCTAATGTCTAATATATGTATATGTAGAAGTAGCTTCAATAGGAGAATAAGAAGACAAGATCCCAGCAGAACAAGCAACTTTAGTAACTACCTCCCAGTTGGCTGGAATCGTGGAGGGCACTATCATGACTTTCTAGGATTTCCTTAAGGCAGACAAAGAAAAAATTTCCAAAAAACTGGACATGTTATGGAGACAGCCAAAGCAAATGGATTCCACAGACTTGGCTCTCTTGAAGGTCATTAAAAGTTGCTTGAATAAGGTGAGTTTGATTGCAAGAAGAGAGCTAGGTAGGACCATCTATTAACTCTTCTTGTGTGTACTAGGCTGGTGATATGGTTGTATTGAATAAAAGGATAAAATAGGATAAAATATCCAATTAAGGTCCATTAGGGTAAACAATGTAAACTTTGAAATGGGAACTGATACTGTTACCCGTTTTGTAGAGATAGCAAAAAAGTGACCTAATTTTGAAAAGGGGTGATGCAGAACACACATGTTTTTTTTAGAGCATAGTTTTTTGCACTTTCATTTTTTTATGTACATTGTGTTTTAGAATGGTAGTGATTTTCATGCTAATTTAAAAAGATGATTATTCTGCATCAAACCCTTTTTTTAAAAGACCTATTTTTTGACTTTAAATTTTCTAATGTATTAAATGTAAATAATTATTTCGTAACCCTTTTTTTAAAAGACCTATTTTTTGACTTTAAATTTTCTAATGTATGAAATGTAAATAATTATTTCGTAAATTTAATAATTTTGGAAGTGATCTTCTTCTTCATATTTTCTAGTTTTTTTTTTTTTTTTTTTTTTTTTTTTTTTTTTTTTTTTTTTGTAGTGGGGTTTTTATTGATTTGCATATTTAAAGAAGAATGATGATATTTTGCATTTTCGATATTCTACATATCTATACATCGTTAATTAAATTTTCAATCCACATGAAATAATTGTCTATGAAAAACAAATATAAAAATATATATAAAAAAGACAAAAATAAAAAATAAAAAATGTTAAAAAAAATTTATATCATAAACCATAAAAGAATTTGGAAAAAAAAAAAAACAAAATATATAAGTAAATATTGAGAAACAAAAAAAAATATATACATTAGCAAAAACTAGGAAAAAAAATTAGAAACAAACTAGTTTAAAAAAAAAAAATAGAAAAATAACAAAAAAAAAATTAAAAAACTAGTAAAATTAATATTAAAAAAGAAACAAAAAATGTAAAAAAAAAATTATCTCACAAACCATAAACGAATTTAGAAGAAAGAAACAAAATATATATATATATATATATATATATATATATATAGAAATAGAGAAATTAAAAAAAAACATTAGCAAAAACTAGGGAAAAAAAAAAAAAACAAACAAACTAGTTAAAAAGAATAAAATTAACGGAAAAAATAAAAAAACTAGTAAAATTAATATTAAAAAAAAACAAAAATAAATTTAAATTATAAAAGGAAAACCCAAAAAAATGGTTATTTTTTATTTAAGAAAACAAAAATGCAATTATCTTTTATTAAATATACCTATTTTATTTAAAAATAAATAAATAATTTTTTTTTTAAACAATCTTCTCTTTTATTAAAAAAAAAAAAAATTTAAACCATTCTTATTATTATTATTTTTTAATTTAAAAATTCAAATTATTAAAACTACATTTTATATTTTCAAAAAAAAAAAAAACCCTACATTTTATGTTTAAAAAAAAAAAAATTTCTTAAAACAAATTTAATTTTTTAATTCCAAAATTTAAAAAATTATTAATTTTTTTTTTTAAATTAATATACCAAACAAAATTAATTATAAATATGTTTTTTAAAAAAAATTTAAAAATATTATTAAACAATTTTTTTGTTTTCTATTTTATTTATTAAAATAATTTTTTTAAAAATTATTAAATTTTTTTAATGAAAATTATGTTTTTATTAAAAAAATAATAATAATAATAATGGGCCCCCGGCCGTGCCACCACCAGGCGGCGGGAGGGCCGTGGGTCGATTCCCAGAATCGGCCCACGGCGCTCCCGCCGCGCGGTGGTGGCGCGGCCGGGGGCCCTTTTTTTTTTATTTTTTTTAATAAAAACATAATTTTCATTAAAAATTTTAGTAATTTAAAAAAAAAATATTTTAATAAATAAAATAAAAAATAAAAAATTGTTTAATAATATTTTTAAAATTTTTTTAACAAACATATTTATAATTAATTTTTTTGGTATATTAATTTAAAAAAAAAATTAATAATTTTTTAAATTATAAATTAAAAAATTAAATTGTTTTAAGAAAATTAAAGTGTTTTTAATGATTTGTATTTTGAAATAAATAAATAATTGTTTAAAAACAAAATTTATAAAAAAAGAAATTAAAATTTAATTTTTATTAAAATATTTTAATAATTTCTTTTATTAATTTAGTTTTCATTAAATTTTTTTAATAAATTAAAATTTAATAATTTTTATTACAACTGTTTAATGAATTTTTTCTTTCAAATAAAAAAAAAAAAAAGAAATTACATTTAAAAAAAAAAAAAAATTAATTTTTTTTTTGTTTGTTTTTAAATAAATAATGAAAATTTAATTAAAAAATTTAATTATTTATTTTTAAATCAAAAAGACTTTTTTTGTAAGTTGAAAATGTTCTTTAATTTATTTATTTTTATTGAAAAATACCTATATTTTTAAAATTTCGATATTTTTTTAGTTTTTTTTTCTTTAATAATTTGAGCTTATTTTTGTCTTTTTAGTTTTTTCTAAATGTTTTTAATATTAATTTTACTAGTTTTTAATTTTATTTTTTTGTTAATTTTCTATTTTTGTTTAATCTAATTCGTTTTTTTTTGTTTTTTATCTTTTTTTTTGTTTTTGCTAGTTTTTGTTAATGATTTTTTTAATCTTTATATTTTTACTTACTTAAATTTATATATATAAATTTTTTATTTATTTATTTATTTTTTTTCCAAATTCTTTTATGGTTAAACAATTTTTTTTAAAAACGTTTTTTATTTATATTTTGTCTCATATATATGTATTTTTACATTTATTTTTTAAGTAATCATCATTCTAATCTTCATTTCACTAGTTTTTAATTTTTTTTGGGGTTAATTTTCCATTTTTTTTTTTTTTTTTAAATCTAGTTTGTTTTTTATTTTCATTTTTTTTTAGTTTTTTGTTAATGTTTTTTTAATTTTTCTATTGTTACCTACTTAATTTTATGTTTTGTTATTTTTATTTTTTAGTGTTTTTTCATTGTTTTAATTTTATTTTTATTTTTATTTTTAATTTTAATTTTTATTTTTATTTTTTAAATTTTAATGTTTTTTGGGGTCATGATAAAATATTTTATGCTATTATTTTAAAATGCTGAAATTTCACCCTTGAAAAAAATTTGTTATCCCAGCATCAACACTTTTCATTTTGAGGGTGTTTTTTGAACAAAATTTACCATTGAGAAAAAAAAAATGTTATTCGAACATCAACACTTCGTTTTGAGGGTGTTTTTTGGACAAATTTTGCACCAAAAATTGGTTTTCACCGTCATTTTTAAAACATGTTGAAAATTTAGCTTGAAAAAAAAATGTGTTATTCCAGCATCAACACTTTTCGTTTTTAGCACTGTTTTTGATGTTTTTTCGGGGTTTTTTGGCCAAAGTTCCCATTTTGAGTTTATAGTTCCCGTTTCAAAGTTTACATTGTTGGTAGTCTTACATGTGTTTAGTTCTTTTTATGGTGGAGAGAAACCCACTTTGAGATCACGCAACTTCTCTCACACAAAAAGGAAACATGTGTTAAGCTACTTTGATAATAGAAGGAAATCAACTCAGGAAGTCAAACACATTCCCTTACACATACACTCAGGAGCATTCAGGTCTAATATGTATACCTCAATGTTGGGAAGAATGTCACTGATTCAAACAAATCACTTGTGTATTAAATATTGAATCTTAGTTGTCATGCAACTATAAATTCAATAAACCAAGTTTGATACACCGGTCATCTAGTCTAACTAGAGATATCCATGGAGATGCAATATATCAAAGCCAGGTTTATATGAGTCTGTGTTACATTTTGATTATCTTTAAATGAAATTCAGGCTTCCTTCAAATTAATCAAAGCATATAGTGAGAGTGCTTACACTTACACTGTTGTTAATATTATATATTGAGTTTTTGTTAGTTTCTATGATTGATTTTGTGTTTTGGGGTGTTAACTATGCTTATATAAAAACAAAATGTCATCATGCATGCCTGGTCTTTCTTTGTTTTTTCAAATCTTTTGCAGTCTTTGTTAGTCTTTTCAAATCTTTGTTGAGTTTGAAAAAGTTTTTAAACTGTTTTATTGTTTGGTTGCAAGAGATGAGTTCTTAACATTTCCAAATCCTGCAAATTACATTGTTTGACCATGGAAATGAAAACTACTAAATCCATGTGGAAGTTGTGCAAGATATCAATCACACATATGATTGCAGGGGTTCAATTTTGCTACCCTATCTGTTCAATTTTGCTTATAAAAGCAGACTATCAACACATAACTTCCTACTCTTTGTTTGCCTTTTCAAATCTTTGAAATGGACAAATCTTAAAGCCCATCAGTTCAACTATTCTTATAAAATTAGACTATCATCATACATGCTTGGTCTTTCTTTGTTTTTTCAAATCTTTTGCAATCTTTGTTACTCTTTTCAAATCTTTTTTGAGTTTGGAAAAATTTTTAAACTATTTAATTGTTTGGTTGCAGGAGATGAGTTCTTAACATTTCCAATTCCAACAAATTACATTGCTTCACCATGGCAAAGGAAACTGATAAATCCATGTGGCATCTATGCAAGATATCAATAATGCATATGATAGTAAGGGGGAGATCACATTCCAAGAAGCTATGTAATTACTGTGGGTACACACTTCTCAATGCTAATGGTAGTTGTAATGTAGTATTGAAGTTTGGATATCATGTGAAAAAAAGGATGAGATGCCCACATATGCATGTTCCTGTGTTTGTTGGGCAAGAGGGGTAGAGGTATTACATCCCCATAACTTTCTTGTCTCATCCAAATTTCACTTTTCAGTTGGAGAGAAACATGTTTGAATATGGATTTAAAAATGATTGTGAGGGAGGTATCTTGGTCATGTGTGATGTGGAAGTTTCTGAGCATGTGATCCACTTCATTCAAAACAACCTCTCCCAGAGTACAAATGTTGTTCTTCAAAATATTCTACACCATCTTGAAGCAATGGATTTCTCTGGTCCACATATTGTTGAATAAAGATATTTCTAAGCCATAGGTTAATGCAATCGACCTTGTCCTCCAAAATGTTAGTGTGATATGTATAGAGTTTTAGTTTTTTTATTTAATATTTGAAATCTTCAAATTCTGGATGGCTTAGCTGACTTGCAGCCTCTATGTTATGAAATACTGTATATCGGGATGGCTAAGCTCAATTGCAGCCTCTAGTTTTCCATGCATGACATGCATTTCTATCTATTCACTAGAGGAGCACTCTATGTATAATTTTTTTGTTTACAATAAATATAAATCGTTGGCGTTTTAATTTATGTTTTAGTTAGAATTTTTCTTTTGTTATGGAATTTTCTTGAGGGACCAGCATTGCCATTGCTATAAATTCAATTTCACTATTCTGAAGAAAAAAATGGAAATGGGCTCAATTTCTTGATATATGAATTTTCTAATCCAACTACTTTGAAAGAAGATTGGAAGTATCAAAATAATGGGAAATCATCGTATAGAGAAGGTAAGAATATTGGGATTGCCAAAATATTGGGAATCACTATATAGAGAAGGGAATTGCATTTGTTAATTTGGGATTTTTATTTTTTAACCTGTATTGGCGTGTCAGTGTTTTCTTTGTAGATTTGGCTACTACACGGTATTTGAACATTAAATCTCTTGGTTTACACAATATTTCAAGTTTATTTAAACTACACCCTAAAAACAAAATATAAATAAATGAAAAATAAATATAAAATTATAAATATAAGTTCAATTTTATCTTAATTTAAAATAGTTTTTACTTAAGAACTCAAAAGAAGACATGAAATATTTTCATTTGTTTAGTTGGGCCAACATGAAACATTTGTTTTTGATTGCAGAGAGAGGGATCAAAATGTTGGTGCTAGAATATGGGTCCCATTACTGACTGTACAGTGTTGTTTCTCAAGGTTTTCCTCAGCCACAAGAGCTCATGAAGTCTAGATCCCAGAGAATGGTATCATCTCTGCATCAATTGTCATCAAGAAGAAGGGAATTGGGAGATGATAAGATTGAATTGTAGCATCATAAGGATGAATTAGAGACCATTTATGTGTCTCAGACATGCTTTAGATGGAAGGCATTGCATTGGCAATACAAGAAAATTCAACAATTGGCAGCCTCCAATTCAGAACCTTCTCCATGCTATGATAGCTCAGCGGAGAAATTTCAGTACTTTCAAGTTCTACTGCAAAGATTTATAGAGAACGAGCCCTATGATCAAGCACCTAGAAGCCAAGTGTATGCCAGGTGCTGGTACCAATTCCCTACGCTACTTTAAGTTCCTGTTGTCAAGGGAGTTCCTGCTGTCAAGGGTAATTAGCATCAATCAAACATTTTATCCTATTATATTCTCAATACTTTGGGCTTGTGCCCATATTCTTTTTTTCTATATCATATCAAATCCTAATGTCTAATATATGTATATGCAAAAGCAGCTTCAGTAGAAGAAGAAGAGGCCAAGATCCCAGCAGAACAAGCAAGTTTAGTAACTGCCTCCTAGTGGGCTGGAATCGTGGAGGGCGCTATCATGACTTTCTTCGATTTCCTTAAGGTAGAGAAAGAAAAAATTTCCAAAAAACTGGACAAGTTATGGAGACAACCAAAGAAAATGGATTCCACAGACTTGGCTCACTTGAAGGTCATTAAAATTTGTTTGAATAAGGTGAGTTTGATTGCAAGAAGAGAGCTAGGTAGGACCATCTATTAACTCTTCTTGTGTGTAGTAGGCTAGTGATATGGTTGCATTGAATAAAAGGATAAAATAGGATAAAATATCCAATTAATGTTCACTAGGGTAGTCTTACATGTGTTTAGTTCTAGCTCCAAAAATGTACATAGAATAGAATATTTGTATTTACTTAGGACTTAGATCCTATAGGATGTAGGATCATGGCACGAAGTAAGCTATAGGACGTAGGATCGTGTCATAGAGTAAGTTGTTTACTTCAATGTCATCTCTACATGTTTGATGCTCATGTTTTGAAGTTTTAAAACATCCTCAAGGTAAATACGTAGTTGTTTTGAGGATGGATCTATGATAAAAAAATAAACACCAGTAAAGAAACAAAATTGAATAAAATTTTGACTTCTTTCTTCTATGCTATTATTTCTTATGCCATTGCCTTACGGCATTTCCTTCGCAACATGTGATGAAAATGTTAGTTTTACTATTATGATTATATTGTGATTATATTTGGCATATGCCAAATATCTTAAATTACCATTACTCTCTGAAGCGGAGATCAGAAGTTGAGTAACTTTTCAGAGGAAGAAGATGAACTAATCATCAGACTCCATTCGCCCCTCGGAAACAAGTATGTAATTTCAGCGCCTCTATTGCTTCAGTGAATTCCCTTATGATCAGGACCGATACTTGTATAAAACACCGATCTGTCATTTGCCGAGAACTTTCAATTTTCATGACGTGTTATCTTTGAAATTTCAATTATGGACGAAATGGATAACAATTAATCTGTGAAACTCCACAGGTGGTCTCTTATTGTGGGGAGATTGCCGGGGAGGACAGACAACGAGATAAAGAACCATTGGAGTACACACATCAAGAGAAAATTGTCGAGTAAAGGGTTCGATCCGCAGACCAATCGCTCCCTACGCCCGCCTAACAACAGCAGCACTTCCCTTCACTCTCCACTCGCTCCCGAGCACAAAATTCCGGCGTTCGAGAGTAGGAGAAGGGCAAAGATAGCAGACTTCTTCCAACTCGAAGGTTTGAAAAACTCGCCGATCGAGTCAGCGGGTTCTATAGATGAAGAGTATCCCTATCCCGACATTAATCTTGATTTGTGGATGAGCTTGCCCTCTAATTCTGCTCCCGCCTAACTTAGTGGCAGTTGCAGTAAATGTATGAAGTGAGCCTATTTAATTGAATTCCAGTAGCAGTAGGGTTCTACAAATTGCATCGATGCTTGACGTGAAACCAAGTGCTAGTATCGGCTGGAGAAGTCAATTGTGGAGTGTTCAAGCGGTGAAAACCTCCCCGCCTAAACAAAAATGAACTATAATCTTTCTCTCCTGTTCCTATGAAATTAGAGGTTGAGATTAGGTTCATTAGATAAACATTTTGCTCGTTTGAGTGCAATATTGATTTAAATTATTGAAAACCTGTGAGAACTTTCCCATAAATTATATTTTAAAAGGTCATTTTTATTAGTTAATAAAATTTAAATATATAATTACTAGTGTAAATATGGATTTTTTTAAATATATTAAATTAGATAAATTTAAAATAAAACAATTTTTTTTAAAGTAATATAATGTTGAATTAAAAAAAAAAACAATTTTACTGAAGGGTTTTTAATATCTTGATAAAATATAGTTTTTAATTTAATGTTTTAGTGATAAGTAACAATAAATGGTTTGAGAGGTTGGCTTTTGAATTGGACGGGAAGGAGGAAGCGAGAACGGAACTAGGGTTCTGAGCATTCCCTCTACGGCACCGACGACACTGTGCGGTATACGGTCAAGGACTGCAAAGGAATCACTGCAGCGTGACAGTGCTGCAGAGCATTAGCAAGGGGCAATGGAACATCCCTAGGGGAGGGCGTCAGAGCCCTCCCCTTCACAGCACGAGCCTGAACAAACAGTAATCTTTGGATCAGTGGATCAGGAAATCCTAAACAAAGGGAAACAGCAGCAAGATGATGAAAAGGAAACCAGACATCGGAAAAACAAGGATAGCTTCACGCAAGAAGGAAAAGAAACTCCAAATGAAAGCCCGAAAATCTCCTCATCAACATGCTGACCAGTGGCTAAAGAACGGCCACGAATAGAGCTACCCGGCGATAAAATAGAAAGGAGAATAGAGTTCATGACAGATCATGCCATCATTGGGAAGTTTATAGGGTTTTGGCTGACTGAGAAAGCCTTATACGGATGGACTGCGGCGAAATGGAAACCCAAAGGAGATGTCACCCTTCAGCTGGGGCCGAAAGGCTTCTTTACTGCAATCTTTTTTTGTCTAGAGGACAAATATAGGATTCTGGGGAACGGGCCTTACTTTTTTAACTCAGCAGGACTATACCTCAGGGAATGGATTCCAAGATTCAACCCAGATAAAGAAGACCTCACGTGGGCGCCGGTTTGGATGAGATTATACTCTCTTCTAGATGAATATTGGGATGAAGACATTCTCAAGGGTATAGGAAATGGAGTGGGAGAATACATCATAGCGGCAGAAGAAACCAAAACGCGTAAGTATATCTCCTATGCTCGAATATGTGTCTTTATCCGCCTGAATGAAGATCTACCAGAGTCGGTAACTCTTGCCCACCGAGATGAAGAATGGATCCAGCCTCTCGACTATGAACACGTGCCCTTTCGGTGCAGAAAATGCCATGCACTGGGGCATCTCTTCAGGGACTGCCCTCAAAATGCCAAAGCCAACTCCCCTGACTCTTCTGAAACCCCAACCCAGGACGACTTTACCAAGGTCTCAAGCCGGAAGCGCTTGCATAAAAAGCCCCAGAATGGGACCAATCCCCAGCCTAACAAACCCCAAAATCCAGCTTCTAAGAACAGCTTTGAGGTTCTTGCTCAGACCCCTGAAGATCAACCCCTGACCTCTGAGTCCAACCCCACTTGCCCATCTTCTTCATCCCACCCACCTTCCTCAGATCCCCCTTCCAAACCTCACTCCCCCATCATCATCCCTTCTATCCTCAGCAGAAGTCAGAGAGAAACAGTGGAGATTCACAAGAACATGGAAGTTGACGAAAAGGCAGACTTACCCCAGGACTCAGAGATCAATAAAGAAGAAAGCAGTCAAGTGCAGCAAATGGAAGAAGAGCCAGAAAGCATAGATCTAAATGGTCTGGATATTCTGGAATTAGAACTAGCCTGCAAAAAGAGAGCATATGATACAATATCTGAGAATCAACTCAATAAGCTCGAAGTGGTTATCTCAAGAGCTTATCATCAACACCAACTAGGGATACAACCGGGAAGTCACTGGGATGGCAGTCTGCGCCCAAAAGATTCTAAAAAGAGAGGAAGGAAAACAGATCTCCAGCGAACAATCGAGATCGGGAAAATCCTGGTAGATTCAGGCAGATATGCCAAGTTAACGAAGTACTACAGGCCCTCCAACAATAGTTGATCCATGAAGCTTGTATCCTGGAACTTAAGAGGGCTTAACAGCCCCGGAAAACTTAGGATGTTAAAAAACATGATTAAAATGGAAAAGCTGCAGATGTGCTTTCTCCAGGAAACCAAATGTAATAGTTCCACCCTAGGCAACATACTCTCAAAAGCTTGGCTAGGTTGTCGGTCGGTTGCTGTAGACGCCTTGGGAGCCTCTGGAGGGCTAGCTATAGAATGGAACACTCAGGCGGTAACTCTCACAGATTTTCATGCCTCTCATCATCTCATACAGGCTGCCTTTCATATATTGGGCACCAACATTCATGGCAACTTATCAAATGTTTATTTTCCGCAAGATACGGGTAGCAAAATCGCGCTCCTTGATACTATAGAAGCTCTGAGCAATAACAGAAGACACCCACTATGGATCGTGGCAGGGGACTTTAATATGATTACCAAAAGTGAGGAAAAGATAGGGGGGAGAATCAGAATGGAACCAGAAGTTGCTCGCTTCAAGGACTTTATCCAAACTGCGTCTCTAATCGATATGCCGTTCTGTAATGGCACCTTCACCTGGAGCAACCGCAGAGCTGGCAAGTTCCAAATCGCCTCCAAATTGGATCGCTTTCTCATCTCAGACAATGCGGTGCACCTAGGAGGAGATATCTCAGCAGAAATACTTGCACACACTGGGTCGGATCATTGGCCGATCGCTCTACAATGGCGGAGACCAGGTGATTTGACGAAAAGACCCTTCCGCTTTGAGGGGTTTTGGCTTACGCACCCTGCATTCAAGGACTTCGTCAAGACCACTTGGACATCCTTCGAACCCCCAGAAGGTGCAAAAATGTATCAGTTTCAACAGAAGCTAAGATTTCTAAAAAATCAACTAAAAAGATGGAATAGGGAGACCTTTGGAAACATATTTAAGGCGCAACAAGAGTTGAATCAGTAACTGGTGAATCTCCAACAAAAGATAATCACAGAAGGGCATACGGAGGCTACACTGGATCAGGAACGGCTCATTCATAGTCAGCTCGAAGACAGAAGAAAGCAGGAGGAAATCTACTGGAGGAAAAAGTCAAGGGTCAGGTGGCTAAAGGAGGGGGAGCGCAACACCAAATTCTTCCATAGAACCACGGTGTAGAGAAGGATGCATAATAATATCCCCTTCATCCAGAATCAAATAGGGGAAAAAGTAGAGAAGCATGAGGAAATCGAAGAGGTTCTCCTCAATCATTTCCAACATGTCCACCGGGAACCAATAGAAGATCGGCAATAGGCTATTGGGAAAATAATCAGCAATGTGCCAAAACTCGTCACAGAGGAACACAATGAGCTTCTCATGCGCCCTATTCTTCCACAGGAGGTAGACGAGGCAATGTCCCAGCTCAAAGAAGGAAAGGCCCCTGGCCCAGATGGATTCACCACCACGTTCTTCCACGCTTTTTGGGACATGATAAAGTTGGAGGTTTGGCAGATTGTAGAGGAATCAAGGGCCATGCGCTGGCTTCTCCCCTCCCTCAACTCCACTTTTATCACTCTCATCCCTAAAGAGGAGGATTCCATTACTCCTGACAAGTTCAGGCCCATAGCACTTTGTAACGTCATATACAAAGTCATATCAAAAGTTATTGCAAACAGGTTTAAACCCCTATTACCTCTGCTTATCTCTTCGGAACAGTCGAGGTATGTGGAAGGACGACAGATAATGGATGGCATCCTTCTCACGCACGAGATAATCCACTCCCTCAAGCATTCCAAACAAGCAGGTATGATACTCAAACTGGATCTCTCTAAAGCTTTCGATAAGCTCAGTTGGACATATATTCATCACATGTTAAAAGCTTTTGGATTTGGCTCCATGTGGATTCGCTGGATCATGAGCCTAATCACTTCCACTCACTTTTCCATCCTGGTGAATGGTATCCCTTCTCGCCCTCTCGAGGTATCAGGCAAGGTGATCCCCTATCCCCCTTCCTCTTTGTTCTTATGGCTGAGGGTCTTGGTAGACACATCAAACACGCCCTCCATTCTCAACAGCTTAAAGGCATTTCTGTTCACAATACCCCTGCCACCTCTCATCAGCAATTCATTGATGATACCATGCTTTTTGGTTATCCTTCTGTCCAAGAAGCCTCTCGCTTAAAGTCCCTCCTCAACGACTTCTCTGAGGCTTCTGGCACCCATGTTAATAACTCCAAGTCGCAGATCTTCTTCTTTCACACTCCTCCTTCTATTAAATCTGTTGTCACTCGCATTCTTGGCTTCCCCTCTGCTACCCTCCCCTCCAAATATCTTGGAGCTCCCCTCACTGCCTCTGCCATAAAGCATCCCGCTTGGCGCTCTCTCCTAGACAAGCTTGAGTCCCGTCTCAACCTTTGGACCTACAGATCTCTAAACCTTGCCAGTAGGGTGGTGCTCATCAAATCTGTCCTTCAAGCCATGCCGCTCTACCTCTTCTCCACCCTAGCAGCACCTAAGTGGGTCCTTAAAAGAATAAGGAGCCTACAGCGTGATTTTCTTTGGGGCAGCTCGGCTACCAACCGTAAATGGGCTTTGGTTAAATGGTCTACTGTATGCATGCCCAAAGACAAGGGTGGCATTGGGCTAAGGGACCCAGAGTATAGCAACTCCATCATGAATGCTAAGATTTGGTGGCAATGGATCACTAACCCAGAAAAGCCGTGGGTAAAAATCTGGACAGCCAAATATGCTAACAACAGACCCCAAGAAGAGCTCATCAGATTTATTCCCACTGAAAAAGGGTCGTTAATCTGGAATGCGGCCAAACAGCACTATCGGCTAATTCAACAGCACAGCTTCTGGGAAATTAGGAATGGCCGCACGGCTAGATTCTGGACAGATGCCTGGAACCAAATGCCCAAGCTTACTAGTGTTCTTCATCCATCTATGATACCAGACAGGCCGGAGCAGCAGCAGGATAAAGTTCATCATTTTTGGATGCAGGAGTTGGAGCACGGATTCAGAAAATGGAGACAGAGTAACCAAATTCTCAATAACATAAATACACAGGAGGCAGAAGAATTTGAGAAAGAGCTAAGAAAACGAAGCATAAGGCAGGATGAAGGCCACGACATTCTCAGATGGGGTTATCAACCCAAAGGGACCTACACCACCTCCGAAGCCTACAAGTTGGTCTGCTACTTCCCCTCTCCCACTGATCCATTATGGAGCAATATATGGGGACTCAGATCATGGCCCAAAATCTCCTACTTCCTCTGGCTGGTAGGACATAAAAGAATTCTCACATGGGATAAACTAAGGAGACGAAGCTTTCAAGGCCCCTCTATTTGCCATAACTGCTTTCAAAGCGAAGAGACCCTTCAGCACCTCTTAGATACCTGCTCCTTAGCCAATCAGTTATGGGAAAAGGTGAGCTTCAGATGCCAAAAAAGTTGCAGAGGGGATAACGACATCATCAATTCCATAAGGCAATGGCCAAAGAACCCCTACAATTGTGAGATCCTCAACCACCTGTGGAAAATCATCCCGGGAATTGTCCTTTGGAATATCTGGAAGGAAAGAAATAAACGTATCTTCAAAAACAAGCGCTCTCCTATTGAAGAAATATGGAACAGGCTACACGGGAATCTCAAAGAAACTATGTTGCTCCGATCTTGGACGAAGGAGGATCTCCCCTCTACAGATAATGAGAAAAACATCCTCGATAATTGGCAACTGCAACTGCCACAAGAAGTCTCCAAGCATAGCCCTTCCAATAGTAATATCAAGGACAACAGCTGCTGGAACGCCCCCCCTATTAACTCATTCAAACTCAACTTTGATGGGGCTTCCAAAGGCAATCCTGGAGCAGCTGGATATGGAGGAATTCTGAGGAACCATGAAGGTACTCCTCTGCAGATCTACTTTGGAAATATGGGGTGGGATACCAACAACTCCGCAGAGCTAGAGGGCCTTTGGCAAGGTCTCTTACTAGTGGGGAACCTCAACCTTCAACCATTGATTGTGGAAGGAGACTCCCAGATCCTCATCAACATGGCCACTCGCATTCAGAATGGCTCCCAAGCCAGGAAAATTGCTTCCAGTTGGAGATTAGAAGCGAGGCTAAACATCATGGCTCAGTATCTGCGCAATAACAGAGCCATCTCCTTTAATCACATAAAAAGAGAGGGCAACAAGATAGCTGACCTCCTGGCCAACATTGGGGTAGAAAATGAACAGATCATCCTATCAGGAAACACGGATATCATTCCGAACAATCTCCAGGCACAGGATTGTGAAAGCCTTATCCAAAGAGATGCAGTCTCCCCGGATGCGGGTGTCAGTACGTCTACAAGTGAAGGGCCACATGGCCAACATGTGCCGCCTCGTGACCTTTAGCGGAATTCATTACCGATTGCCGTCGAGGAATAAAGTTCTGAAACAATTGCACAGGGCCTTCAATGCAACACAAGGTGAATTGGTTTGGTTGCAGAGAACATTTATGGCGTCCAGGAATCGAGAGAATGCTGAGAAGCTTAAATTGGGAGAAAGAATGGGGCAGGTCCATACTCAGAGTAAGGAGCACGCCGCGAAGGTTTGTGTTGGCTATCTCTTCTTCCAGGAAGCAGCCTCGGCTGTTACAGCCAGTTTACAAGAGGTCAAGGGACATTTCGAGCTCGTATGCCCTGTTGATAGCGGTGTGGGTGATACTATGCTTCGTTCAAGATCTGGTGGGAGAGAACTATTCTCCGTCAAGCGGGGGAAACCTTCAATTGACGCTCTGTTTCACTCCGCCAGCATCACTGTAAATATGGCCAGACCAAGGGAAAGGATGCCTTGTAGACGCATCACAAGTCGAGGAGGCTCATCACGCCATCTCGCTGCGGATTCCCACCACCATTGCTGTTGTTGTTACTGCCACAGAAGGGCAGGGGCTACTCCCATACAGGCTGCTCAATTCATGGACACGGGCGGCCCTAATGCAGGACCACCCTCTTTTCCAGCGTTTGGAACTGCCGTTTTCACCCTCGGCAGCTCGAGGAATAATTCATGCATCAATGCACACATCTCAGTCCTATTCATCGAGGACACTCAGGAAGGTGAGGGCAGTTCGGGCAGCAAGGAGGCGCTATCAGATGAGCAAACGGAAATCGTCAAGGAAAAGACAGAGGAAATCCCTGAGCAGACTTCCATCCAACCTCAGAAGCAGGAGGCGTCGATCTCCAAGAAAGCTGCAATGGAAGAAAAGGAAGGCCTCCCTGAACATTACGGATGGTGTCCGATCATCGAAGAGAAGCCCGAGGAGTAGAACTATGTGGCAAGCTCCGACGTCCTTCACTTTTGTTCAGGTCTGGTTTAAGTCCTCTGTCTCGGTCTCTGTCCGTGTCTGGGTCTGGTATAGGGTATACGTTTATGTTGGTGTCTCTCAAGTTCATATACAGGTCTATATTTGCTATGGCTCTGATAGTAGGATTCGTAAAGGCGCTGTCATAGGTCCTCTGTCGCCCCTGCGAGGGAAGTTTTTGAGTTTTACAGCCCCTGCATGGGTTATTTTTGCTTGGATTGAAAACAATGTTGTGGTTTGTGGCGTTCTGGATGACATTCTAGTTGGAAATGCTGCCCCTGCGTGGGCTAATATGGAGTTGCGAGCTGATAACCCACAGAGCCACAGTCGGCCTTGGGCAACCTGCCTTTCTGTTTGTAATGTTTTCCTATACATAATATAATAGAATAGCATAGATTTACTGAGGAAAAAAAAAAAAACAATAAATGGTTTGAACAACATCCATATTAAAATTTCTATATAATTTTGTTCCAAAAATATTTAATATAAATGATAAATAATAAAACCATACATTTTAGATAATAAAATTATTATTAATCATATATATATATATAACTTTATTAACCTAATGAAAAATAAATAATAAAATTGTTATATATATAGATATAACTTTCTTAACATAATGAAAAATAAATTTGAATATGTATAAGAAGAAATTTACCAAGGGAAAGATTTGCTAATGTTTTTGTTACACCATATCATTTATGGTTCAAAATGTCGATAACATTTTCATTCCATAATATCCATGCTTCACACTCAAATCCATAATATCCATGCTTCACACTCAAATAATAGAGTTGGATATATGAAATTTCATATTTCAGGTTTCTTAAAACTCGTAACTGAAAAATGAATTATCACTTTCTTAAAATCAAGAAAAGTAAATTAGAACATGTATAAAAATAAATTTACCAAAAAGAAGATTAGCTAATGCTTTTGTTACACCACATCATTTATGCCTCAAAATGTCGATAACATTTTCATTCCATTATACCCACGCTTCACATTCAAATAATGAAGTTAGGATATATGAAATTTCAAATTTCACGTTTCTCGTCAATGAAGAATTAATAATTAAGTATAAAAAAAAAAGTTGATTTTTTTTTGTAAGTTTCATTTATAAATTTAAAAACTTAAAATTATAATTAGCTAAATTTATGTGTTTATATGGTATGAAGTCGTTGATAATAATCTTAATAGGAATAATTAAACTTTTATTTATTTATTATAGTTATAGGCGAAAAATGAATAATTAAGTTTAAAAAAAATGAATTTGTGTAAGTTTCATTTATCAATTTAAAAACTTAAAATTATAATTAGCTTTATTAATATGTTTATATAGTATGAAGTCATTGATAATAATTTTAATATGAATAATTTAAATTTTTATTTATTTATTATAGTTTTCCGTTAATTAATGTTTTTTAAGATTTACATGCTTCATTAGATTTTAAGAAGGTAAAAAATTAATAAGATTTTTTTAACATTTTATTTTATGTTTGAAAAGAAGTGAAAAAAAGATTTCTACATCACTATAGTTTTACCTAAAAGATCAAGAATGTTGGTATTGTGATAAATATTTTGAAAATTAGATTGAATGTGAATATAAGATGGAAAATCTAAGGGAAAATTATTTTTATCTTCCACCCTCTTAGTATAGCACAAGTGACAAACTTTTTCATCCCATAGTATTTCGGTAAGTGACTAATGCTCAAATTCACAATGAAGCTCATAAGAATTAATTCTTATCTTAAAAATGTTCCTTTTTTTCCATAATAAAGTCAGAAAAACAATTCTCAATTTTGAGATTGAGTTCATCACCTTCTTATAATATCTTAAATTCCCTTTTATAAATTGACAATGCTCAAATTCACAATGAAGCTCATAAGAATTATTTCTTGTCTTAAAAATGTTCATTTTTTCCCATAGTAAAGTCAGAAAAATAGTTCTCAATTTTGAGATTGAGTTCATCACCTTTTTATAATATCTTAATTTCCCTTTTATAAATTAACAATCATTAAGCGTGTCAATATAAATGCATCAATTGAACATGAAAGAAGAAAAATGGATGAACATTTAATGTTAATTTCTTTGGTAATAATTAAGTCGCATTTGTTTATTTTAAAATAAAAATATTTTTTCTTAAATAAAAAATAATATTGGCTAATAATAATTTAAAAAATGAATATACATGTTTCGTTAGTTTTAATTAAATTGGTTATGAAACCTTAATAGTCCTACACTCATTGTGCTTGGTTTGTTGTTAATAATACAACTTAGAAAAAATGAGATGTTGTAAAATATTTCACTCACTCACAATCATAAATAAAATGTTTTGATGTCCATATGAAATAACATAACCTATATCAACTTTAAATACATATAAAGTAATTAAATGTTAAAAAAAAATAGATTTTTTAGATATGTCGAAAAGGTATATTTTTATACTTTTAAGAATATTTCAACCTAACAAATTTTATTTATTTATTTATTTTTTCCAGCTGGTTTACGGACCCTGGTCAGTTGATCCGCTACTCCAGGTTCGAGAAATCTAGGTGGACCCCACCCGAAGGGGGTCCACCCCTCGGTCACCACAGACCTAACCCCAAGAGCTTTCGGGTTTCGACCCTGTGACCTCCCATTGGCGAGGCCCCGACTTTGACCGATTGAGCTAACCCTTGGGGCTTCAATCTAACAAATTAAATAAACCATTTAAATATTTATTTTAATATCAATTTCTTTCATTCATATATATATATATATATATATATATATATATATATATATATATATATACATGCATTCAGAAACATAATTTAAACAAGGAAAAATTACACATGCTAGATAGATATACATGCCCCATAAAGAAAGAACCTGTTTAGATCCATCTTAATATTTAATTTATCAGATGCCAACAGGGGTCAAACCTTTGGAGATGCAAACCATTTTTTACACTCTGAAAGGGAATACACCTCAAGAGAATTGATCCCTCTCAACACTAAATAATCTTTGATTAAGATGAATCTATATAAGTATGATGCCAAATGTTCTCATCTAAATAATTAATTTGAGTTTGATTTTTCTTTTCATCGTGTTTATTTTATATATACTTTATTGTGATATAAGTCAAGAATTTAGAATTTTGTGATCCATATTAATCGTAACAACATTTTTGGTAAAAATCACATAAAATAAAATCCAGTGACACTTTTCGAACCAACCAGTGTGGTTCATCTTCACGGCAAGATGAGGAATCAGATCTAGGCAATGGAATAAATAGATGATGAGAGTAGGTAACTAGCTATTAGAAAATAACAACTAGTTTGACTAAAAAATTGAAATAACTAATTAAGCCTTTGACGAAGAATTAAAAAGAATTTTAAATTAATAATTAATATTATTTTTGAATTAAGTTAAAATATTGTTTATATAATAAATAAAATCAATAGAATAATTTCATTTTACTATTAATTAATATCAATATTATTAAATTATATTTGTTAAAAAAAAATCGGCTTTATACGAATATTAACTGATAAAAATATATTATTATGGAGATAATATCAATAAGAATTAGTATTTTAATAGGTAAATAAATAAATAAAAATAATAATAAATAAATTTATGGAGATATTATTAATTAAATTAGAATTCTAATATATATATAAAAAAAAAAAATTAAGAATTAAAAATTAAAAATTAAGTAAATAAATAACTAAATTATTAAATAAATTTATGGAGATGTTGTTAATAAAAATTTAGAATTTTTATAGATAAATAAAAATAAATGAACAATTGAATAAATAAATAAATAAATAATAATAATAATACTAAAAAAGGAAAGAATAAGAAGATAACTAGGAAAACAAGAAAAATTCTAGGAAGAAAGAGCAGGGATCCAACACCTGCTGATACTCCAACCATCATCTCTGTTCAGATTGACGGGCCTTTTCTTGATTTCTAAGGCCTCTCTAAATCTCCGATGATGAAAGTGGTCAATCCTAGCGATGACCTTCACCTCTTCTATGCAAATGTGATGATTTTTCTTTTTTCATGTTCTGCTAATGCGAAGGAGCGAGACCTTCAATGATTTATGTCTACAGCATGCTCACAAATCCTTTGATTTATTGACCAACCAGTCTCACC
Source organism: Pinus tabuliformis (assembly GCA_031772625.1). Classification (NCBI taxonomy): domain Eukaryota; kingdom Viridiplantae; phylum Streptophyta; class Pinopsida; order Pinales; family Pinaceae; genus Pinus; species Pinus tabuliformis. The sequence continues at coordinate 918,933,047 of CM062806.1, read as the reverse complement.
AATATAAGGAGTCCCACAGGAACAGGGAATGATATAAACACCCTTCCCATCCTTAGGGTTAATAGGGTCCTTGGCCGACCAAAGAGAACTTCGAATAGTGCAAAGGGGTCTAAAAGAAGAAGAAATATTATGATTTTTTAGGATCCTAGTGATTTTATCTGTGGTTCCCCGAATAAAAGGAATATGAACCCCGAAAGATCGATGCTTGGGATCAATCCTCTTCTTAGGACCTCTTTCCACATTAAGGAAAGCTTTACGACCTTGGGACTTACTATAACCATTATTAATAAAGACCTTAAGGAGGTGAGCCTTTTCATCATCAAGGTGATATTCATCAGAAAATCTCAGCGCTCGAGTGGCTAAGGTGTTGAGAACACCTAGCTTCTGAGTAGGGAAATGATGGGAATTAGCATTAAGGTATTGCTCTGTGTGAGTTTTCTTCTGAAAATCTTGAGGAGAGAAAGAATCGTAATCCTTTTTTGAAATGAGAATGTCAAGGAAAGGAAGGCTGCCATCAACTTCAACTTCCATTGTGAACTTTATGGAATTTCATCGATTATTAAGATGTTGGTAGAACAACTCCAACTTCTCTTTCCCATGAGACCAGATGGCACAAGTGTCGTCCACAAACCTTTTCCACAATTTAGGTTGGAAAAGAGCTGATGACAAGGCCTTAGATTCAAAGAACTCCATAAAGAGATTGGCAACAACGGGGGAAAGGGGAGAAACCATGGCAACACCACAGGTTTGCTCATAAAATTCACCTTCCAAACTAAAGAAAGTGGAGGTGAGGCAAATTTCAACCAAAAGAGTAGTATTAATAACATCAATGGCCTCATTAATCAGGATATTCGTGAATAATAAGACCACATCGAAACTAACCAGCATGTCTTTTGGATCAATTTTGATATCCTTTAACTCATTAACAAAGAAGGATGAATCTTTAACAAAGGATTCAGTTCAACCAACAAGAGGCTTGAGCCTGTTAGCATGATATTTAGCAAGAAAATAAGTCGGCCCTCCTATAGTTTGTTCTTTGACTATTTATTAGTTGACTAAATTATTTTCTATATCTCTATTAAATATTTCTTGATGAATTTTTTGAGGGTGGTGGAAAAAATCTTGAGTTTGGAGAAAGAAGTTCATACAAGTGCGATAACTACATTAATATCAATTTACTTGGGAACTGTTTAACTAGGTGATTAATTTGACCATTTCTTGTTGGAAATCAATTTTCCTTTTTCTAAATTTTGGGAAAAATACTAGAAAAAGAGTTATTTTATGTGTGTGTAGTGTAACTTATAGACTAAATGGTCTTTTTCACGGAATCTGACAATGCAATTTCAAAAAAAATTGTGATTTCTGTTATTTAAAATACATTTATGGATACATAAATGGATCAACCCCTTGGGCACTAAAATTACTTAAATTCAATTTTTTTAAAATATCTCCTAGATTTTTGTTAAAATTAATGAGAAAAAATGACGTCTTAAAAAGTCATTTCCTCTTATTATTGAAAAGGCATTTCCTCTATTAGTACAACTAAGATATATATATATATATATATATATATATATATATATATATATATATATATATATATATATGCTAACAAATTTCCTGTCAATTTTATTCAAAATATGGTAAATTTTTTAAGAAACACAATTTAATTTTTCTTTTGCAAAATTATAGTATGTCAATATTTTTATATAATGTGTAATACCCTAGTAAATTGTGAATATTTTATTTACTTTTTCTACGTTATGCATCTAGTCAACCATGAAAATTATGGTGGGAAAATATGTTGAAAAAGAGTTTCACATTCAAGATAGTGAAAAGATAGTTATAGGTAGAGGTGGTTGCCTACCCAGATTACCCTCCCCATAGACAAATTATCTCAGTTAAGGAAAAGGGAGCCAAGAGGGGAAAATCCTTAGGCAACCTTGTGGACTTAGAGCTTAGTTGGAGGAGGCACAAGAGAGGAAAATGAAAGTTGTTTAGCTTGATATACAAGACAATGTTGAGGGAGGAAGGATGCTACCAAAATGGGGTTCTTGAGCTGGTTGGCTAGTGAAATTCCAAGTTTAACCCTGTGGTCAGTAAAACCCTAGATTGGACCTAGTGTGGTCACGAGAAATTCCATTGAACCCTCTGTGGTCAATAAAACCCTAGGTTGGACCTAGTGTGGTCAGGGGTTCTTGAGCTTGTTAGCCAATGAAATTCCAAGTTGAACCCTATCCTCGTATGGTCGAAAACTACTCTGGATGTGAAAGTGGCTCGAGGGGAGTTCTAGTAGACAATGCTAGTCCTCATAGGTTGGGTGCAACATTATTCTCCCCAGTTATTTTCATGGAAGTCTCAGACATTAGAAAATGGATAAGTGAAATGTGTTTTGGAACAATTTTCTTGTATGTATTTATTTCATGTTATATTGTGCAAATGTTTGAACCTAATACTAATACTATTATACGATAGCCTAAAAAAAATATAATACTGTGGATGGATTTAGGTTAGTCCCAAGTTTTGTTGACAAAATTTGGTCTATCAATTTAACTTGAATAGCCCTTAATTCTTAATATACTTAGCACTAGAAGGTATATGGCCGTTCAGTCCCACTAGTGTCCTAGGCTATAAACATAAAAATGCTATAGTTGTACGCATAATATATATATTTATTTGGTCTATAAATAAATAGAAACCTTGGTTGTGTGAGAATAATGTTTTTTAAAGAAGTTCATTATGACACTACATAGAAGAAAGATGAGGTTTTACAACCAACTAAATTGAGCCCTGTTTTTCTAAACACCATAGGTCGAAGCCCTTTTCCTTTCCAGTATTAAAAAGTGAAGGAATATACCAGTCTTGAAATAAACATTATATGTAGAGTTCGATAAATGTCTTTCATCAAGAGTCATATTCACGATAAAGATTTAAACAAGTAAACATTTACTATGAAAAAAATGCAGCTAAATACCATGATGTTAAACGAATTGAAATTTGAAAAAAAAAATAATACATATATATATCGTAAACTCTTTGTCCAAATGGCTAATGGCCATGAGAGAAAACTAACCAATTCCTCTAAAAAAAACCAGTTTATAATAAGAGCACATGTTGCAAATGCCTTTGGAAAACATTGAAAAGTAAGTTAAATACATTGAAGTTTCAAGATTGCCGAGAATAACAGTTAACCCTCATGGGCAAGTTAAGGTCGAGTAGGTCGTAATCTAATTACTAAAATAAATCTTATAAGAGTCTAACAAGAGTGGCCCAGTAATACTCAATCATAAAATCCTTACACCATATTTTGAATTTGGCTCTTCAAGTACCTAGGGTAGCATAAAAAGAATTGGAGGGTTTTATCATCACTTGGAAGAATCGTAGGAAAGAAAACAAGGGGGTCTTTTGATGTCGAACACACGCTCGTAAGAAATGGAATATAACCTGAGAAAAATCTAGAAATAAGGGTTCGGTTAGAAACCTAAACACGCACAGGAGAAAATAACTTAAAGACTATAAAGAAAAATGATGAAAACGAAGTCTGGGTGATCTCGTTTTCAATATTTTTACGGGCTCCGATCCTGGGATCTGTGGGTTATGGGCCCACAAAGCCTTTCAGAATCGTTTCTTTTTGACAGCGAGGCCTCACTTGCCTTGTGGTCCAGTGAATCTTTAATCTTCCTCCATTGCGCAATTCAGGTGGCAGTGCAGGACGGCGCTCTCCTCGCTCCTTCAATCCAGCTCTGACAGGATGCGTTGCTTTCAAACAACCGTCTTCTTCCCCCCATAATTCGCTGCCGAACACGGCGATCATCCTCAGTAGCTGTTTGCCGTGAAGAATCCTCAGTACTGCGGCGAATATTTTCCAGAACATCGCGTATGGCTCTCAGACGATTCCTTACTTCCATCGTACCTCGCCCGAAGCGAAAGTACCCATCATCTCCCCGGCCTAGACTCGCATTCCCATGTTCACCGCCATATTCGACCATGTCATCTGCATCCAACCAAGCGGAAATCGATCTTCGCCGAGACCTTCTAAAACACTGGCAAACAATTCAAATAAGACATGCACAGACACCAGTATTTGATCTATTCGACGACACAGTATTAATAGACTGCGGTCTCCCTAATCTCACAGTTCGCCTCATCAAAAATAAAACCAAAATCTTGCTCATCGACATGCCTTCTCTGCGGCATTGAAATTTCCATTTCCAACTGAAAAGAAAACCAAAAAAAACACACGAAGACACAAATTCATAGAGATGAATTTTCATTATTTTACAAACTCATTTTACAGTTTTAAGGCATTTCAGCCTTAATCCAGATTTCCCCATCAACTACATTTCGCCTTCTCTCTTACACACACAGGGTTTTCCTAATCTCGTCTTCTTTTCTTCTTGATTCCCTCAGGAATCTTTAAGTTCTTTATACATACGTTCAGTCATAACTGATTTTTTTAACTAAAATTAGTTCCTATAACAGAATTCAGTTGTGGTTGGCTAGTTCCTATAACATAATTCAGTTGTGGTTGGCCTGGCTGTCCACGTGATCGTCCACTTGTCTTCTTCCTCTAATTTTCTTTCATTGACGTGTCCGGATGCTCCTGCATCATACTCCCGAGGTACAAAAATTATGACCTCCTGGTCATATGCTCCCGAGGTACAAAATTATGACCCCCTGGTCATATGCTTTTCCTGAGCAATTCTACCTACTGTTTCTCTTCTTCAGTGGAACTGCCTTCTGTGAGCTGCAACCAAACCTCTGCCATAGCAAGTCCTCCTTGCTACCAGATGCCCTACCAAGCTTCTCCGCTGAGCTTAGTCCTCTCGGCATCTCTGCGGTTCTCTCCTCTCGAACCCAATTGAGCACTCCTGCTCCAGGTTTGCTGCAATCTTCTCACCTTCACAAACAAACTGTACCTCTTTTTTCTTCGTACCTCCTTTCTTCGCACGCAAAAAAAAACTCCTCTCCACAGGAAATCTTTCCCCGCTCTGATACCACTTGATGAAAACGAAGTCTGGGTGATCTCGTTTTCAATATTTTTACGGGCTCCGATCCTGGGATCTGTGGGTTATGGGCCCACAAAGCCTTTCAGAATCGCTTCTTTTTGACAGCGAGGCCTCACTTGCCTTATGGTCCAGTGAATCTTTAATCTTCCTCCATTGCGCAATTCAGGTGGCAGTGCAGGACGACGCTCTCCTCGCTCCTTCAATCCAGCTCTGACAGGATGCGTTGCTTTCAAACAACCGTCTTCTTCCCCCCATAATTCGCTGCCGAACACGGCAATCATCCTCAGTAGTTGTTTGCCGTGAAGAATCCTTAGTACTGCGGCGAATATTTTCCAGAACATCGCGTATGGCTCTCAGACGATTCCTTACTTCCATCATACCTCGCCCGAAGCGAAAGTACCCATCATCTCCTCGGCCTAGACTCGCATTCCCATGTTCACCGCCATATTCGACCATGTCATCTGCATCCAACCAAGCGGAAATCGATCTTCGCCGAGACCTTCTAAAACACTGGCAAACAATTCAAATAAGACATGCACAGACACCAGTATTTGATCTATTCGACGACACAGTATTAATAGACTGCGGTCTCCCTAATCTCACAGTTCGCCTCATCAAAAATAAAACCAAAATCTTGCTCATCGACATGCCTTCTCTACGGCATTGAAATTTCCATTTCCAACTGAAAAGAAAACCAAAAAAAACACATGAAGACACAAATTCATAGAGATGAATTTTCATTATTTTACAAACTCATTTTACAGTTTTAAGGCATTTCAGCCTTAATCTAGATTTCCCCATCAACTACATTTCGCCTTCTCTCTTACACACACAGGGTTTTCCTAATCTCGTCTTCTTTTCTTCTTGATTCCCTCAGGAATCTTTAAGTTCTTTATACATACATTCAGTCATAACTGATTTTTTTAACTAAAATTAGTTCCTATAACAGAAATCAGTTGTGGTTGGCTAGTTCCTATAACAGAATTCAGTTGTGGTTGGCCTGGCTGTCCACGTGATCATCCACTTGTCTTCTTCCTCTAATTTTCTTTCATTGACGTGTCCGGATGCTCCTGCATCAAAAAACAGGGTTGGAGTTGTGTATTTACCTTTAAACTGATGAAGAGCAGTTGAACCCTTGCAGAAGAACTTAGAAATTAGTGAAGAATTACATACATAAAAAAAAGGAGGAAGATTAATCGACCATAACAATTGGGATTATATATATATATATATATATATATGGAAGATAGTGAGTGGAAGAAAAATTAATAAATATTTATTCCCTAGCTCAAACCCAAAAATGAATTGCAAATTATCCGAGTATCGACGTCACCTAGCAATACAAAGATGAAAAGTCTGCGAGCAGAACGGTCCGAAACCAGGGAAGGACTCTGAACAGTAGGATTCCATTATAGATCTTGTTCATTGCAAACAGAAGAATTCAATTGAGGGAGGAGCGACATCATGGAAGGGGAGGTAGTTACTGCTAACCAGTTAAATCCATCAAAGTCGTAAACCAAAATCCTAGACATTAGGGTCGTTGATCACCTTCCGTATTACCCCTCCCAAGGAAAATCATATTCCGAACAACTCGCAAGTCTAGGAAACTCAAAAGAAGCATGTTAACATTGTTGTGTCAACGTGAGCATTGTGTATGAAATATTTAAATCCATATGGGCACATGGTGTGGCAGACATATTGCATATAGAATAAAGAAATTAATGAAAAACATAGTACTTACATTGCGAGAGGAACCCAACAAAAATTCACATAAGAATAAAACATAATGATATAAGTTATGTTAGTTTACAAGGAGCTCCAATGATAAATACCATGGAGAGGTGAACTATATGTGTGGCACAAATATTTTATACCATGGAGAACCTTAAACACACATAATGTGATCCCGAGTTCACAAGAAAACAACATAACAATATAATAACATATAGTTGGTGATAATAGTAATTTATCTTTACCTTAAAAACTATACAAATTTATAATAAATAAATAAATAAAAAGAAGAATTGTGTTATATGTTTTTCGTTGAGTACATATTATACTCAATTAGTTGAGTAAATTATTTTTTATACGTTTATAATTATTTTTTTTATTTTTTTCCAATTGTGGTTTAGGGTTATTAAGTGGTCGTCATATCAGTAGTAATCTGCGAAGATCCATCTGAAGGATCGACCCGTATCTACGGGTAATAATACGGGAAGATCTATCCCTAGAAAGATCCATCCGAAGGGATCTACACATATCCATGGGTAATAATCCAGGAAGATCATTCACAGGTAATAATCGAAGAATCCGAAGGGAGAATTCATTGGTAATGATCCAGGAAGATCCATCCAAAGGGATCTACCTGTATCCATGGTTAATAATCTAGGAAGATCATTCATGGGCAATAATTCGGGAATGCGAAGGGATCATTCACTGGTAATAATCTAGGAGATCCATCCGAAGGGATCTACCCATATCCATAATGGGGAAAGATCTTTCATGGGTAATAATCCAGAAATCCAACGGGATAATCCACGAGTAATAATTCAGGAAGATCCATCCAAAGGGATCTACCAATATCCATAGGTAATAATCTGGGAAGATCATTCACAGGTAACAATCTGAGAATTCGAAGGGATCATTCACAAGTAATAATCTGGGAAGATCCATCCGAAGGGATCTACCCGTATCCACTGGTAATAATTCGGGAAGATCATTCATGACTAATAATTCGAGAATGTGAAGAGATCATTCATAGGTAATAATCTGGGAAGATCCATTCGAAGGGATCTACCCGTATCCATAATCAGGAAGATCATTCATGGGTAATAATCCAAGAATACAAAGGGATCATTCACAAGTAATAATCCGAGAAGATCCATTCGAGGGGATGCATGGGTAATAATATGGGAAGATCATTCATAGGTAATAATCTGGGAATTTGAATGGATCATTCACGAGTAATAATCCGAGAATATCCATTCGAAGGAATCTACCCATATCCATGGGTAATAATTTGAGAAGATCATTCACGGCTAATTATCAAAGAATATGAAGGGATCACTCACAGGTAATAATCCGAGACGATCTATCTGAAGGGATCTAGCCGTATCCATAATCTGGGAAGGTCATTCACAGGTAATAATCCCAAAATCCGAAGGGATCATTCACAAGTAATAATCTGAGAAGATCCATCCGAAGGGATCTACCCGTCAGCTTATCTAGGCTAGTCTAATCCCAATGGACTCGAGCAGATTTGACCCCATGACCTCCCAATTGGCAAGGTACTTAGTAATGGGAACTCACCCAACTGAGCTATCCCTCAGGGCTCTATTTTCATAGTTATATATTGTAGCTTGAATTTTATTGTTTTTTGTTTTAATTTATTTATTTTTGTTATTATTGATTAATTTTCGGAGCGCGACTACGACATTCTTGAGTTTGACAAACAACACTCCAAATGTAACACCCTCAAGTTACGTGAAAAAGTACGAAAACTACTGAGTTAATTTTATGTATCACTGCATTTAAACTTTTAAATTATCTTGTTAAATATAACAATGACTGAGGCTAGAAGGCCAATATACATTTAGTTACCTGATTAATGCATAAATAGGAATTCAGATATGTTAAGTAAAATAATAACTATCTCCAATAATTAAAATAAACAACTATCACGAAATAGTTCCCATCTGCCCTGGAAAGGGAAATATAGTGGGGAAAATATTCAGTGAGCTCTCCTAGAGCTGGGTGGAATAAATCAGTGGGATGAACACTCAAGAATAGTCTAGAGAGGTACAGGACTTGAGGCTGGACAGTGGAGTCCTGAGGCACTCGACTATAGTTGGATATACACTTAATTGAATGTAAGGAAAAACGAAAGTGCTCGTGGGAGAGTTTGGACGAATTTGTGAAACTCGTGGCTGGGAGGAGAGACTTTCTAGAAAGAAATAGATTTTATATATATTCTCAAGCAGTAGAAAGATAAGTAAAATAGCATGCTTTCAGAAAATTATATATATATATATATATATATATATATTGGACGAATTTGTGAGACTCGTGGCTGGGAGGAGAGACTTTCTAGAAAGAAATAGATTTTATATATATTCTCAATCAGTAGAAGGATAAGTAAAATAGCATGCTTTCAGAAAATTATATATATATATATATATATATATATATATATATATATATATATATATATATATGTGTGTGTGTATGTATGTACAGGCAGTAGACAAATAAGAAAAATAGCATGCTTTCAAAAGACCATATGCTCGTAGGTAGGAGACACATAGGTAAAGCATAATATTTCCAAAATGTACAATAAGGTTTAAAAAGTATTGTTATAGTTCTGAAATAATTAAGCAAAATCTTCTTAAATTTCATTTCTGAACCGAACCATAATCGAAAATACTAGTCCAGGCATAAATGGTAAAACAATACAGTAAAAACCTAAATATTAACTAATAGACATGAGTATTACAGAGCGAATGTAATTCGTTTATTCTATTCTTTAGATATTGTATATAAACTTAAAAAAGTGTAGAAACCATTTTATTAAACAGTGAAAACAGTCCCTTAAAGAATTATTACCAAAAATAGTACTATAATACTCATAATAGTACCAAGATTTCTGGACCAATTCCATGCAAAACTAGGCCTAGCAACTACTAATCGACTGTATAAATACTTGTATAGTTGTTGTTTGAAATAAAGAAATCAGGAATAAGAAAAATGCAGTAATTCACATGCGTAGAGGTTAATGGCGAACTATATATATTATGCAACAATTTCCATTCCTTAGAACAAAAAGTAATCAAGTCCATTGCGGTAGCAACTGCATCAATTAAGTACGCGACAGACAGTTACAGGGCCAACTTTAAAATTATCAGTAAAGGTTATTAAAATTATTAACAAAATACCCTGCTTCCTTGCATAAATTTGCGGCAAAATTAAATATCAAATATATAAATATGAGTTTGGAATTCCTACTACAAGAAAACCCTTGAAGATGTCATATAAACCCAACTCAAATTTATACAATAGTTTAAATAAAACCAGAGGGCAAGTTCCGGGCCTCAGCCTCAGTCGTTGAGCACACTAAAAGTTTAATACTCCATAAAGAAAGCAAGTATGGAACTAGAGGACATACTTCCAACCTAAAAGCAACTGAAGTAGACAACCATGAGGACTTCAGCATATGCCTTGACAACCTCGAGCAGAACCGACGCACTAGAGGAAGCTTACCTGCAAAACAACGCTCTCATTTAGCAACCAACTAAGGGTTCAGAACTTGCTAAGAAAGTGAACAAAAGGAGCGGCCACTGGTAGGATAGTCACCTATGTGTGGAGTTCTCCCATTGTTGGCAACTCGCTTGCATTGCCACAGAAGTCAAGACCTCTTTCATTTCAATACTCTTGACTACAAAAATAAATTGTTAATTGAAAAAAACATCAAAGGGTTTATATATATATATATATATATATATATATATATATATATATATATATATATACATACATATATATATCTTTGTTAAGATTACATTGACCCAAGTAACCTTCCGTGGTAGTCGAATACCCCAGAACCATTCTTGAGCAAGGACAACCACCAGTTAGATTACAACTCGATCGATCGACAGTTGCAAAAGCCCTACCTAAGCTGTATGAAAAACCTGGACCAAGCATAGAGGAATAGATGAGAAGTCCTTGTGCTTTCTGGTGGTCAGTGATTGTCATAGCTCACAGCTTTAATAATTTCAGGCAGGTTTGAAAGCTCTCAAGACGAACTAGCTGTAGAGTAGTAAGATCCTCCCAATTACCAACTTGAATGACTAGCCAACCGGCCCGATGGGGTGAACCATTGAGTTTGTTAAATCCTAACCCTCTCGCACTGTCAGATTTCCTTCCACAGATCGATGGTCGATAGTGAGGTCATCTGTAGCTAGCCATCCTGTCACACTGACCTTTGCAGGCCGAAGGATTGGCTATATTCACGATGCATGGTCTAGCCTTCAAGGTCAATTAATAGCAGATAACGATGTCGGGATTACAACATGGGAGTTAATGCAAATGATAAGGTTATGTGTTTATGACAACCAGCTTGTAGATCACATTTATTTAAATGGTGGTAAAATCTATAACCCATATCCACCTTGTAACCTTTTAAATATAGCCCAAATTATTTTAATGTTCTATTATTCCATAGTTTACCGCTTAAAAGAATTTTTTTTTTTATATGTAGTTGTTAGAAATGGTATCATAGCTCAGGTTCGCACACTGAGACTCTTTTGGAGATATATGTACATGAAAAGAATGTGATTTCTTAAAATTAATTAAGTAAATATGAATGTGAACACAGAGAGACTCGCAACAATGCAACAAGGGGGCCAGAATGCAGAGGAACCCAGGACCACCAAACCCGCTTTAATCAACATATGTGAATGCTAACCTTGACATTTGGATACAACTGGGAGAGGAATCATGCCAAGCAAATTCTATTCTACTCGAGACCGTTCAGCAGCTATGTGCTGAGATGACCAATTTAAGGATATGTCAGGCCAGGCAGTAACTCTCCAAAGGTAGTAAAACTGATTTGTCTATTATTCCATAGGTAGGTTATTGTTATATACAATAGGAGTGATTGTTCAGTTCATCACCCGATGACTGTTCACATTCCTAATTTATTTATTTACAAATTCCCCCAATCATGAAGATTAGGTGTCAACATTCCCCCCCTTAATCTGAAGGGATGTTGGTGAGTCCAAGCATCATTCTGAATCGTTCAAGCTTTTCCTTTCCAAGTGCTTTGGTGAAGATGTCTGCAATTTGCACATTTGTGGAACAATGACGGAGATGGATTGTTTTGGCCTCAACCTGATGTCGAATGAGATGATATTTAGTATTGATATGCTTTGTTCAATAATGGAACTTTGGGTTCTTGGCCAACTTTATTGCAGAGGTGTTATCAATCATGAGTGGAGTTGATTGTACTTGTTTTACCTGCAAATCTTCAAGAATTTTCCTGAACCACACAATTTCTTTCGTTGCTTCAGCTGCTGCCACGTATTCTCCTTCTGTTGTGGAATTTGCTGGAACTGATTGTTTGCGTGATCTCTAGGAGACAGCTCCTGGTCCAAGACTCATAGCATATCCTGAAGTAGATACCCCAGTTTCTTTGTCTCCATCGAAGTCTGAATCAGAGCATCCAATCAAGCTGAAGTCGTCCACCTGTGTATACTTGATTCCAAGGTCTTGAGTTCCCTTCAAGTACCTTAGAACTCTTTTTGCAGCAGACCAATGTCCCTCACAAGGCTTTTGCATAAACCTGGAGAGGATTCCAACAGCAAATGAAATGTCTAGTCTAGTAGTAGTGAGGTAGATGAGACTTCCTACAAGCTGTCTATACTTTGTTGCATCCTCAAATTCCTTTCGTTCAATAGATGTGAGCTTTAAGTTTTGTTCCATTGGAGTAGAAAGAGGATTGCACTCTGTCATGCCAAATCTGTTTAACAAATCTCCAATGTATTTCTTTTGAGAAAGAAATATGGATTTTGGATGGTGGGTTACTTCAATGCCAAGATAGTAATGAACATAGCCCAAATCAGTCATTTCAAAAATTTTCCCCAATTCCTTCTTTATGGATGCAATGTAGCTTTCATTGTTCCCTGTCATTAAAAGATCATCTACATATACCACAAGATACACAAATTTTTTGCCAACTTTCTTGATAAATAAAGTTGCATCATCAAGATCAAGATGATTGAAGTTGAGTTTCAGAAGATGCTCAGTTAGTTTTTCATACCAGGCTCGCGGTGCTTGTTTGAGGCCATACAAGGACTTCACAAGTTTGCATACTTTATGTTCATGTCCTTTCATAGCAAATCCTTCAGGTTGGGACATAAAAACATTCTCTTTTAGATCTCCATTCAAGAAGGCAGTTTTTACATCCATTTGATGGACTTTCCAACCGTTCTGAGTTGCTAGTGCAAAGAGTGTCCGGATGGTGGCCCATTTTGCTGTGGGGGCAAAAGTTTCCTCATAATCGACCCCTTCCTTCTGTGCAAAACCTTTTGCCACAAGCCTAGCTTTGTGCTTGTCAAGTGATCCATCAGCTTTGTACTTGTTCTTGTAGACCCACTTGCAGCCAATTGGTTTGGTTCCAAAGGGAGGATCAACCAGCTTCAAGGTGCCATTCTTTATGAGGGCATCATACTCCTTTTGCATCGCTTCTTTCCATTCACCATGAGAAGCAGCTTCTTTGAAGGAAGTTGGCTCAAAATCTGTAGACAAGTTCAATTCACAATCATAAGTAACATCCATATCAACAGGTGAATTAGAGTCATCTACATCACCTCCATTTTGTCGGTTTGAATTTCTGGTTCCTGTTTTTCCAATTTCATCAGGATGAACACTTTCAGGTGTCTTTGTCAGCCACTTTGGGGGACCTTTCTGAGATGGTCCAGACTGCTCTGTTGATTGAGTTGGGACTGAATCATGATTGAGTCTCCCAATTCTATCAATTACATCCCTTAAAGCATCATCCATTGTTGGAGTTTCATTCGGGGGAGAGTGTTCTTCAGAAGAAGATTCCACATGTTGATCTAGTATAGGAATCCCCACTTCAAGATGAGGAATCTGATTATCAAATTCTTGAAATGATTTCGTTTTTGCGAATCTATCCAAGCGATCAAGTTGCCGCTCAACAACATTGTCATATTTGGATGATTCAAGAAAAATTACATCTCTAGATACAACAAACCTTTTATTTACTTCATCATAGAGGTGGTATGCTTTGGAGGTGTTTGAATACCCTAGGAAGATACACTTACGACTTCTAGCACCAAGTTTGTTTCTATGTACCTTTGGTATCAAAGCATAACAGGTGGAACCAAAGATCCTGAGATGTTTTACCGAAGGAACATGTCCATACCACAACTCATAAGGAGTCTTGTTTCTTATAGCATTAGATGGACATCTATTCTTTATATATGCAGCACATAGAACATCATCAGCCGAAAACATTATCTTTACATTTTTGAAGAAAAGCATGGATCATACAATATTCAAGATTGTTTTATTCATTCTTTCAGCTACACCATTCTGTTGGGGATTATAAGGTACAGTTGTTTGATGTTTGATCCCATGTTGGCGAAGATAGTTTTCAAATTCATTTGATGTATATTATTTTCCATTATCAGTGCGAATAGACCCAATATGAGATTGTGCATCATTTTCAATCCATTTATGAAAATTCTTGAATGTTTGAAAGGCATCAGATTTGTTCTTCAATAAATAAACCCAACACATTCTGGTGTAATCATCAATAAATGTCATGATATATTTATTTCCATTTGCAGAAGGAACAGGCATTGGACCACATAAATCTGAATGAATGAGTTCAAGCTTCCTATATGCTCTTGAATGTGAATCATGAAAAGACTGTTTGCTATGCTTTCCTAGAATGCAAGCATCACATTGCTTATGTTTCCTAGGAATTGTAGGCAAACCAGCAACACCATTTTTCTTCAATAAGCGGAGACTGTCATAGTTTAAATGTCCAAATCTAGCATGCCATAATAAACTTGATGGAAGTGTACCTTCTTCATGATGAGAAATATATGAGAAATTTTGTGCATGAGCAGAGGTTCCTTGCAATTTGAGAAGCCTTTCTTCTTCTATTCCCCTCATGATAAGTGAGTGGTCAGATGCTTTTCTTACCTCAAGCTTGCCATCAAACATATGAATGGAGTGACCTTGTTGGCGGATTTGAAACAAGGACATCAAGTTTCTTTTGAGCTGTGGGAGATATAGAACATGATCGAGAAGAAAGTCTGGAAGACCAGGAAGTTTAAGCCTGATTGTGCCAAGCCCTGATGGCTTGATTTTTGACTGATCTGCAAAGTATACTGCTCCATCAACATTATTAGTGAAATCTTCAAAAAAATCTTTTCTATGAGTCATATGACAGGTTGCTCCTGAATCAAGAAACCAATCATTTTTCGAAGAAGCAAGTGAAGCATTAAACAAATCTTCATTTACTCCAATGTTACATTGTGCCTCAATATAGTGAGCGGATTCAGGTGCTTTACCTTTGTCTGTATCATCAGTTTTACCTTTCTGTTGGTTTCTTTTCTGTTCAATTTTGTCCCATGGTAGCTTGCATTTAGAAGCATCATGTGATCCATTTCTTTTGCAGCGAATGCATTGTAAGTCTGCCTTTTCTCCTTGAGAATGTCTGCCCCCCTGCCTCTGAAGTATCTTCCTCTTCTTCTTCGTCCACCTCTTCCTCTTGTAGAATCTTGAGGAGGATGCTTTTCTTTATGAACAAGGCACACAGTCTCTTCAGAAGATTCAGGGGCTGTCTTCTTTCCAAAGGCTTTCTCTCTTTCAACAAACTTTTTCACAAGAGAGTCAAAGGTTATATCTTTAAGATTTCCATTGGCTTGTAAAGACTGAAGATAATTGGAGTAGGTAGGATACAGTGCCTTGAGAAAAGCAATAAGAGGGATATCCAGCTCAACCTTAGTGGATTTGATATCATGCATTATAGACTTTACTTTAGATGCAAGAGCAAGAGGATCATTATTTTTCAGTTCAAGAGTGAAGAGTTTAATTATGAGCTGAACAACTTCAAGTGCAGAATGTGAGTCATAGAGTTCTTTTAGCTTTTGTAAAGCTTCAAAGGCAGTTGAATATGATGAAATATGGCGACTCACCTCTTCATTTACAGATGCTATGATTAATGCATAGGCTTTGCTGTTCTTGTTTTCCCAAATGACGAGCTCTTTGTCTGATGTAGGCTGCACTGGGTCATTGTCTGCTTCTCCGACACACACTCCTTTCCACAACTCATTGAAGATGAGGGTGTGTTTTATCATCCGGGACCATTCAAGATAGTTCTCCTTGGCAGTGAGAACTATTCCTACCATAGAGATGATTGAATGCATTTTGTAAAAAAAAGTACTTCTGCTGATAAAAAAACTTCTGTTGATATACAGTGAAATTGTACCCAAAAAAATTCTTGGGAAATAACTTTGGTTGTTTAAAAATAATCAATCATTCACCGCGAGCTCTACAAAGTTGGAGCAGCAACGACATCAACCGCGAGCTCTACAAAGTTGGAGCAGCAACGGTATTACAATTTCAAAGTTCACTAAAAAGACTAAAAAAATCACCATAAATCCCTTTGATTCTCTAGACTTTGAAGCCAGTAATAAAAATATGGCAGTGTTAAAGTGTTGGACAATTTTTAAAATATGGGACAATGTTAAAGTCGTTTTAAAAAATGCGCTGGATCACCATTGCCAATCAATATATACGGTATTCAACGCAAATGGGAATGCAAAAAAAATTTCTGCACTCAACCATATAACATATACCAAGTCATACCAAAAACATACACTGAACACTTTATGAAACTGTGACCACCAGCGTCTCTTTTGAAGTGTTCCCTTTTCCTGCGACCCTCTTCCGTCAGAGGCAGGAAAACACCACGTACTTGTCAAGTGGTGACAGTAAATGCAGGTTTTAATGAAGCAGTAACAACCAGCAACACCATTTAAATGCACTGTCCATTCAAAAAATATACCAATTGATATATGGGACAGAGACCATTGTGATCAGGCCAGCATATGCTCTCAACCACGCCTTTGGTATGCACGGAAACAGTGTATTCAAAGAGGAGCACGACAAACAGTATGATCACGACAAACAGTATGACTTAAAAAAACGATTTTCGGTAAAACCATTTTATCAGTGCAGCATCTTGGCGTTCTGCGCTTGCGCTTTCAATAGAGGCTTGAAGTGGTCTATCAATATATTACTGGCATGATCATTTCTTTTCATTATTACTATTCCACTTTCAGAAAAATTGACACTGTAGCGCCTTGTTAAAATTTGTGTAGATCCCTAGTATCAATTCATGGTCGTATTAAACAAAAATTTTAATCGGAAAAAAATGAATCTGGCGCAGCAATAGAATTAATCAGTTTGAGCTTTGATACCATCGTGATCAGGCCAGCATTTAAAACATGCTCACAACCACGCTTCCAGCATCACAATGGAATCCGCAAGGAGCGAATGCTCTCGGCCACTTCATCATCATCCAATTCCGAGCGTCTTCCCGCGGAGACGGAGGTCCGGCGGGGCGAGATGGAGCTGAAGCAAATGGAGGTGGTTTGAGGCAGAGCTCAGGTCAGAATGACAGAGGCGTTTGAGGACAGAGCTCAGGCCAGAACGACAGAGGCGTTTGAGGACAGAGCTCAGGCCAGAACGACAGAGGCGTTTGAGGACAGAGCTCAGGCCAGAACGACAGAGGCGTTTGAGGACAGAGCTCAGGCCAGCGTACAGCCCACAGTAGCAAAAATGAAGGGAGTTACAACTATTTTTAGAACTGGCTCTGATACCATGTCAGGCCAGGCAGTAACTCTCCAAAGGCAGTAAAACTGATTCGTCTATTATTCCATAGGTAGGTTATTGTTATATACAATAGGAGTGATTGTTCAGTTCATCTCCCGATGACTGTTCACATTCCTAATTTATTTATTTACAAATTCCCCCAATCATGAAGATTAGGTGTCAACAAGATAGATAATGAACTTTTACGACTAAAACAGGAAAGGATTGTCCGAAGTCTATCCAATCAACAGAACCAAAGAGATCTAGACCCCAGTGCTGAAGACAGAGAAAATACCCCAACGGCTCAACATGGAGAAGAGAATGCTGAGTTAGCAGAAAAACATAGGGAAGATGAAGAAGGACGCTCAGACAATGTCTCTAACAAATGCAAAACAAAAAGACAAAAATACGAATTACAGGGAGAATTTAAAAAGATTAAATCATCACTCTTTGAAGAGGAATCCGAAGAAGCAGATGAGGCTTGGTTAATTGATATGGGCAAATACTTCCATAATTATGATTACACTGATAAAATGAAAGCATGTTTGGCAGTCTATCTGTTAAGGGGTAAGGCTACCCTTTGGTGGGAGGAAATGAAAATAGTAAGGAAAATTGATGAGGAACATGTTACCTAGTAGGAGTTTCAAAAGAACTTCAAGGATAAGTATCTAGCCGAGCGTTATTATGATGAAAAGGAAAAATAATTTCACAAGTTAAGATTGGGAACCTTAACCATGGATGAATATGTAAAATGATTCACCTCTCTGCTACGTTATGTGCCTTATATGCAAGAAGAAAAGGAAAAAATTCAATGTTTCATCAGTAGTCTACCCAATTTTATGAAAGAAAAACTTGAATTTGATTACCCAAGGTCAATGGATGATGCAGTGTGGAAAGCCCACATCTGCTACCAACAAATGAAACAGAAAAATGAGGGACCTAAAGGAGGAGTGAACAGAAAAGGAAGGAACTTGATCCCAAATAGACAAGCAAAATTTAATAACAACAAAAACCTCTCAGCAAATTCCCAGTAATAAACCAACCTAAAGCTACATACTCTGAAAATAGACAATCAAAAGGAGCTAATAAATTGGTTAATGACTAGCAGTCAAAACTGCCGCTGCAACGTCGGGGATGCGGAGAAACCCACTGTTACAATAACTGTCTACATAAAGCAAGAACAGAACAAATGTCAAACATACATGAAGCATCCATGGTCATTGAAGTGGTGAGGAGCATGCACAAAATTAATGTTATGTTGGATGATCATCAAGCAGAGTACCAGCCCACCATGATCGAATGTGAAGGTACGATCGTTAAGCAATCTGTTTCTATTTTGTCTGATCCCAGAGTCGGCCTAATATATGTTAGTCCTAAGGTGGTAGAAAAATGTCAACTACAGAGCAATAAGTTTCCAAAACCATGGCTAGTTCAACTAGCCACTCAGAGAAAAAGAAGAGTAATTGCAAAAACAGAGCGTTGTCCCATAACAATTTCAGGGAAACCCATTCACGTTGATCTTAATATACTTCCTTTGGGTTTTTATGACGTTCTAATTGGGATGGATTGGTTGGAAATAATCTAGATTTAGACAGGAACGTAACAAATTAAATATATAACCATAAACACAGTGATGCGATAGAAATAATACTTCATTTCATCAATGTAAAATACTGAAATATGCTTACAAACAGAAATGGAAATAAACTAGCTAGGGTGATGGTAGCTTATCTCTAATAAGAGATGTGGCAACTACATGCCTCTGAACTATGTTACAATGAGGATCGAAGGCCTATTTATTGTTGACAAAAAATGGAAAACCCTAAACATCCAAAAACCTAACCCTAGAAGATGAAACGCCAAACTGTGGGCCCCGTTTGGGTAAATTGGTACGTCAAGTTCATGGGGTCGTAACTTTGGCATATGATATCCATTTGACATGCAAAATATCTTGTTAGAAAGATCTATCTGAGAACTACAACTTTGGGAAGAGAAACATCAGTCCATGGACCCATGTTTCTCCTAGTTTTCCCAAAAAAGGTCATTTAGTGCCTCAAAATGGCTCCGGAAGTTCAAGACCCGAAAAATTGAAAAAAATAGTAAACTGTGCTACAATTAAGGAAACTAAAAAACTAACAAAGACAATTGTGGCGGTCCAAGTGGGATAGGTGGGTGGCCACCAACATCCACCTGGATCATTCCTCCCCCCTTAGGAAGAAATGGTCCCCATTGTGTTGAGTTCCTCCATCTGTTGAACTTGGTCCCTGGTGAGCTGTTCTACAATCTCTGATGTGTCTAGTAATGGTGAGAAGCATGGTAGAGGGTAGTCCACATTGAACACTAGGTGCAAGCGAGGGAATGGAGGACTGTTGTGCTCCAAATCATTATTTCCCATAGCCTTGGTAATGTTGTAAGGACAATGTCGAAGTGGTCTGAGCTTCTAATGGGCTCTTGTAAGGCGTTATTTCTGCATATGCAACCAAACTTTGTTGCACACCTGAAACTTGTGTGGTACCCCTATGGGTGATGAGAAGTTGTTCTTGTGTTCTTTCATGACCGTATCCCTCTTTTGTTGCTACTGCATGGAGGAACCCTTCATGGGGTCATGGATGTGGCACCGATCTTCCCCTTACTTTGGGAGCAAACCAGACAGAAAATGAATTTCCTAGCTTGGGACATGATCTCGTTGTAATTCTTAGCAGAGATCAAATATGTTGCGATAGGTGGGGCTACCTCCGTTATCCTGTATAATGAATTACACAAAGAAATAATAACAAAGCGATGCCTTGACTCATACACAGCATGTCGCCTCCACAAGTATGGCTGGCCCAATAATACATCACAAACATCCAGAGGTGAAACATTACACAATACCTCATCTGTGAAGGGCTTGATGCTGTAGGGAATGTGGCACTTCTAGCGAACTAGGAGATCTCATCCTTAGTGAATCCACTTGATATTATATTGCTGCAGGTGTGGTGTAGTCGGTAGGCCAAACTGTTTCATGACCTTTACTGAAATGAGGTTCTTTTGGTTGCCACTGTCGACAATGATTTGCAGCGGTGAACCCTTCACCCACATCTGTGAGTGGAAAAGACACTCCCCCTCTTTTGGATCTTCAGGCTCATTCTTCTGGATCTTCGCGGTGTCGACGGTGGCGCTGGGCTCTGCATCAATGATCTACTTTCCTTTCCCATTCCCCTTATTGGGTTCTGACTCAGGGTCGGAACATGCATCTGATTCGGAAGCCTTCAACTTGGCCACTAGTGACTACATGGTCCAACACTCACTTGTGTTGTGAGTGGGGCTCTTATGGAACTCACACCACTTTCTTGTGTACTTCTTCGACTTCGTGGTGTTGTTCTTTTCTTGTGGATTCGACGGGTTGTCTTGGGGTGCCCCATCTTGGATTTGTCCTTGGTTCTGTGATTTGGGGAAGCCTTTCCCTTGCTTCGAATTAATAGATCCAATGTCTCGCTTCTTTTGTTTAAAATTCTACTTGATTTTGACAGCGTATCGGTACATCGTGCCAAGTAAGGAGATGTTTAGGAACTCCATCTCATCCTGGATGTACTTGTGTAAGTAGCCGCCGTATTTGAGTACCAAATGCAACTTAGAGTCCTTGATACCCAACTGTGTGCAAACAGTATGAGAAATGTTTGTGAACTCTGGCACATCTTGGAACCTTCCATGCTGCAGCGTGGTCCACTTTATGTATTTGTCCTCATAGCTTTTGACAGGATAGTACTACTCCTTGATGGCATCCCAAAATGAATCCCAAGTTGGTGTGGCTAAAAATAGTGAGCACGTACTTTCATCCTTCTGCTCGCAGTGGGTTTCCCACCAGTCCTTGACGTGGGAGCTGCTTTGAGAAGAGTGAAAATAATATTTTCCCGACCGGAAAAATCATGAACAGAAAAATACCCTTCTAGAAAATTTAACGATTTATCTACAACATCTGCATCTATTTGACCCTCGAATATGGGGATTTCAAAATTAACTTGTTCCTTAAAGGGTGTGGTGTTTCCAGAGTAGCTATTGGCAGCTGATGCGTCACCTCTGGGTAGCCTTTTAAGGATCTGCGCAAAGTTTTCCATCATCGCGTTCCTTTGTCGCTCGAGGGATTCTTCAAGCAAGATTTTGATAGGATCTCCTACCCCGTCATATTTCTTTTCATCTGCCATGGGAGGCCATCGGGATTTGTGAGGCTGGTCTTGCAAAGGTTCGACCAGTTCAAGCCCTAACTCCTTATATCACGACCTCGTTAGGGACATGCAAAGAAAAACAAAGAAAAAGAAGACCGCTCTCATACCACTGATCTAGATTTAGACAGGAATGCAACAAATTATAGATATAACCATAAACATAGAGATGCAACGGAAAAATACTTCATTTCATTAATGTAAAATACTAAAATATGCTTATAAATAGAAATGGAAATAAACTAGCTAGGACGATGGTAGCTTATCTCTGAGAAGAGATGTGGCAGCTACATGCCTTTAAACTGTGTTACAATGAGGCTCGAAGGCCTATTTATTATTGAGAAACAATGGAAAACCCTAAACATCCAAAAACCTAACCCTAGAAGTTGAAACACCAAACTGTGGGTCCCATTTGGGTAAATTGGTACATCAACTTCTCGGGGTCGTAACTTTGGCATACAATCTTCGTTTGACGCACACAATATCTTGTTAGAAAGATCTATCCGAGAACTACAACTTTGGGAAGAGAAACATCGGTCCATGAACCCATGTTGCTCTTGGTTTTCCCAAAAAACATCCTTTATGGCCTTAAAATGGCTCGAGAAGTTCAGGACCCAAAAAACTGCTAAAATAGTAAACTATGCTACAATTAAGGAAACTGAAAAATGACAGAGACAGTTGTGGGGGTCCATGTGGGATAGGTGGGTGGCCAGCAACATCCACCTAGATTAGGAAAAAATTTGTTCCCTAGTGGATTGCAAACATAAAACTGACAGTTTTATCACTAAGAAAGGCCAAAGGAAGGAACTCCAAGGAATTAAAACTAATACCAAGTTACGTCCTATCACTACTAATTAGTTAGGTAAATGTATCAGAAAGGGCTATCAAATACATTTTGTTCAAGTGGGATTTACAAACGCCAAAAATAAAATGACCTCCTTGGAAAACATTGTGGTCATCTAGGAATTTTCTGATGTATTTCCTGAATCCATTCCTGGATTGCCACCAAAGCATGATATTGATTTCATTATTGAATTAATTCCAGGAGCAGCCCCAGAATCCAAGGCTCCTTATCGAATGAGCATACCTGAGTTAACAGAACTCAAAATGCAGCTTCAAGAGCTTTTGGATAAAAATTATATCCACCCCAGCGTGTCCCCTTGGGGAGCCCCCGTATTATTTGTATGGAAAAAGGACGGAACCTTGAGATTATGCATCGATTATCATTAGTTGAACAAACTTACGATCAAGAATAAATACCCCTTGCCACGTATTGATGATCTATTTGATCAAGTGCAAGGAGCCAAAGTATTCTCAAAAATCGATTTAAGGTTTGGCTACCACCAAATAAGGATAAAGGATGAGGACATCTCTAAGACTGCATTGATAACTCATTATGGACATTACAAGTTCGTGGTGCTGCCTTTTGGTCTCACAAACGCCCCAGCTACTTTCATGAGTTTGATGCACAGTATTTTTCAACCCTATCTCGATAAATTCGTACTGATTTTTATCGATGATATATTAATATACTCCAAGAATCAAGAGGAGCATAAAGAGCATCTAAGGATTGTGTTGCAAACGCTAAGGGAAAACCAGTTATATGCTAAGTACAACAAGTGTGACTTTTTCAAAGACCAGATTCAGTACCTAGGTCATGTTATATCAACGGATGGGATAGTCGTGGACCCGGAAAAGATCAAAACCATTATGGAATGGACCGCACCAAAGAGTGTCATGGATATCAGATCATTCCTATGCTTGGTTGGTTATTACCGTAGGTTCATCGAAGGATTTTCAAAAATCACTTTTCCCATGACCTCTTTATATAAAAATGGACGTGCTTTCAAATGGACAGAATGTCAACAAAGCTTTGAAAAATTAAAGCACCTACTCACCATTTCACCCGTGTTAAAGGTGGATGATCCAAAAAAATCTTCCGCGGTTCGCACGGATGATAGTAAAGAGGGTGTTGGTGGAGTGTTAACACAAGAAGGGAAATCCATTGCTTATGAATCACGAAAATTGAGGGAATATAAGCAGCGATATTTGGCTAATGATCTTGAATTAACAGCAGTAGTGCATGCACTTAAAATGTGGCGACACTACTTGTTGGGGAAGAAATTTATGTTATTAACAGATCATAGCAGCCTTACCAATTTCTTCAATAAGTCTAGCTTAAATGCCCCACAGGCTAGGTGGATAGCATTTTTAAGTGAATTCAATTTCGAGATGAAACATATCAAAGGGAAGGAAAATCGAGTGGCCGATGATTTGAGTAGAAAAGTGCATTGTATTTATGAGGTCAATATTAGTCAAGTATGCTCAAACATCCTTGAAATCATAAAAGAAGCCTTATGCAAGGATCCAGAATACACTTATCTTTTGCAGCAAACAAAGGTAGCTCTATTAGGCGGGAATATCAGATTTCAACATGAGTCCCGACAACATCCTTACCTTCAAAAACAGAATATATGTTGCTAACCAAAGCATGGTCAAACAAATGATATTAGATGAATTTCACAGAAAACCATGCACTGGTCACCCAAGTTACCAAATTTTTTTTCAGCCATCAAGAAAGGGTACTTTTGGCCTGGGTTAAGGAAGGAAATCATTGAGTACTTATCCAGACATTTAGAATGCCAGTTGGTGAAGGTGGAACATCAACACCCTGCTGGTTTGTTGCAACCATTGCCCATTCTGAAATGGAAATGGGAGACCATATCTCTAGATTTCATCACCAGTTTACCTCGCACCAAGAAGCAACACAACTCAATTATGGTGGTGGTGGACAAATTGAGCAAAACAACTCACTTCATCCCTAAGAAATCCACTTATAAAATGGTGGAAATTGTAGATATATTTATGAAGGAGATATTTCATCTGCATGGAATACCCAAGGTGGTAATTTCCGACAGAGATGTAAAATTTACATATACATTCTGGAAGACCCTCTTCTTAGGACTAGGCACCCAGATTCAATTTAGTACAGTTTATCATCCTCAAACGGATGGATAAATCGAACGAGTGAATCAAGTGTTAGAGGACATGTTACGTATGTTTGTGATGCAACAACCACATAAGTGGGAAGACTATCTCCACTTAGTTGAATTTTCTTATAACAACGAAGACCATGAATCACTAGGCATGAGCCTATTTGAGGTGTTGCATAGCAGAAGGTGCAGAGTGCCCATAGATTGGAACAGCCCAGTTAATAAGTTAGCCTTGGGACCAGACATGCTTGTAGAAATGGAAGAGACAGTTAGGAAGGTTCGAAAAAATGTAAGGGCTTCCCAGGATAGGCAGAAAATGTATGTAGATAAAAGTGGAACTACAAAGAATTTCAACCAGGAGATCATGTTTATCTAAGAGTGAAGCCCTAGAAAAGTTCCTTACAATGGAGGGGTTGTGCTAAGTTAGCACCCCAGTATTGTGGTACCTTTCAAGTTCTGGAATAGATTGGGCTAGTCGCCTATAAACTTGCATTCCCAAGCCATATGCGAGTCCATAACGTGTTTCATTTCTCTTTGCTAAAAATATATGTGTACAATCCAGAACATATAATTAGCTGGGAAAACATTCAGATATTCAGTTAAGGAGAATACTTAACTTTTGAATAAATTCTTTTAGAAAAAAAATATGACTGCAAATTTTGGATGTGCAGGTCGAATCAGAAGGAGAACTCCTGACAGAACCTCTTCGTATTCTCGATCAGTGAGAAACCAGCTTATGGAAGTGGACCATCACCCAGGTTAAAGTCCAATGGAAGCACTTTGGCTTGGAAGAGGCCACCTGGGAAGAAGAGGAGTTTATGCGGGAAACTTACCCAGCATTATTTTCTTAAATCAGGAGAACACCAGGGACAGTGTTCCTCAAAAAGTGGGGGAGATGTAACACTCTCAGGTTACATGAAAAATTACTGTATATACAGAGTTAATTTTATGTTTCATTGCATTTAAACTTTTAAATTATGTTGTGAAATATAAAAATGACTGAGGTTCGAAGGCCAGTATACATTTGGCTACCTGATTAATGCATAATTAGGAATTCAGATATGTTAAGTAAAATAATAATTATCTCCAATAATTAAAAGAAACAGTTATCAAGAAATAGTTCCCATCTGCCCTGGAAAGGGAAATATAGAGGGGAAAATATTCAGTGAGCTCTCCAAGAGCTGGGTGGAATAAATTAGTAGGAAGAATACTTAAGAATAGTCTGGAGAGGTACAGGACTTGACGCTGGACAGTGGAGTCCTGAGGCCCAAGGTACCCGACTGTAGCTGGATATACACTTACTTGACTGTAAGGAAAAACGAAAGTGCTCGGGGGAGAGTCTGAACGTAATCGCCAGACTCATGGCTAGGAGGAGAGACTTTCCAGAAAGAAATAGATTTTATTTATATTCTCAAGCAGTAGACAGATAAGTAAAATAATATGCTTTCAGAAAATTAAATAAATATATATATATATATATATATATATATATATATATATATATATATATATATATATATATATATATATATATATATATATATATATATATATATATATATATATATAGATACACACACACATGGGTAGTAGATAGATAATAAAAATATCATGCTTTCAAAAGACCATATGCTCGTAGGCAGGAGACAGATAAGTAAAGCATAACGTTTCCAGAATGTACAATAAGTTTTAAAAAGTATTGTTACAGTTCTGAAATAAATTAAGTAAAATCTTCTCGAATTTCATTTCTGAACCGAACCATAATCGAAAATGCTAGTCGAGGCATAAATGGTAAAACAATACAGTAAAAACCTAAATATTAACTAATAGACATGAGTATTATAGAGCGATTGTAATTCCTTTCTTCTATTCTTTAGATACTGTATACAAAATTAAAAACTATAGAAACCCATTTTATTAAACAGTGAAAATAGTCCCTTGAAGAATTATTACCAAAAATAGAGCTATAATAATCATAATAGTACCGGGATTTCTGGACCAATTCCATGCAAAACCAAGCCTAGCAACTATTAATCGAGAGTCTAAATACTTATATAGTTGTTGTTCGAAATAAAGAAATCAGGAATAATAAAAATGCAGTAACTCACATGCACAGAGGTTAATGGCGAACTATATACGTTATGAAACAATTTCCATTCCCTAAAACAGAAGGTAATCAAGTCCATCACAGTAGCAACCACATCAGTTAAGTATGCGGCAGATAATTACAGGGCCGACTTTAACATTTCAATAAAGGCTATTAAAATTATTAATAAAATACCCTGCTTCCTTGCATATATTCGCAACAAAATTAAATATCAAATATATAATTATGAGTTTGGAATTCCTGCTACAGGAAAACCCTCGAATAGGTCACATAAACCCCAACTCAAATTTTATACAACAGTTTAAATAAAACTAGAGGGCAACTTACGATCCTTAACCTCGGTCACCGAGCACACTGCAAGTTTAATACTCCATAAAGGAAGCAAGTATGGAAACAAAGGACAAACTTCCAACCTAAAAGCAACTAAAATAGACAACCATGAGGACTTCGGCATATGGCTTGACAACCTCGAACAAAACCAACGCGCTGGAGGAGGCTTACCTGCAAAACAATGCTCTCGTTTAGCAACTGACTAAGGGTTTAGAACTTGCTGAGAAAGTGAACAAAAGGAGCGGCCACGGGTAGGACAATCACTTGTGTGTGGAGGACTCCCATTATTGGCGGCTCGCATGCATTGCCATAGAAGTCGAGACCTCTTTCATTGCAGTACTCTTGACTACAAAATGATTACACCATGGGAGTTAATGCAAATGATAAGGTTATGTGTGTATGATAGCCAACTTGTACAACACATTAATTTAAATGGTGTTAAAATCTGTAACCCATATCCACCTTGTAACCTTTTCAATATAGCCCAAATTCTTTTAATGTTGTATTATTCCATAGTTTACAGCTTAAAAGTTTTTTTTTTTATATGTAGTTGTTACACCAAACAAGTGTGATAATTTTGTTAATATCAATTTACTTGCGGTTGTTTACGGAAGCTATGGCTATTTCTTTGAATTGAGTTTTTTTCGCTATTTCTTTGAATTGAGTTTTTTGTTTTGTTTTGTTTTTTTTTTTTTTTTTTTTTCCTTTTAACAAAATTTGGGAAAAATTAATCAAGAGAAATATTAGGAAAAAAATCATTTTTTTATTTATATATAAATTGATGGACGAAATTGTTTTTTTCTGAGGCATTTTTTCTAAGTAATTTTAACAAAAAAATCATATTTTTGAACACATGAGTTTAAATTGTTTAATTTATAGAATTTCATTATAAAAAATATATTTTAAACAAATATCACAACTTTCCTTGAAATTGTATAACTAAATTAAAAAATTATTTTTAAAAACAAAAATTACAACAATTACAACTTAATTGTTTGAAATTTTATAACTAATTCTAATGAAAAGAATCATTTCATCTTCAACTTAAACTTTTCTATATATACCAACTAATAAGCTAAATAAATTTTTTTAAATATTTTCCGTGATCCAATTTTCTCAAAATTTAATAATTTTTCAAAAAAATTGTAAGTTCATATTCTTTAAAAAAAAATTAAATATATTATAAACTTTCAGATCCATTTATGCATTTACTCATATATCTATATCTATATCTGTGTTTTTGATTTACTATTTATTAGTTGACTATATTATTTTCTATATTTCCATAGTTATATATTGCAGCTTCAATTTTATTGTTATTTATAAATATTTTAAGTATATTTATTTTTGTTATTATTGATCAATTATCTGAGGGTGACGGCAGCATTCGTGAGTTTGAGAAAAGAACTCCATATGAGTGTGATAACTGTCGTCACACGTTTGAGGCGATCGGCGATGAGGGCCGTAGGTATCCCATCACGTTAGTTTAAGCTATTTTTAAATTACGTTTCTATTGTTAAACGTGCTACACGTTTCTCTCCTAAACTATGAAATTATTCCGCCTTAAAAATGGAACCTTCTCCGTTGGTTTAAGAAAATAATCAATTCAAAGTAAAGGTTATTATTTAAATTTATTCAGCTTATACATCACGATGGCCTATTATGAATGTCGTGTCAGCTCTAAAGTAAATTGATCAAATGGTATGAATGTATTCATATTGAAGCAATCTTTCTCATAATGCAATGTTGTATCATGGTTGATCATAGATGACTATGGTTATCATAATGTGATGTTGGACCAAGACACAATCTTTTTCACAATGTGACCATGGTTATTAACAATGGTCGACCATGGTTGATTTTCATTTCGAGACAATCTTTGTCACAATGCGACGTTGGACCATGGTTGACCATGGTTAATTTTCATATTGAGATAATCTTTGTCACAATGTAATGTTGGGCCATTTTTTACCATGAATAACTATGGCTCACCATAATTGACAATGGTCAACCAATGCTAACCATGATTGACTATGATTTACCATGATTATCCATGGTTCATTTTCATATTGAGAAAATCCTATGATAAATCCAAAGATAAATATTATAAAAGAAAAAATATAAATCCTATGATAAATATTATAAATGGTAAAATAAACATGGCTGACCATCACTGATTTTCATATTTAGACAATCTTTATCACAAAGCGACATTGGATCATGGTTGACAATGATTCATTTTCATATTGAGACAATCTTTGTCACAATTAAATGTTGGATCATGGATGAGCATGCTTGATCATCCTTGATTTTCATATTGATTTTCATCACCTTGTTCTTTTGTCATGCAAGGGATTCCTCAAGCAATAGTTTAAGAGGATCTCATATTCCCTTATCATTCTTTTCTTCTATCGTGGGAGAACATTTGGATCATAAATGATGGTCTTTCAAAGGTTTAAGTAGCTCGTACTAACTTGTTATATCCTGACCTTGTTGGTGTCATGTGCAGAGAAAAAAATAAAGATTAGACTTCTTTGAAATCATTGCTCCATATTTATGAAGGGATGAAATTAAATATATATTTATAACAAAAACACAAAGATATAGGAAAAATTTTCTTCTATTAATAAATATAATGTTCTAAAACTATAAAAATTAAGAATGAAATAAACTTACTTGGATGGTGGTAGCTTATTTCTAAGAAGAGATGTGATGGATACATGCATTCACTAGAGCACATTACCATGAGGCCAAAATGCCCTTTTTGATATATAGTAGTAATGAGGAGACCTTGAGTATCATAAAGCCTAACTCTAGGAGATGAAATGCTAAAATATCTATGTTCCCTTATGGGGTCAATTAGAACATCAAATTCTTGGGGTTGTAACATTCACATAAAATCTCGATTTGGTGTATTCAGAAGCCTACTGGGAAGGTCTAGCCAAGGCATATGCACTATGACTACACCTAGGATAGTTTATGTTAGTGTATGTCAATCCCGCCAGTCACCAGTGACCAAATATGCTCTTACAAAGTTTTTGATACGGTCTTACCGCAAATTTTTATGGTTTCAAATAGGTTTTCAATAGAAACTTGGTCACTAGTTAGGTTAGGTAGGTCATCACTACTCCTTTCATCTTTATGATCAATGGACATCAGCATGGTCAGGTCATCCCTTGTTGAAATAGTGTCATAGTCATCATGTCATCATTCAGCTCATTCATTCATGTAGTGTCATCATTAGGTCATAGGGTCAAAAGCATGAAAATAGATCATTTCACCACCAAAATCATCATTTGAAGGTGTACTGATAGGGGAAAAACTTCAATAAAGGTTCTAAAGTGATTTTATATCTCCATTATGATGTAATATATCCTAAAAGGTTCTAAAGATGCAGTTTCAAAATAAAATGTGAAAGGACATGGTGGGGCCACTACACCATCAAAGGAGAAAATCGATTTCCAAAGCTACAAAAGACAAAAATGGCTTCTCATTTGCTCATTTCATTTACAAAATTACAACTCTTCACCTTCAAAGTGCTCTTTCACCCTCATAACAACAATTTTGTGCTACTAAAGTGCCTCATCATTTGTTACGTTACACTTTTGCCAAAGCTGTTGCGTTTTCTTCAGGGGGGGAAATTCATTGCAGTGGTTTCTACATTGACAAGAAGGTTCTAGGCTATCATTTGCATGTAAGTTAGGCATCTTCTTGCTTTTTGCTACTCCATCTTAGGCTTGAAGATCAGGTTTCCCTCTTCTAGGGTTTTCATGCTTTCATAGTCTCTTTGGTTGTATTTTTTAGAAAAAAACCTGAATTTTGACCTAATGCACCTTCCTAGACTCTTAATACACCATCTTTGACATTTTCTCTCATCAAATTCCTCATTTCATCATTTTTCCTCACAAACCCTAGTCTCTACTATGCATTTCTAGACTAGGATTGCGTTTCCTAGTTTTGCATCCCTCCCTTCACTCAAATTCCAAAATTACACTTCCCCTCACTCCATAACATCTATCCCTACCCCCCATAATTTTCCTAAGAATGTAGAGACCCCCTAACCCCTTCATCTCCCTCAATTTCAAAAAATTCCCAAATCCAGTGTTTTTCCCTACACCAAACCCTAATTTCCCTTCCCATTCAACTAGGTTTTGCTATGGATTCTGAGACTACTGAGTAGAGCAAGCATAAGATAGGTCAAATCAGTATGTATTATCCAACTTCATCACATGACATCATGTCTTCACTATTTCTCATGAAATCATTCCAAGAGACAAATCATTTGCCACACATTAGGGTAGTCTTACCTCAAAATTCATTTCTGAAGTAATGAAAATGAATTTCGTAAAAGTGAAAGAGGCTTTTGTCAATAAGCAACCAAGAAAAAAAAACCTCCTTCAGTTTATACACAGGTGTTATTATTTGGGAGAAATTCCTAAAATATTGTTTCTACAGGAGAGTTGCTCCATTTCTGGAGTAGTCTTGGGAGAATGAGTTTTTCTCAACCTTAGAGAGGCCATTTTTATTTCCTAAGGAGTCTATTAACAACTAGAAATAATACACTTTCTAATGATACCTTACGATATGGATTTAGATCTCACAAAAGTAGTGAAATCTATCCTCTAAGTTGGCACTGCACTTTTAGAGTAGTTGTGGGAGAATGAGTTTTTCTTGGTCTTGGAGTGTCCATTATGCTTTCTTGAGCTATCTAATGACAATTAGACATCAAATATTTCCATTGATATATTCAGAGTTGAATTCAGTGCGGTGGAAGGCCCTCAAAAACCTCCTCAAAATTGGCACTGCGCTTCTCCCTCATGGCACTACGCTTTTACAAGTGGTGCTGCGCTTTTGCCTATTACTCCAAATTTCAAGTTTTCTTTAGTCAAACTTGGATTTTATGATGTAATTCCTGATGTTGTGAGTTGAATTGATGTAAATGATGGTAAACATGTATTTTAAGAGTCATTTTGATGTTGATTCATCATCATTAATGATGGTTAAAAGTCAAATGTATCAATTTTTCTATTTTGAGGAGAGTTTATTAACTTCCCTAGTCATTAGGTCTTGTTGGAGATATTCTTGTGATGAGTTCCTAGATTGAGGGATTCGACCCCTTAGAGTTGGGAAGTTGTTTTTTGGTCTATTTGTATCTATTTTTGACTCAGACTAAGGGTTTGACATGAGAAGGTGGGAATCTTCTAGCTTGTGTCTCATCACACTTTTACAGGAAATCAAAGGCCATTTGCAGCTATTATCTAGGAATTCTTGTGGTATTAGTTTGTGATAATGTTTTTCTTCTGTTAATAGCTGATATGAATGATATATTCGTCTTGTTTCCATATATATGCTCTTCAGTGATTTTCCTAAGAGATATTAAACATAATTCTTATGATTAAGCATTGTTTTGTTAGGAAATCATGTTTTTGTACTTATTCTTCTAATAGATGAATTCATGGTTCACATGCTCATCTTGATTTTCATATCTTTCCAACCCTACACTACATCAACCAACTCTTAAAATATGACTAAGGCATACCTATTATTCTCCTTTATATCTCTTGCAACTGAACGCTTGAGACATAACCTAGTTCCTTGATTTTGACTCTTGATCCAGCAAACCCTAAATCTGAAAAACCCTAGTGTTGTAATAACTATCCTAACATCTTTTCCCACTCCATTCATAATTTATTTTGAGCTCGTAGAGAGAGCCCTCTCTGGTTTAGCAGGGCTAGCTGTTGATCCCTAAGTGGTTTGACGTTATCTCCGTCAATCTCCTTCCTCAGGCTTCGGACATTGTTCGGGATAACGGTTCCTATGGATATCACTTGGGTCTTTCCACATCAAAAGAATGTCATTTAGGGCCTAAAATAGCCTCAAAAATTCATGACTTGAAAAACTATAGAAAAACAACCGATATGGACTATGCTCTGAGCACGTGGAATAGGTGGGTGGCCATCGATATCCGCTTGGATAAAAAAATTATCTTCATAGTCAATGTCTTCTTGTACATCTCCATTTGCAGCTAATCATGCCTTATATTTTGAATCATTCCAATCCATATTGAATTTTAGCTTGTAAATCCACGTTATCAAATAATAGATTTCCCATCAAGGAGATAAATTAAGTGCCATGTATCATTCTTGTCAATTTGTGAAGTCTCATCCTCAATGGCATAAAACCATGTTTCATTAGTACAAATATTATTTAAAATTAAATGGTTTTATAATGTACATAATAGAGAAGAGCGTAATTTTCCATCTCATTTTATTGTTTTCTACTTTCTTCCTTGTAATTCTTCTTCTAAGCTCGTCATAAAATATTTGTGATGGAGGGTGTGCATTATCATTTTTGTTCCCATAATCTTTTGTATCTGTTGTGACGTAATAGATGTATATACCTTTTTACAATAAACTCAGTAAAGGTTAACTTGCATTACTTATTTTAGACGACTGAATTCTTTGGTTATTGTCATTAAAGAATAAATTCTCGATGTTCAAAGTAGTCATCGTATCCTCATCTCCATCCTTTTTATAATATCTTCCATCATAAATTATTGCATCCCTGCTAACATACAACTTTTAAAAAAGTGAATTATAGTTACTTTTACATTAGATTGTTAAAAAAAACTAATATATTAGTTTGTTAAAAAAATCATTTTTGGCGTTGCAAATAAGTCAAAATAGGCTAAATTTAGGCTTTATTTTTTTATGTATCCCTCCCAAAGGTCAATTACATAATTTTAAATATTATAATGTTATATTATTGAGAAAAGAGAAAATTTCCTATAGTTTCTATCTTCTTTGTAGCCTAAAAGACAAAGCCATTCTTATTTGTTGATCACTGGGTTGGGTTCTTGGAGATTAACCAAATCTCAAACCCATGGAATGATTAAACCAATGTTAGTGGCTTCTCCATATAAAGGATGTATTTAGATATTCTAGAAGAAAGTAGATCAAGATAAAATATTTCACAGTTGCCCATAGTTTTTGGGCTTTAGAGCTTTAGAGGACTATATCTATATAGATGGTCTCTTAGGTTTGATCTGAAGTAAGAACCCTTATGTTGCATTCTCTACATGGATTAGATTATCACATCTCTCCCTTAAACTATGGTTTTTAGACCCTTAAGAAATATGGGACAATCTTGGGAGATATGTACATATAACTTTGAGAAAGTCTCAATGATTGTATTCTTTTGTCCAAATCTACATTAAAGTAAATATTGAGGAATGTCTACTAGAAGTAATGGAGATACAAATTGATTATCAAACTCATGAGAAAAAATTGGGCTACAAGGAACTTCCATCGCTATTATGCATGTGTTTATTTCCATAATAATTGTTTTTAAAGATGTAGGTTCCTTCCACATTAGCAAATGATGAATTTAGTTAAGAAAATCTCAAACTAAAGGAAATGGCAATGTTTCGTTAACATCAAATCCTAAAGTGAGCCAAACATATGTCTCAACCAAAATCATTTTGTAGTTTTGGAAAATATTTAAATGGAAGAATAATAAAAAAGATGCATCCCTCCTTCCCTAGTTTATTAGTGCTTCCTTGGCATAAAAGGAATGGTTAGTGAAGTTTGGGGGAATTGATCCATCTTGGAGAATAGATTGCATGAAAATCAATGCAAATAAAGGATGAGAGTTAAGCGATGAGCAACTAAATTCCCTGCACTGGTAAAGGATGTTCAAGAAGAAACCAAGTATGGGGATGAACAAACTAGGAGATTTTCTAACGAGCTTAAAAAATTATTTGAGGTGCCTCTCAAGTAGAGCATGAAAAGGAGCATGTAATTCTATCCAAAGACCAAAGGAGTGACTCTGCAAAACCCAAGGAAATCATCAATGACATGGGGGAAAATATAGGAAGTGGTAGAAATGTGTTAGATATCAAACAAATAAAGTAGAAGAGGACACCAAAGAACTAATGCAATGGGTGAAGAGTGGTTAAGATGAATTGATGGTTGATTTTCACGATAGAGCAAGCTTAATAGTCCCTTAGTTCACTGGCATCAACTCAAGGCAAAAATTGAAGTATAGTTAACCAACATCAACTTATGACAAAAACTAAAGAAAGAAAGAAGAAAGAGATAAGTTGAAGGTAATAAAATAATAGGCTCATAGTCTTGGTTGGCCAAGTTTGGCTACACTTTATGGAGTTCCTCCTTAAATTTTCATGTAGTCTCATTGAATATTTCTAGGTTATGATTTTTTGTAATATTACTTTAATTATATTGTTATTTAGACCATGAATTGTGTGGAAGGGAAAGTCAAAACTCCACCTCTTATTCAATGGAGAGTGTATTTGTATTTGTATTTGTGTTATTATTGACTTTTTCATTATTATGTGAATCTTTAAGTTGCCTTAGGATGCAAAGCTTTTACCCCACACAAGTATCAATATCTAAAGAAGAATGGCACTGGGTGATTAAAACATGTTACTCCAAGTATTAAAATTAGAAAATGATAAGACTCATTGATATTGGGATTATGGTAATCTTTAAGTTGTCTTAGGTTACAAAACTTTTTAATCATGAATTTCTAAAAAAGAATTGCACCAGGTGATTAAAAAATGTTATTCCAAGTATTAAAAATAGCAAATGATAAGTCTCATTGATATTGGGCTTGGGATGAGACCCATGAAAATAGAGCCTCACAGGAATTATCAATTATTAGATAGGGAAAAGTATCATAAGAGATATGGTAGTGTTTCCAAAAATATTAAGAAGAAAGTGAAAGAGTTATATACAAAAATAGATAAAATTAACAGTTAGATATGTTCACTATAGAAAGTAGACAAGTGAAGATTTAATCATTATAATAATGAATAAATTGAATCATGATTTTAAAAACCTGTTATTACAATATTTTAGATTATATTATTTAGAAATAAAATTTT
This sequence comes from Pinus tabuliformis, assembly GCA_031772625.1. Classification (NCBI taxonomy): domain Eukaryota; kingdom Viridiplantae; phylum Streptophyta; class Pinopsida; order Pinales; family Pinaceae; genus Pinus; species Pinus tabuliformis. Next base: position 918,897,093 of record CM062806.1, on the reverse strand, counting down.
CAATTTTACATAAATTCATATATAAATTTAATAAAAACATATATATTTGAAATTCTCACTCATTTTAGTATTAAAAAATTTATTTTATTTTGAATTTAATATTATAATATTAATAAATTTATAAATATAAGAAAGATAAACTTTTCGTTATGCCAAGACTAAATATTATAAACCTATAAAATAAACGACATATCAATCATACTATCTACCCAAATTAACAATAATAATAAAGAATAAACATGATGAACTCTATTAAATAACGCATAGAAAAATATACTCATATAAATGATAAAACTATATAAACCTGAATTATGTAATATTTTAAATAAAAAATGTACTAATATAAAATACTATAAATATTAGTATAACGGTATAGTTATATAAACTTGATTTATTTAATAATCATAACCATATAACAATAAAGAATGAAAAACGATGAAACGAAATAACTTAATAAGAAATAAAATTGGAGACATATCATGGACCCACCGGCAAAGGCTAAATATTACATTTTTATAGGTTCCTGAAAAGTGAATTTGGGTAAATAGTTCATGGTTGTTGGCAAATAAGAGCTTGTCAAGCAGGTTATATATTTAACAATGTGCGTGCTTGAGTTTATAATGGCGTCTCTCTTTTGATTAAGAAGCAGGAATGTTTTACTCACTGTTGTAACACAAGCTCTTCTTCCCACAAGATTCGTAAAGAAGTATTTTGGGAGGTATGCATGTGATACCGCTAGTGTTGGTTGCAATACAATAGATGGAAGAAATAGGGATGCTGAATTTGTTAAAGAAACATGTTGGCAATCATCCTCCAGTTATTTCCAAATGCATTTTTTTTTTTTTAAATACAATACTGCATATTGATGGTAACTTCGCAGTCAAATGAGAAAAACTGAACTCCATCCGTGGTTGGTCGTTCGAACTATTTCTAAACCGTGGAATACTGTCCTCAAATTCAGTTAAAATTGGAGCAGAAGCATGCCATGATAAATTTAGTTAAAATTGATAAATTTAGTTAAAATTGGAGCAAAACCATGCCAAGAAGCATGCTAAGATAAACTGGACAGTTTCTTCATAAACCTGTCATTTTATTGCCAGGCCAGGGACAGACCCAACAATGCAATTTTTGAAGTTTTGATGTTGTTTTGCAAGAAATTTGGAGTTGTTTCCCTTCAAAAACCGTGGTTGGTCGTTCGAACTATTTCTAAACCGTGGAATACTGTCCTCAAATTCAGTTAAAATTGGAGCAGAAGCATGCCATGATAAATTTAGTTAAAATTGATAAATTTAGTTAAAATTGGAGCAAAACCATGCCAAGAGCATGCTAAGATAAACTGGACAGTTTCTTCATAAACCTGTCATTTTATTGCCAGGCCAGGGACAGACCCAACAATGCAATTTTTGAAGTTTTGATGTTGTTTTGCAAGAAATTTGGAGTTGTTTCCCTTCAAAAACAACCTGTCTAGGAAAGTATGCCTCCCCTCTCATTTTCCTCACATATCAACCCTAGCAACAATAGCCATCAATGCCAAATGGTAGTTTTAAATTCCTAAAGTAAAAGTGACATTTTCTTTATTTTTCACTTTCACCCTTTTAAGTAAATTTTTAACATTACCGTGAAATGACTCAGGATGTTTGAGAGTGGTTTCGAGCTCATTGGATTTCATATGCAGAGACTAGAATTTTAGAGTTGACTCAAAATTCAGCGGACTTAATGGTTTTCAGGTTTTCGTGGTTTGGGGGTTTGCAATGTTTCCATTTAATTCTATCATGCATGAGAGTATGAGATTGGCATTTGAGCAAGAGCGTGAAGGACCTTGATGTTGATGCCATTGATTTTTGAACTTTGTTGATGTTGGTGGTATTGATTGTTGATCTCCTCTACCATGGCCTTAACAATAATGTACCCTTCACTCAAAGGAAAATAATTGCTAGGGTTGCTAAACTTTTTCTACCAGGTTATAAGGATGAGGAGATGAACCCTTCACTCAAACCAAAATCACTAGTTAGGCATGTTAAACTTCAATTTCTATCATATTATAAGGTTGAGCAATCCAAGATTGAAGACTTTGAGCTAGATGATCTTTATGTATCTCTTGATAATAATCCAATTTTTAGTAGCGTTGAATCAATTATGAGTTTATGAGTGATCATGTTGATAAGTGATTTGTAGTTTTGATGTCTATTTTTGTTGCTACTACTACCACTACTCCTAAGGTTGCCGGAGTTTTAGGAGTCCTTAAGCACTCAGGAAGATTATTTATGTAGCTCATGTTGATGATCCCTTGTCTAGTAGTGGTCACTGGTGGTTTGATCATGATGAGGAGTGATCATTTTGAACAGTGACATGTAGATTTGTAGTAGGCTGGTGAATTGATTATGTATTATGTTGCTGATATGTATTGTACTGAGAGCTAAATGAATAAACTTTACATATTTTATCTCTATTGGTTTGAAATCATGATTTTAAATTTTAAAAATATTTTTTTCATAAATTAAGTATTTTCAGGTATTTTTTTTAAAAAGTAGTTCATTGAGAGTTGCCGAGTCCCGATTTCAGCTTTTAAAAGTATACTCATAATAAATGAAATTATTTCCTTTCCTTGCTAGTGCGTTTTCAGATACACTCAATCCTAGGGCAATTCATGCATGTTTTCTTTTATTTCTAAAATATGTTTGTTTTAGTTTTAAGATTTCTTTATTTATTATTTTATATTGTTCAGGCTTCAATTATTCTACATTCTTTGAGTTTAGCATTTGAATTAAAGACATATAATGGAATGCATAATATAATCTGGTAAAGATTAAAAGGTTTTTTTAGTCTTTGTCGCTAATTAAGAAATATGACATATTGTACATCGATTTTCCAATGGCAATGATCAGTCGTATAAGGATATTGATAATAGTTTAAGCCAATATTCAGTTTTTTCATTCACGAGCTAAAAACTAGCCGATTGACATGGGATTGCACGGGAATATTCAGTATTTTCATTCACGACCCCTAGTTTTAAGAAGCATATTGTTCCGTGATCAAATAAAACTATGATTTTGTTTTTTCAGAACTAATATATTGAGTTTCCAATGGCGATCATCATCCGTATAAGGACATTGATAATAGTTTAAACCTGACAGGATATTGATATTAATTTAAACCTGACAGGCTTGCGTGGGAACATTCAATTTTTTTCATTCACGAGCTAAAAACCAGCCGATTGACATGGGATTGCATGGGAATATTCAGTATTTTCATTCACGGGCTAAGGGTGTTAGTTTTAAGAAGCATATTGTTCCATGATCAAATATAATTATGATTTTGCTTTTCAGAACTAATTATTTTAAGTTTAGCATCGATTAAAGTATATATTAGTTTAACATCGATTAAAGTATATATTACCTTATGATGAGAATTTTGTATTATTTTATAAAAGGTAAATCATTAATTTTTCTTTTTCACATTTTGGTGTTATGTTTTTACAAAATAAGTATAAGACAATAAAGTCTAAAAATGAGCCCCAGTGAAAAAATATAGGTATAATTATTAAAATTAGTTTATTGAATAAAGAAAAAATTGATATATAAAATTTTTATATTTTTGTTAAGTGTGATTCAATTTAAATGTATAATTTTTTTTTTTATAGGTGGGAAAATTTATTATAAATTAGTGGTCAAATTAGCATTGAAGGCAATTAGTGAATTGAAGTTGAATCATCACTCTTAATCAAGGAAAACAATGCTACATGGAATAACCCTTTGGTGGTCCGTAAAAGAGAAAGGTTCCACTCCTATCAAATACCTTTAAATCTTAGATCGTTAACATGTTTCCTTACTTCCAGAAAAAACGAACTTTTAACCAATCAAACACATTTTTAAGACATATTCAATATGCTAATCTGTAGCTTGTTACCAAAAGCACAAATCACATCTATATTCACTTATTATTAGAGAAGTACAATAATTGTCAAATATTTTTATCACAATTGAAAGTGATATAAATGAAAATATGTGAATTTAAAATGTCAATGTTGATTTATTTCTGGATGGTGCCTTTTATAATAGCTTTGAACTTCTAAGTCATTGGACAAAACTTTTCGTACACGTATTGGATTATTCTTCCAAGCGCATTTTAGGGGCAGGAAACAAGGAACATGGATACGAGAAATAAGGTACATGCTTCAATTCCAAAACCCCATTTACGATAGAAAAGACCTCAACTAATTATTATCAACCACGTCATCTATAGAACCCAATTAGATATGTATTGCCCATCGCACCAATCAATTGAATAAGATGGCCATTTGGTGACCTCTGAGCTTATATCAATTGCTGAGTCGCAGAGTATTGATCTTAAATCCAGAATATTCGGAAATCAGACGGCGGCTATATTATTCTCCCCGCTCTCTCTTCCATTCGGACTTGGTGACGGTTTCCTAGAAGTGCGTCTGTCTGTTAAAATGGGAAGATCTCCGTGCTGTGAGAAGGCTCACACTAACAAAGGTGCCTGGACCCAAGAAGAAGATACCCGCCTTGTCGCCCATATTCGAGTCCACGGGGAAGGCGGCTGGCGTTCCCTTCCCAAGGCAGCAGGTTTCTTGCTTTTTCGGGATTAACAGTTTCTTCGCCCCTACTTTTTCAATGGAATTAACATTTTTTTGTTATTTGCGATGAAAGATTTTGAGCATGTAACTTTGCTTCATATTTTTAACTGCAGGACTACTGCGCTGTGGGAAGAGTTGCAGGCTGCGATGGATGAACTACCTGCGTCCAGATCTGAAGCGGAGTAACTTTTCGGAGGAAGAAGATGAGCTAATCATCAGACTCCATTCGCTCCTGGGAAACAAGTATGTAATTTCATCGCCCCAATTGCTTCAGTCAATTCCCTTACTTAGCAGGACCGATACTTATATAAATCACCGATCTGTCATGTGTCGAGAACTTTCTATTTTCATGGCGTCTAATATCTGAAGTTTCAATTATGGACGAAATGGATAACAATTAATCTCTGAAACTGCACAGGTGGTCTCTTATTGCGGGGAGATTACCGGGGCGGACAGACAACGAGATAAAGAACCACTGGAGTACACACATCAAGAGAAAATTGTTGAGTAGAGGACTCGATACGCAGACCCATTGCTCCGTATGCCCGCCTCACAACAGCAGCACTGCCCTCAACTCTCCACCCGCTCCCGAGCACAACATTCCGGCGTTCCAGAGCAGAACGGCAGAGATAGAAGACTTCTTCCAACTCGAACGTTCGGAAAGCTCGCCGATCGAGTCAGCAGCTTCTACAGATACAGAGCATCCCCATACGGGCCTTAATCTTGATTTGTGTATGGGCTTGCCCTCTAATTCTGCCCCCGCCTGACTTAGTGGCACTTCCAGTGAATGTATGAAGCCTACTTAATTGAATTGGATTCCCAGTAGATGTAGAGTGAGTCCTATTTAATTTAATTGAATTATCATTTACAGAATTTCTTAAACATTTTATTTTTAGGTTTGAAATTATTTTTATGTTTGAAAAGGAGTGAGAAAGACATTATCACATTATTATAGTTTTGTTGACTTAAAAGATTAAGAATGTTGGTAATATGACAAATATTTTGATAATTAGATCCATTATTAGTATAAGCTAGAATATCTAAGAGAAAATATTTTTCATTTTCAATTCTCTAAGGATAACACAAATGATAAATTCTTTCATGCCATTATGTTTTGGGAAATGACTAATACTAAGATTCACAATGAAGCTCACAAGAATTAGTTATTATCTTAAAAATGTTAATTTTCTTCCTTAGTAAAGTAGAAAGACAATTCTCATTTTTGAGATTGATTTCATCCCCTCTTTATGATATATTAGTTTTTTTTTATAAAAGGACAACCATTAAACGTGTCAATGTAAATGCATCAATTGAGCAAGAAATAAAGAAGATGGATGACTATTTAATGTTAATTTTTTTGGTAATAATTAAGTTCAGAGGCGCATTCTACACTTGGGAAGATGTGTAATTCTTTCCATGCTCAAACTACACACAATCAATTTTAAAATAAAAATATATTTTCTTAAATAAAAAACAATATTGTCTAATAATAAATAGGTCTAATTCTTTCCATGCTCAAACCACACACAATGTATTTTAAAATAAAGACATATTTTCTAAATAAAAAACAATATTATCTAATAATAAATAGTTTTAATTAAAATTGTTATGAAACTTTAATAATCATACGCTCATTGTGCTTGGTTTATTGTTGATATTACAACTTATAAGAAGGAGATTGTAAAATTATTTTACACTTACAATCATAAATAAAATATTTGATGTCTATATAAAATAACATAACTTTTATCAATTTTAAATGAATATAAAGTAATTAAATGTCAAAACAATATTAAATTTTTACTTCTTAAATATATGGAAAATGTATAATTCTTATACTTTTAAAAATATTTCAACATAAAAAATTAAATTTTATATATAGATAGATAGATAGATTTCAAGTTTACAAATTTAAATAAAAATTCAAACCAATAAAATAAAAAATCATTTACTTTTAAAAAAAAGTAATAACAGGAAGATGTGTAATTCATTTAATTTTTTATATAATAATAATAATAATAATAATAATAATAATAATAATAATAAATCAATAGTTATAATAAATAAAATAGGTCAATATAAAGAGTTATATATTTTGTAATTTAAATAATAAGGTACATAAATGAAATATTTTAATGGCCATGTTAAACAAAATATTTAGTTGGCAATTTAATTGTTTTACATTTTAGTTGGCAATTTTGTTTGAAATCCAGTAGATATTTGTAGGAATTGCAAATTGAAGCTATGCACTCTACACAATCTAAGTGTCCAATGGGGATTTTCAAGGAACTAAATCCACATATGCATTCAAAAACATAAATTAAACAATGAAAAATTACACATACAAGATAGATATAAATGCTCTAGAGAGAAAGAACCTGTATAGATCCATCTTAACTGTGAATTTATCAAATGCTAAAAAGGGTGAAATATTTGGAGGTGCAATCCCTTTTATACATTCTAAAGGGTAATTACCACAATTCAAGAGATTTGACCCCTTTTAACACTTAATACCTCTTGGTTAGGATGAATCTATATAGGTATGATGTCAAATGTTCTCATCTAAATAATTTATTTGAGTTTGATTTATCTTTTCATCATATTAAACTTATAATTAATGCATTATTATAATTAAAACCAACAAAACAATATTAAATTTTCATTAGAAAAGAAAATGGCCAAAGGAAAAAAATAAAAAATATTCTTTCTATACAAATAATCTTTATATTTTAAATAATTTATTTTCCACTATTTTTCTTAATTTTGTTCGAAATTTGATAGAAAATTTTATGAAAAATCACAAGCTTAAATTTTCTATTTTATAAAGTTCAAATATCTTAAATATTTTCAAGAAATTGAAACCCTTTATACTATATATATATATATATATATATATATATATATATATATATAGACTATTTAGTAGTTGACTTAATTATTTTCTATATTTCCATTAAATATTTTAAATCTGTTATTAATTTTCGGAGGGTGGTGGCAACAATCTTGTCTTTGAGAAAAGAACTTCATACCAGTGTAATAATTCCATTAATATCAATTTGCTTGGGCACTCTTTACCTAGGGGATTAATTTCACAATTTTTTTTTGGGAAAATTAATTTTTTTTTATTTTTATTTTTATTAATTTTTGGGCAAAATACTAGAAAACGAGTTTTATATATATTTGTATGTGTAGTGTAACTTATAGACTAAATGGTCTTTTTCAGACAAAGATTGTGATTTTTGTTATTTAAAAGACATTTATGGATACATAAATAAATCAACCTCTGGGGCATTGGAATTACTTTCTAAAAATATCTCCTAGATTTTTGTTAAAATTAATGAGAAAAAAATGTCCTTTGAAAAAGTTAGTTCCTCTATTAATAAGACTAAGATATATATATATATATATGAGACTCATTTTTCATTATTTTTCCTGTTAATTTTATCCAAAAATTGATAAAAAATTTAAGAATCATAAATTTAATTTTTTTTATTTGCAAAGTTAAAGTGTAACAAACTAAAACATTAATACACGAAACTAGTTATATAAAAAGAATTTTTGGTTATCATTACACTTTATAAAATTCCTAAACACTTTGGGTTAGATGGTGGTGTAAGTGCCCATCCCTAGGATTACAGTCACCCCGTATGCAATAAATCCTCCCTTGCTGACACACTGTGGATAAAACCTCTCCATTAAGGTGGAAAGAACCCTAAGACCTTTCCATTGACACGACAGTACTTCATTAAATGTGAATGAGATTGGTTAGAAAGGTCTCGAATCCTGGTACTTGGACTCATCTCCACCGTTAGATCGAAGGAGATATACGGTCTTAATGTCTTGGAACTTAAACCGATGGGATAACGCAAACCTCATTGAGGTCAAGGGTCATTTGGTCATGCAAAGATGGTTGAATTTCAGCTCTGCAATAGAGGTCGACTCGGATGGCGGTATGGTGGGGTGGCACAACTTCCGTGCCCGAATCACCTCTATAGGCTCACAGGTATAGCGTAGAAACACCACCAACACCCAAATCTCACCTAATAGTTGAATATTTCCTTATATATATATATATATATCTTTGAATCACTCTACTCAGCTCATGTACAGGTAGAATTGTCGATCGCAGGACTCTGGCCCCAGAGGAATGCCTTTTGGGTTCATCTTGTAAACTAGAGATAATGGGCGATATGACCAGAGTGAATTCATATAAGGTTTATCCCTGAGAATCGGTAATGATAGTATCGTTCTATTTCAGGTGCACTTCCCCACCTGTTGCTCAGAAATTCTTCTTTCAGGTAAGCTTGCTCTCTATACCAGCACCTCTCAGTTAAATACTCTTTCGATTTGTTTTTTGGGCTTACTCTAAAGTGCTAAAACGTCTGCAGGTACATTCTGTCGCATTATATATGAATATACATACCCAGAAGGAGGTTTCAGAGTGAGACCACGTTCTTACAATGGTTATTGTCTTCTATTTCAGGTTGGTTCCCCTTCGACTTGCTTGGCGAATTGTTTTCAGGCGATAATCTTCATTTAGATGAAGGATTGTTTTATTTCCTTGTGTTAAAGTCTTAAGGCTTTTTTGCCAGCTGGAATGCTATGGCTTTTCATTGGAAATGCAGTTTTGGTTACTGTAAATAAAAAATGATGGGAAATAGATGCACTGAATCATTAGCACGATACTACTTTTTTGTAATGTCATTATGGGTTTGCCTACATATAATTTCACTGAGGGTTTATATAAACATTGTTGTGGTCATCCACTTTCAATTTCACTCTATTTCTTTTCTTTACATGAAGGCTCGTCGTCAGGGTTTTCCCTAATGTTTGGGTTGGCTGCCTGTAAACATACATTTGGAACATGGTCATTCAGTGTTGGACATTTATAATTTGAGTTCTTAATATTATCTTTGTTTTCTTCGCTAAAGTTCAGGATTGTCACCTCTGTTTTGATGGGATAAGCTTAGCTTTGGTAATGTATAGCTCTGGTCAGAGCACCATTAAAATTGAAATGGATAATGCTAAAACAACATCTTTTGAATGGGATTTCCATGGCTTGACATTCTTAGTATGTTTTTCATGATAAATTTGATTAGATAAGTACTTGTTAATTCCCATAGATTGACCGAATACGAATTCTGGTTCAATCACACAATAGACTATTAAATTTTCGTAAGACAATTTGTATTCAGAAAATAACAGGAATATTTGCTCTTCTACTGTAATCTGTTCTTTTATTTAAGTTCTAGAATAGCTTATGCATTTTGTTTCAATGATTGGAAATTAAATATTGTCATTACTTTTTTTATGCCATGACGTCTATAACTATCCGACAATACTGAAAATGTAATGAAAGCTAGTATGCCTATTATTATCACTGACAAAGTCTTATTAGAAATTCATTGGCATGTTAACTTGTTCATTGCGTAAAAATAAAGCAAATAATATTTTTCCTACTGATAATTATTAAACACAGAAACACTAATTATTTGTTTTCCTACTTTGCATGTAAACATGCACATGTTTCCTTTGCTTGGAAGTTCTCACCACCCAACCATGGATCTAACAATTACATCTAGAATCCCCCTTTGAGCTCTTCCAACTCCTGACAATGACTAAAATAGTCTAGTACCTTGGGCATCAGGACTATGTCTAGCCTCAAGTCTCATACCCTGGCTATTATCCACGGTCTTTTCCCACTAGTTAATTTATCTAGCTCTAGGAAAAACCATTCGTAGCATAGTTCCTTCTTCCACTTTTTCCCCTAACCCCTAGGGTTCTCTCATTTTTATTTTTGAAGGAAAAGATGTGAAATTTCTTGTAACTGTTTCAGGAGTTATTTAAATAATTCTTTAGTTCTTTTACAAACTGTTAAATTATTTTAATTAATAATTAACAAAATATGTTCTGGATTTTCAGCCTAATTCTTTTAACAATCCAGGTTAAAACATAATAAAATTGTCAGTAATAAGTAAATGTTGATGCATCCTTAGGTGTTACAGCTCCTCCCCCTTGAGAGGAACACCGTCCTTGGTGTTCTTTCCAAAAAACAGTGTCGGATAGGCTTCCAACATAGCTTCCTCCTCTTCCCAAGTAGCCTCATCCGAGCCAAAGTGCTTCCATTACACTTTAACTTGGGTGATGGCTCGTTTCCCCAAGACAGTTTCTCTCTGATCTAGGATACAAAGAGGCTCTGCCAAAAATTATCCCTCGGGTTCGACCTGCACAAATATAATATGCTGTCAGAATTCTTTTTTAAAACAACAATTTATAAGTTACTGATTTTATTATTTTATTACCTGTATATTCTCCCAGTTAATAATATGTTGAGGGTCATACACATATTTTTTTAACAAAGAGACATGAAAAACATTGTGGACTTGGATATGGCCTGGGAGTGCTAGATTGTATGCTACGAGTCCAATCCATTGCAAGTTTTGAACTGGTCCACAATACCGGGGTGATAATTTCGCACAACCCTTCCACTGTAAGGTACTTTTCCGAGGTTTGAATTTCAAGTATACATGATCTCCCAATTGAAATTCCTTATGAGATCTCTTCTTATCCGCATAAATCTTTTGCCTATCCTTGGCGACTTTTAAATTCTTATGGAGCCTTTTAATTGTATCTTCCATTTTGGCTAACATATCAAGACCCAGTGTTAGTCTATTGTTGGGGCTATTCCAATCTGTGGGTACCCTGCACTTTCTCCCATATAACACTTCAAAAGTTCTCATGCCTAGGGGGTCGTGATAACCGTTGTTGTAGGAAAACTCTACCAGGTGGACGTAGTCCTCCCACTTATGTGGTTGCTGCATAACAAACACTCTCAGCATGTCCTCCAGAACCTGATTTGTCCTCTCTGTTTGGCCATCCATCTATGGGTGGTAAGCCGTACTAAACTTAATCTGGGTACCCAATCCAGAGAAGAAGCTTTTCGAAAACGTGGATGTGAATTTTACATCCCCATTAGAGATTACTACCCAAGGTATCCTGTGTAGTGAGAATATCTCCCTCATAAATATGTCTGCGATCTCCATCGTCTTGTAGGTGGACTTTACGGGTTTGAAATGAGTGGTTTTGCTTAGCTTGTCCACTACTACCATGATTGAGTCATGCTACTTCTTAGTATGAGGTAGCCCGGTGATAAAGTCTAGCGTGATCATCTCCCATTTCCACTCAGGAATGGGTAATGGTTGCAACAGACCAGCAGGATGTTGATGTTCTGCCTTCACCAACTGGCATTCTAAGCATTTGGATAGATACTCAGTGACATCCTTCCTTAAGCCTGGCCAAAAGTAATGTTTTCTGATGGTAGAATACAATTTCTGGTATCCTGGGTGAGCGGCGTATGGATTCCTATGGAATTCATCCAATAATAATTGGTTGATAGAATTCTGGTTAGGAACATATATTCTATTTCTGAATGTTAGCAATTTGTTTAGATTAATACCATAATCTGACCCTTCCCCTTTTTCCTAAGCTTCCGAGGCTTTCCGCCAAAGAAAAGAATATTCTGTGTCTTTGAGAGATGCTTCTCTGTTGACATTCGGCAGGTTAGATCGTACTTGGCTATATTGCACTTCATAAATGCAATGTACTTTTATGCTTAGTGCATCGGCCACTTGATTTTCCTTCCCCTTAAGGTGCTTCATGTCAAAGTCGAATTCACTCAAGAATGCGATCCATCTAGCCTGTTGAGCATTTAAAGAAATTTGTAAGGCTGCTATGATCAGTTAATAACATAAATTTATTTCCTAGGAGCTAGTGTCACCAGATTTTGAGTGTGTGTACTACTGCGATCAACTCCAGATCATATGCAGAGTATCACTACTCATAATCCTTCAGTTTGTGTGATTCATAGGCTATGACCTTCCCTTCTTCTGTTAATACACCATCGACACCCTCCTTACTTGCATCTGTGCATACCACAAATGATTTTTCCGGATCTGCTACCTTTAGCACTGGTGCAGTAGTAAGTAATTTCTTTAACTGCACAAAACTTTGTTGACATTCCATTGTCTAGTGGAGGGCATGCCCATTTTTCTGTAGAGAGGTCATAGGAAAAGCTATTTTTTGAAAATCCTTTAAAGAATCGGTGATAATAACCTGCCAAGCCCAAAAAGGATATAAGGTCAGCAACATTTTCCAGAGTGGTCAATTCCATAATAGTTTTGATCTTTTCTTGATCCACTGATATTCCCTTAGTTGATATAACATGGTATAGGTACTGAATTTGACTTTTGTAAAAACCGCACTTGTTATACTTTGCGTACAACTGATTGTCTCGCAAAATTTGCAATACTATTCTCAAGTTCTTGTCATGCTCCTCCTGATTTTTTGAATAAATTAGTATATCATCAATAAAAATCAGTACAAATTTATCTAGAAATGGATGAAAAATGTTGTGCATCAGGCTCAGGAAAGTGGTTGGAGCATTGGTAACGCCGAAAGGCAGTACCAAAAACTCGTAATGGTTGTAATGAGTTCAGAATGCGGTTTTACAAATGTCTTCATCCTTTATTATTATCTGGTGGTAACCGAACCCTAAGTCAATTTTTGAGAATATGCTACCCCCTGCACTTGATCAAATAAATCATCAATATGGGGTAAAGGGTACTTATTTTTTACGGTTAGTTTATTTAGGTGACGATAATCAATGCATAGTATTAAGGTTTCATCCTTCTTTCACACAAGCAACATAGGGGCTCCCTAAGGAGATACACTAGGGAGAATGTACCCTTTATCCAAAAGTCTCTGAAGCTGCATTTTGAGTTTTCTTAACTCAGGGATGCTCATGCGGTAAGGAGCTTTCGAAACATGAGCTGCTCCCGGTATTAATTTAATGGTAAGATCAATATCGCGCCTAGGTGGCAATCCAGGGATGGATTCAGGGAACACATCCACAAAATCTCGAATTACAGGAATATTCTCCATTGAAACCATATTGTTTCTATCATTGGTGTATCCTATTTGGACAACATAAATCTGGTATACCTTTCTAATGCATCTTCCTAGCTGGTTATAAGATGTAATTTAATGTTTTTCTTGATCCCTTGAATTTTCTTTCTTTGCACCAAATTTGTGAGGTAGCTTATAGATTTCTCTTTACAATTGACTAGGGACCAATGGCCTTCCAACTAGTCCATCCCTATTATTACATCGTATGAACCTAAGGGCAGTATATTCAGATCAACATGGATGGGTTGTCTTGAAAATGTTATAAGGAAATTTTTTGTTTTCTTAGATACCCTTCTCTTTGTTCTAGTGGCGAGCTGAACTAGCCAAGATTTCTTAAATTTACTACTTTGCAGCTAACATTTTTGTACCACTTTAGGACTAGTATAGCTTAGGCTAGCACCTGAATCAAATAAAACAGAAATAGGTTGATCAGCAATCATGCCTTCGCACTCGATCATGGTGGGCTGATATTCTGCTTGATGATCATCCAAAGCAGCATTGATTTTGGGCATGCTCCTTGCTACGCCTCCAACCATGGAGGCCTCTTGCATATTTGAAAGTTGTTCTGTTCTGGCCCTGTGCAGAAAATTTTTGTAGTAATGGGATTCTCCACATCCCCAACATTGCAGAGGTTGTTTTGGTTGTTGATCATTTACAGGTTTATTGACTCCCTTCGACTATCTATTCTCGGTGTAGGTTGTAACTTTTGGCTGGTTCCATGGAAATTTGCTAAATGTTCTTTGTTGTATATTATTTCCATTAGCGTTCCTTATCTGTCTGCTTGGGGGTAAATTCCTTCCTTTTCTTCTTATGGCCCCTTTGGACCCTTCATTCTTCTATCTCATTTGCTAGTAACAGATGTGGGCTTTTCAAACCGCATCATCCATTGTCCTTGGATAGTCAAATTCTAATTTTTCCTTCATAAAATTGGGCAAACTGCTGATAAATCGTTGAATCTTGGCTTTTTCTTCTTGCATATATGGAACCTATCGTAATAGGCAAGTGAATCACTTCACGTATTCATCCATGGTCAAGGTTCCCAACCTTAGTTCATGGAATTCCTTTTCCTTTTCATCACAGTATGTCTCCATTAGATACTTATCCTCGAAATGCTTCTGAAATCCCTGCCATGTAACCTGTTCCTCATCAATTTTTCTCAATGTTTTTATTTCCTCCCACCAAAGGGTGGCCTTACCCCTTAGTTGATAAACTTCTAGCTATGCTTTATGTTTTTTCAGTGTAGTCATAAATTTGAAAGTACTTACTCATGTTGATTAACCAAGCTTCAACTTCTTCTTCAGATTCTCTTTCAAAGAGTGACAGTTTAATATTTTTAAATTTCCTTGTAAATGCACTTTGTGTTTCTTGCTTTTACGCTAGTCGGAAACGTTATTCGAAAGTCCTTCCTCATCTTCTCCATGTCCTTTGGCTGATTCTACATTATCTTCACCATGGTGAGCTATTGGAGTCCTTTCCCTATCCTCTACATTGGGATCCTGTCACCGTTTATTTTGTTGGTCGGACACGTTTGAGAATTATTTCTTGTTCTCGTTTTAGTCATTTGTTTCGTCCTTAGCTTTGTCATATCCACACGTAATTGTTGAATTGTTTCCAGTAGAGAAGCACTGGCTTGGCGAGACTCCTCTCCCAGCTATATCCATATGTCTGGGTTGGTCCCTACGTACGTTGCTTCTGGATGGTTCAATGTTCCAAAACTCCTCTGCATTTTTGTCCCCTTGGATGCAAATCTCTGTCTTTGGTTCACATTCACACTTACTCGATTAGTATTACATATATATATACAAGCATATATATATATATATATATATATATATATATATATATATATATATATATATTTCATATCTGTATGTGTATATATATTGAGCCCATAAGTGTCAGCACGCAAACCTGTCGCTCTGATACCATTTGTAAAAAACTAAACATTAATACACAAAACTAGTTATATAAAAAGAATTTTTGGTTATCACTACACTTTATAAAATTCATGAGCACTTCAGGTTAGATGGGGGTGTAAGTGCCAATCCCAGGAGTACAATCACCCTGTCTGCAATAAATCATCCCTCGTTGGCACACCTTGGATATCACCTCTCCATTAAGGCGAAGAAAACCCTGAGGCCTTTCCACTAACACTGCAATCCCTCAATAAATGTTAATAAGACTGGTAAGAAAAATCTCGAATCCCAGTACCTAGCCTCATCTCCACTATTGGATTAGAGGAGATCTATGGTCTCCATTGCATAGAACTTAAATCAGCAGGATAACGTAAACCTCAGTGAGGTCAGGGGTCATTTGGTCATGCAGAGATGGTTGAACTTCAGCTTTGTGACAGAGGGCAACCTGGATGGTGGGATGGAACAACTTCCCTACCTGAATCACCTCTACAGGCTCACAAGTATAGCGTAGAAACGCCACTAGCACCCAAATCTCACCTGATAATTGAATCTTTCCTTATTTGATATATATATATATATATATATATATATATATATATATATATATATATATATATATATATATATGAATCACTCTACTCAACTCATGTACAGGTAGAATTGTCGATAGTAGGACTCTGGCCCAGAGGAAACCTTTTTGGGTTCATCTTATAAACCAGAGGTAATGGGTGATATGACGAGAGTGAATTCATATAAGGTTTATCCTTGAGAACCAGTAAGGACAATATCGTTCTATTTTAGGTTCACTTCACCTCTTGTTGCTCGACAATTCTTCTTTCAAGTAAGCTCACTCTCTATACCAGTGCCTCTCAATTAAATACTATTTCAATTTATTTTCTGGGCTTACTCTAAAGCGTTAAAATGGCTGCAGGTAAATTATGTTGTAGTATATATGAATATACATACACGGAAGGAGGTTTCGGAGTGAGACCATGTTCTTACAATGGTTAGTTCCTTCGACTTTAGGTTGGTTCCCCTACGACTCGCCTGGTGAATTGTTTTCAGGTGAAAATATCCATTTAGATGAAGGATGTTTGATTGCTTGTGTTAAAGTCTTAAGGCTTTTTCACCGACTAGAATGCTACGGCTTTTCAATGGAAATGCAATTTGGTTACCGTTTAAAAAAATGATGGGAAATAGATACACCCAATCATTAGCACGATACTACTTTTCTGTACTATCATTATGGGTTTGCATACATATAATTTAACTGAGGGTTTATATAAACATTGTTGTGGTGATCCACTTTCAATTTCACTCTATTTATTTTCTTTTCTTGAAGGCTCATCGTCATGGTTTTCCTTAACGTTTGGGTTGCTCACCTGTAAACATACATTTGGCACACAGCTATTCAGTGTTGGACATTTATAATTTGAGTTTTTAATATTATCTATGTTTTCTCCGCTAAAGTTCATGATTGTCACCTCTTTTTTGATGGGATAAGCTTAGCTTAGGTAATGTACAGCTCTGGTCAGAGCTCCATTAAACATGAAATGGATAACGCTGAAACAACGTATTTTGAATGAGATTTCCATGGCTTGACATTCTTAGTATGTTTTTCCTCATAAAATTGATTAGAGAAGTACTTGTTAATTCCCATAGATTGACCGAATACGGATTCTAGTTCAATCACACAGTAGACTATTAAATTTTCCATGAGATAGTTTGTATTCAAAAAATAACAAGAATATTTGCTCTTCTACTATAATTTGTTCTTTTATTTAAGGTCTAGAATAGATGATGCATTTTTTTTAGCGATTGGAAATTAAATATTGTCATTAATTTTTTTATGAAATGATGTCTGTAACTATCCGACAATACTAAAAATGTAATGAAATATAGTATGGCTATTATTATCACTGACATAGTCTTACTAGTAATTCATTGGCATGTTAACTTGTTCATTACATAAAAGTAAAGCAAATAATATTTTTCCTACAGATAATTATTAAACACTGAAACACCATTTATCTGTTTTCCTACTTTTCTTGTAAACATGCATGTGTTTCCTCTACTTGGAAGGTCTCACCACCCAGCCATGGATCTAGAAATTACGTCCAAAATCCCCCTTTGAGCTCTTCCAACTCATGACAGTGACTAAAACAGTCTCGTACCTTGGGCATTAGGACTATGTCCAATCTCAAGTTTCTCACCCTTCGGCTGTTATCCATGGCCTTTTTCCACTGGCTAATTTGTCCAGCTCCAGGAAAAACCATTCACAACATAGTTCCTTCTTCCACTTTTTCCCCCAACCCCTTGGGTTCTCTCATTTTTCTTTTTGAAGATAAAGATGGGCAACTCCTTGTAACTTTTTCAAGAGTTATTTAACTGGTTTTTCAGTTCTTTTACAAAGTGATCAAATTCTTTTAACTAATAATTAACAAAATATGTTCTGGCTTTTCAGCCTAAGTAAAACTTGGTAATAAGTAAATGTTGATGCATCCTTGGGTGTTACATTAAGTATGTTAATATTTTTCAGGCTCCTGAATCCATTTATGCATTTACCCTGATCAAATTCTTTTAATTAATAATTAACAAAATATGTTCTCGCTTTTCAGTCTAAGTAAAACTTAGTAATAAGTAAATGTTGATGCATCCTTGGGCGTTACATTAAGTGTGTTGATACTTTTTAGGCTCCTGAATCCATTTATGCATTTACTTATATATATATATATATATATATATATATATATATATATATATATATATATATATATATATATATATATATATATATATATTTTGTCAATATTCTATTTACTTTTCTACAGTTACTTGGTAGACTATGGGCCCATGCTAGAAGCTATGAATAAGTGACCAACATAAATGTTTATTTTCTAATTTTATATTAATAAAATATTGCATCTAGTCAACCATGAAAATTAGAGTGGGAAAATATGTTGAAAAGGAGTTTCAGATTCAGGATAGTTAAAAGATAGTTATAGGTAGAGGTATTTTCCTGCCCTGATTACTCTCTCTAGAGATAAATTATCTCATTTAAAGAAAAGGGAGCCAAGAGGAAAAAAATCCTTAGGCAACCTTGTGAACTTGGAGCCTAGTTGGAGGACGCTCAAGAGAGGAAAATGAAAGTTGTTTAGCTTATTCCCTCAAAACAAGACATTGTTGAGGGAGGAAAGACTCTCCAAAAAGAGATTCTTGAGGATATTCATTCTCATTGGTTGGGTGCAACATTATTTTCCCCCAATTATTTTCATGGTAAGCTCCACATTAGAAAATAAATATATGAAATGTGTTTTCGAACAATTTTCATGTATTTTATATTGTGCAAATATTTGAACCTAATACTATGATATGGTAAAGAAAACATAATACTCTTAATGAATTTAGGTTAGTCCCAAATTTTGTTGGACAAAACATGGTCATCTATCCATCTACGTGTGATATAGCTGTAAATTTTGAATATACTTAGGATTAGAAGGTATATGGCCATTCTCGGAGACACGTCCCACCATTCTCCTAGACTATAAACATAGTAATGTTGTAATTGTATGCATAATATATATTATTTGGTCCATGAATAAATACAAACCCTAGTTGTTCATGAATAATGTTGTTTAAAGAAATTCGTTATGACACTACAGAGAAGAAAGATGAGGTTATACAACCAACTGAATTGAGACCTGCTTTTCTAAAGAGTCAAAAGAAAGTAGGAACAATATAGACGTGTTGAAACCCTTTTCCTTTCCAGTATAAAAAATAGGAAGGAATGTCTCAGTCTTCAAATAAACATTATATGCAGACTTCGATAAACGTATTCGCCAAGAGTAATATCCACAGTAAACGAGATTTAGATAAGTAAACATATACTGTAAAAAAATGCAGCTAAATATTATGAGGTTATACGAAATGCAACTTACGATTGGGAAAAAAAATAATATATATATATATATATCTATATATATATATATATATATAAGCTCTCTATCTAGATGGCTAATGGCCATGCAAGAAAACTAACCAATTCCTCTAAAAGAAACCAGTTTATAATAAGAGCACATGCTGCAAATGCCTTTGGAAAACATTCAAAGGTAAGTTAAATACATTGAATTTTCAAGATTGCGAAGAATAATAGTTAACCCTCATGGGCACGTTAAGGTTGATCAGGTCGTAATAAAATTATTAACATAACTCCTATAAGATTCTAACTAGAGCGGCACGGTAATACTCAATTATAAAATCCCTACAGCATATTTATCTCCTCAAGTACGTGGAATAGCATAAAAAATTTAAGGGTTTTATAAGCACCTGGAAGAATCGTAGGAAAGAAAACAAAGGGGTCTTTCGATTCTGAACACATGCCCATAAGAATGGAACCTAACCTGAGAAAATTCTAGAAATAGAGGTTTTGTTATAAATCTAAACACACACATGAGCAAATAACTTAGAGATTATAAAGAAAAACAGGGTCGGAGTGGCTTATTTACCTGTAAATTTTGTAACGAAGGGCGGTTGAACCCTTCGACACTGCATAACAATTGGGATTATATATATATATATGTGTGTGTGTGTGTGTGTGTGTGTGTGTGTGTGTGTGTATGTATGTATTCCAGAGATTACATCAAACTTCCCATGTCGTAGTTGAAATTCGATGGAGTCGACCACAAAGAAGTTTTAATGGAAGATAGTGAGTGGAAGAAAAAATAATAAGCATTTAGTCCCTATCTTAAACCAAAAACAAATTTCAAATTATCTGAGTATCAAGGTCACCTGACAAAACAAAGTTGAAGAGTATGTGAGTAGAATGGTCAAAATCAAGGAAGATCATCCACAGGTAATAATCCGGGAAGATCTATCTGAAGGGATCAACCCGTATCCACAAGTAATAATCTGTGAAGATCATCCATAGGTAATAATTCAAGAAGATCTATCCAAAGGGATCTACCCATATCCATGGGTAATAATATGGGAAGATCCATCCGAAGGGATCTAGATGTATCCACTAGTAATAATTTGGGAAGAACATCCAAAGGTAATAATCGGTGAAGATCCATCCGAAGGGATATACCCTATCCACGAGTAATAATATGGGAAGATCATCCATAGGTTATAATGTAGGAAGATCCATCCGAATGTATTTACCTGGGAAGATCATCCACTAGTAATAATCCAGGCTGACCCATACGAAGGGATCTACCTCTATCGACTGGTAATAATCTGGGAAGATCATCAACTGGTAATAATCTGGTAAGATCCATATGAAGGGATGTACCCTATCCATGGGTAATAATCTAGGAGGATCATCGAGAGGTAATAATCCGGGAGGATCCATTTGAAAGGATCTACTTGGGAAGATCATGCACAAGTAATAATCCGGGAAGATCCATTCAAAAGGATCTACCCGTATCCATAGGTAATAATCTAGGAAGATCATCCACAGGTATTAATCTGGGTAGATCCATCTGAAGGGGTCTACCCATATCCACCGGCAATAATCTTGGAAGATCATCCACAGGTAATAATCCAGGAAGATCCATCCTAAGGGATCTACTTGTATCCACTAGTAATAATCTTGGAAGATCATCAACAGGCAATAATCTGGGAAGATCCATCTAAAGGGATGTACCCTATCCACGGCCACAGGTAATATACTGGGAAGATCCATCCGAAGGGACCTACCCGTCACCCCTATCGATGACCAAAGGTAATGAATAAGCTCTCTTGTGGCCCCCTGTGGAAAGAAAACAACAAGTTGGAGAATGTTGGGTTGTGTTATATTCTTTCCACGACTAACCTACATAGTGAACCAGGGAGTTAGAGGGTGGGCGGCAGCCCCCCGTGTTTGGGCAGTTTGAGGGGGGCGGGTAGTCCCCCTTTATGGGGTCCGGAGCATCGCCCCGGGAAAAAAAATTTTGGACCCTATATTAGGTTGGGCGAACCTACCTATGGTTTTTCAATCCATGGTTTTGGACACGATGGTTTTTGGTCCATGGTATTGGATGCTTCGGCATGTATAAATATGTATTGTAACATTGAAAGGACCATAATGAAAAATCAAGCTGGTAGTCCAAGTTTTGGGATCCAGGGGAAATCTCTGTGTATATGTGTTTTATGTGTTATGCACTCGCATTATTTATTTTCTGTGTTTTAGAATTCGTATGCAGGTAATTTCTATACGGGGTTAAAACTGACATTTGGTATCAAAGCAGTTTTGGCTTCAAGGGGATGCCTTTGTTGCTAAGGGTTTTCACTCGAGCCTGTGGTAGGCCCTGTTTAGTGGGAGATCTGCGAGATCGATTCTGGTGGTGAAAGAAGATGGCGAGCAGTGGAAAGATAGAGATCGAGAAATTTAATGGTCAGAGTTTTGAGTTGTGGAAACTCAAGATGGAGGATCTGTTGGTGGATAAAGATCCGTGGATCTTGGTAGATCCAGGTACTAAACCAACGGGAGTGTCCGATGAAGAATGGAAGAAGTTGGATCGGAAGGCAAAGAGAACAATACAAGTGTGTGTCTTAGATTTAGTATTGCTGAATGTATCAAGGGAAGCTACAACAAAGGCTTTGTGGGACAAGTTAGGGACTTTGTACCAATCTAAGTCTCTGGTGAATAAATTGTTCTTGCGGAAAAAGTTGTATAGCCTAAGGATGAAAGATGGAGACTCGGTGACAGAGCATCTGAACACATTTAATACTGTGGTAAGTCAGTTAGCATATGTTGTTATTAAAATTTTAGATGAAGATAAGTGCATCAGTTTGTTGTGTTCTCTATCAGATTCGTGGGATTGTCTAGTTATTGCAATAGGTAGCAATGCAACTATCTTGCAGTTTGATGAAATAGTCTCAGCCTTGCTGACGGAGGAGATGAGACAAAAAAATATGGAGAGCCAGAATGGTGATGCCTTGTCTGTACGAGGACGGTCATAGAACAGAAACAAAATATTTCATCGAGTGGGAGATCTAAATCTAGAGGGAGATCTAAATCTCTAGGAAAACCTGTAAAGGTGGTGTGCTAGAAATGCGGAAAGGAAGGGCACTTTAAGAGGGACTGTAAATCTAAAGCTCCTAATAAAGGAAAGGGATCTGAAAATGCTCCTTCTGCAGAGGCGTAAACCACCTCAAATGAAGGTGGGGATGTGTACTTGGCTTCTTCAAGTACAAATGTT
This sequence comes from Pinus tabuliformis, assembly GCA_031772625.1. Taxonomy (NCBI): domain Eukaryota; kingdom Viridiplantae; phylum Streptophyta; class Pinopsida; order Pinales; family Pinaceae; genus Pinus; species Pinus tabuliformis. Next base: position 918,874,435 of record CM062806.1, on the reverse strand, counting down.
TATCATGAGGCATGGTTGATTGACTCAGGTGCATCCTTTCACTTCACTCCCCATAGAGAGTGGTTCTGTAAGTATGAGAAATACGATGGTGGTGATGTCTTCTTAGGGGATGATAGGAAGGCTAGAATCATTGGTCGTGGAAAAGTAAAGTTGAAGTTGCAAGGTGGAAGGGTTAGAACACTTCTAGGTGTTTTGCAAATTCCAGCATTAGCCAGAAATATGATTTTTATAAGCAAGCTGGATGATGCAGGTGTAAAAACAGTGTTCGAGAAGGATACCTACAAAATGTTTATGGGAGCACTGGTATTGATGCGAGGAGTTCGAATTGGAACTCTGTACAAGCTGCAAGGTAGCATTATTATTGATGGGTGCAACAGTTCTGTGGTTCCTGAAAGTGGAGCAAAAAATCTTGTGGTCTCTGGAGAGAAGATCATGCTATGGCATCAAAGGCTTGGACGTATTCGAGAGAAGGGCCTTTGAATACTTCATGGTAAAGGTATGGTAGAAGGTATGAGTAATAGCTCTCTAGATTTTGATTTCTGTGAAAATTGTGTATATGGGAAGCAGAATCTGATGAGTTTCCCCTTTGGTGGTAAGAGGGTGAAACAAATATTAGAAATTGTGCACAGTGATGTGTTTAGACCTGTGAAGGTTCCATCACTAGGTGAGTCTGTGTACTATGTATCATTTATATATGACTTCTCAAGGGATACATGGATATATTTCCTTAAGAAGAAATCTAAAGTCTTTGATAGGTTTAAAGAATTTAAGGCTCAGGTGGAAAACCAGACAGAGAAGAAGATAAAGGTGTTGAGGACAGATAACAGTGGAGAGTTTTGCAGCAAAGAATTTGAAGAATTCTATAAGAAGTGTGGTATAGCACGACAGAAGACTACTCCATATACACCTCAGCAAAATGGAGTTGCAGAAACAATGAATAAGACGTTAATGGAAAGGGCAAGAAGCATGCTCAGTGGTGCCGGGTGAGGATAGAAATCCTGGGTAGAGGGGGTGGATACTGCATGTTACCTAGTCAACAGGTCACCTTCATTAGCGTTGGAGGATAAGACTCCACAAGAGGTATGGACTGGTAAGAAACCCTCTCTTTCACATCTGAGGGTATTTGGATGTGATGCATATGTACATGTTCCAAAGGAGAAACGAACCAAGTTGGATAGTAAATCTGAAAAGTGCATCTTTATTAGGTATAAGGATGGTTTAAAGGGTTATAAGCTTTGGAACCCAACAACAAGGAAGGTTGTGTACAGCCGAGATGTGGTGTTCAGAGAGGTGAAATATGTTATTAAACATGAAGTCCAATAAAACGAACCTGAGAAGTTAGAGTTTGAGCTAAAGGAGGAAGAATCAAACTCTGCAATAGAGGAGGAATCAGAAGATGAAGAGCCACAAACTCCGGGTGTAAGAAGATCAATTTGAGAAAGAAGGCAACCAGAAAGGTATAGTCCATCTGCTTTATGTTCAAATTTTTCTTTATCTATTACTGATGATGATCCCAGAACTGTGAAGGAAGCAGTAGATTCAGAGGATGGAAAACTCTGGAAAGAGGCCATGGTTGATGAAATGGCATCATTGCACAAAAATGAGGCTTGGGATCTGGTGGAGTTGCCGGCTGGAAGGAAACCCATTGGCATAAAATGGGTGTTCAAGAAGAAGACAAATGCAGAGGGAAAGGTGGAGAAATACAAAGCTTGGTTGGTAGCAAAAGGTTATTCCCAAGTGTCGAGAATTGATTTTGGTGATATTTTTTCTCCTGTTGTCAAGGTAACTTCTACTAGGTTACTCTTATCTGTTGCTGCTGCTTTTGATTTTGAGGTAGAATAGATGGATGTGAAGACAACATTTCTTCACGGGGATCTGGAAGAGGAGATCTACATGAAGCAACCTAAAGGCTTTGCAGTGAAGGGTAAGAGATAATTGGCATGAAAGTTAAAGAAGTCTCTGTATGGGTTAAAACAGTCACCACGGATGTGGTATCAGAAATTTGATACATTTATACGGGGACTTAGCTTCACCAGAAGCAAAGCAGATAACTGTGTGTATTTTAAATTAATTGGTGACCGTGTTATTTATCTGGTCTTGTATGTGGATGATATGTTGCTGGGTGGAAATGACAAAGAAATTATCCAAGGTTTGAAGACCCAATTGTCCTCCAAATTCTACATCAAAGATCTTGGTGCTGTGAACTATATTTTGGGCATGGAAATTAAAAGAGATCGGGCAAAGAGGAAGCTCTGGTTAAGCGAGAGGAATTATGTCGAGACAATACTGTAGAGGTTTAATATGCAGGATAGTAAACTGGTGAAGGTTCCTATTCCTGTAGGTGTAAAACTATTTGCTTAACAGTGTCCCAAGACACAAGAAGAGGAAGAGGAGGTGTAAAGCTATTTGCTTAACAGTGTCCCAAGACACAAGAAGAGGAAGAGGATATGTCCCGTGTTCCATATGCAAGTGCATTCAGTAGTCTGATGTATGCAATGGTTTGTACTAGACCAGACATTGCACATGCAGTGGGAGTATTCACCAGGTTTATGTCAAAACCAGGGAAGGAGCATTGGACAACATTGAAGCAGGTTTTCAGGTATTTGCGTGGCAGTAGTGATTATGGTTTGTGCTACCAAGGAAGACCAAGATTGGACAAAGTTTTGGATATCTGTGGCTTTGTTGATGCAGATTGGGCTGGAGATTTGGATCAGAGAAGATCTGCAGGTGGGTATGTGTTTAACCTATTTGGAGGTGCAGTCAGTTGGATGAGTAAGAAACAATCTGTAGTGGCACTATCAACTACAGAGGTAGAATACATGGCAGCCACTCATGCAAGCAAGGAAGCAATTTGGTTTCAGATATTGTGTTCAAGTATGGGGTTAGTACAGGGAGCTATAAGGATAGACTATGACAACCAAAGTGAAATTTTCTTGGCAAAGAACCCTGCTTATCATTCAAAGACAAAGCACATTGATGTTCAGTATCACTTTGTGAGGGATATGATAGAAGACAAAAAGGTGTTGCTGGTAAAGGTGGACACTTTGAAGAATACTGCAGATGCATTGACAAAATCTCTGAGCTCTAAGAAGTTCTCTTGGTGTAGAGACACAATGTGTGTTTCAGGGCTGAAAAATGACTAAGCTCTCTTGTGGCCCCCTGTGGAAAGAAAACAACAAGTGAGAGAATGTTGGGTTGTGTTATAATATTTCCACAACTAACCTACGTAGTGAACTAGGGGGTTAGAGGGGGGGCAGAGCCCCCCCTTCGTTACGCTGATTGCGCAGCAGGGGGGTCACAGGGGGGTGGCAACCCCCCCTATTTGGGGGGTTTGACAGGGGCGGGTATCCGCCTTCTACGGGGTCCAGGGTAGTGCCCCGGGAAAGAAAAATATAGACCTTATATTAGGTTGGGCGAACCTCCCTATGGTTTTTCGGTCCATGGTTTTGGACGCGATGGTTTTCAGTCCATGGTTTTGGACGCGATGGTTTTCGGTCCATGGTATTGGATGCTTTTGCATGTATAAATATGTATTGTAACATTGAAAGGAACATAATGAAAAAACAAGCTGGTAGTCCCGGTTTTGGGATCTAGGGGTATATCTCTGTGTATATGTGTTTTATGTGTTATGCTCTCACATTGTTTATTTTCTATGTTTTAGAATTCATATGCAATTAATTTCTGTATGAGGTTAAAACCTACAAAGGGACCTACCCATCACCTGGCTAGGCCTAATCCCAATGGCCTCGAGGAGATTTGACCCCAGACCTCCCAATTGGCAAGGTACTTTTTTTTTTTATCAAGGAAGAGTAGGACCTTCTATTAAACTTAACCAAATATACATAATTTACAAGGAGCCACACCCGCACTGTGAATGTTCAACAGTCAGTTGGACAGGCCAAAGCAAACCAATCACCCAAAACTAAGAGAAACCTAAACCAGAAATCTAGGGAGAACCACCAAACGGAGCACAAGGTCATTTGGCAGTGCTTCCGAGCATCATATGAGCCTAGAAAACCATGGAGGGCAAGCCCATAACTTGTCGTGGGTTCACAAGAGGTCCCACCACAAGCCAACCTGAAAACTGACAAACGGACCCGACAGAAGTTAAAAGCATAACACTCTAAACATATTTCGGGTCTGACCAAAATGCACAAACAATCACCACCATTGATCCACAGACGAAGATCCAATGGTCATCGTGGATATCGGAAGGACGAGAAGCATGTGAGTTAACCACCCGATGGGGGCAGTTTTCTCTCACCTCGCTCTGCCATGCGTCGTTCAAAGAGTGGAATCAGAGCCAAACATAGAAAAATCAGAAACCATTCAAACCCCGCCTAATATACTGCTTGCGGTATTGGACCGGTTGACTCGTGGAAAAACCAAACACGTCCTTTCGCCACGTGTTGTCCCTTAATTTCATCCAGCGGGCAGTACTTGAGCCAATCCCATTCACCTGGATTCTCTATCAACCACCACCTAAGCCAAATGACGAGGGCTACCCCATCCTGTGGAGCTGTCCGAGTCAAACCTTTCATCATTCAAACAAAGGGAATCCAGACTTTGGAAAAAAACCAAACCAAGGCAGGTTAGATTGTGTGGAGTTCTCCAACCTCCCACTGGTCTTCAAGGTCCCTTTGATCCAACATGTTAGTCCATTGTTCCATATCCTGGGTAGCCTAACAGTGATAGTCCTCCCACAATTTACCTGGGGGAAGTGAATCCCAGGCATACCTAGAATCCCTGTCCCAATTTGTGACTCCTTCATTTGCCAAACGATTCGCTAACATGTTAACCTTCCTTTTCACATGAGCAAATCTAACAGTTTTAAGGGTTCGCAGGTGAGAATAGATGCAGTAAAAAACCTGCAACAGCTTCCAGTGCTTCGATACTTTATCTGGAGAGGTTCCATTTCTAATTTTCTTAGCAACTCTAATAATTAATTCCGAATCCGCTTCAATTATAACATTGCGTAAACTTGAATTCACCAAGATTTCCAAGCATTGATCTAATGCCATGAGCTCAGCCATGTTGTTTGTGGCCTTGCCCAAGTGGCCATTGAAGATTATCTGTATTTGTCCCTGATCGTCTCTTATGGCACCCCCAAAGCCCGCTAAACCTGGGTTGCCCTTAACTACTCCATCATTGTTAACCTTTAAGAAACCATAAGGAGGAGGCTTCCAAATGGTAGCACACTTGTGGATAAGGCTCACTGCCTTCATTATTCCCAGAGGATTGATAGACTGGAGACCCAAGTGAAGTAAAATTCTCTCCTCATGGGGCAGGGGAGGATCTTTAGGAAGGGTCCTCAACAAGCTTCTTATTGTGTCTTTGAGCTGCCTCAAAATTTGCTCAATTATATGTCAGGGCCTGTTTGACTTGTTTTTAGATATTCGACTGTTGCGTTCTTTCCACACATTCCAGATGATAAAACCTGGCACCAGAACCTGAGAATTTCTTCCTCCAGTTCTTTAGAGTGTTGGATTTGCTGAGACTATCGCTATCAGTTTGTCTGAAAATAGCAGCCACCCAATCCCTCACCTTTGAAGTGAAAGGACAAAGTTTGAAAAGGTGTTCAATCGTCTCCTCATGAGCACCACAAAGGTAACACCTGGAAGGACCAATGAAGCCTTTATTGAGGAGATTCTCCCAAGTTAAGATCTTCCTTTGATGCACTAGCCAGATGAAAACCTTTATCTTCATCCAATGCAGACTTAGCCAAAGTTTCTTCCAGATCTGATCAGGATTCACAAAGTTAAATCCTGTGACTTCTTGTTTGGCGTATTTTAGGTTAAAGTTGCCTTCAATTTTCTTACCCCATCTTAATTGATCCATTGAGGAAGAGACAAGAATCCTTCTATGCTCTAGCTCCTCGGTGAGGGCTTCTGCCTTGGTCTTCAGCTGGTTTTCATCACTATATCTAAGCTCCTTCCACTCCCTCCATTTTCCATTATTCCTTCCCTGATCCCAGAAGTCTTTTACCAAAACCATGCCTTTGTTGTCTATGTCACTTTTGAGATCTGCAAATTCATCCCTATAAAGGTTGGGTTCTTGTTGCCAGTTGTCCTCCCAAAATCGAGCAAGATCCCCTGCTTGAATTTCCCAAAAACAATGGTGTTGAACAATGTTTTTATTATCCCAAACAAGGTTCCAAATATGGGAGCCCCTGATTTTCCCTGACATTCTAATGTGATCCTTCTCCTACCAGTGCTTGGCATATTTTTGTTTCCAAAGCTTAGCCTAGGAGGCATTTGGTTCTTTAATCCATCTCCACCAAAGCTTGGCTCCCGAGACTTTGCTGAGGGTCTCAAGATCATGAAGCCCCAATCCACCATGGCTCTTGGGCTTGCAAAGCTTGTCCCAAGCTACTAAAGCCCACTTCTTTTTCTCTTCCCCTCTGCCCCACAGAAAGTCCCTTTGTATGCTTCTTATTTGCTGCTTAATACCTTGAGGAGCCGAAAGAGCTGAAAACATAAAAATGGGAATGGCCTACAAGACCGCCTGTGTGAGCACAAGGCGCCTTGCCAAATTTAGAGATCTATAGGTCCATTTTCTGTTCTTGTCCTGAAGTTTATTTAAAATTGGTTCCCACATTTTCTTGCTTAGTGGTTTGTCAGTAAGGGGAATGCCAAGATATTTGGAAGGTAGATGTTCTCTTTGAAATCCAAGAATTCTGGTAATATTTCTCTAAATAGCAATATTAGTGTTAAAAAAAAAACTTTGGACTTGTGAAGGCTTACCTCAGTGCTTGCTGCCATAGCAAAGTCATTTAAGATGTTTTTGATTGCTCTGGCCTCCCTGACTATAGGTATGCCCTGCAACATTGTGTCATCGACAAATTGTTGATGAGTGTTTGCCTCTCCATCCACAGTGAGTTTGATACCCTGAATTCTTCCTTCAGCATTTGCCATTTTAATCGCTCTACCTAGCCCTTCCATCATGAGGACGAAGAGGAACGGTGAAAGCGGGTCTCCTTGTCTAAGCCCTCTAAAGGGAGTGAAGGTCCTTGATGGCACTCCATTAAGCAGTATGGAAAAACTGGTTGAGGTAACTAAAGCCATGACTCATCTTATCCAATTCTGATCAAAACCATGGGCTTTTAGAATTGCTCTTATGTAAGCCCAGCTCAATTTGTCATAGGCTTTTGCAAGGTCCAACTAAATGATCATACTAGCTTGTTTGTTGTTTTTGAGAGAGTGTACTACCTCATGAGCTTGGATGATATTGTTGAGGATTTGTCTTCCCTCCACATAGCCTGTTTGCTCCTCTGATATGAGAGAGGGTAGAAGTGGTTTGAGTCGATTGGCTATAACTTTGAAGATAATTTTATACACCACATTACATAAGGCTATGGGTCGAAAACCATCCAGAGTCATGGCATTTTCCTGCTTTGGAATCAGAGCTATGAATGATGCATTCAGAGCCTTCAAAACTCTTTTGGATCTTCTTGAGTCTTCCACAACCTCGAGGATGTCATGTTTGACAGTTTCCCAACAGGCTTTGAAGAAGTTTACATTGAATCCATCCAGACCTGGTGATTTTCCACTCTGCATTTCATTAATCACTTCATTGACCTCCTCTTCCGATACTGGCCTGTTGAGATTGTGGTTGTCCTCTCTGGTAACTAGCCGAGGGATATACAATTGGCAAGGTACTTAGTAATGGGAACTCAACCAATTGAGCTATCCCTCAAGGATTTATTTTCATAATTATATATTGTAGCCTGAATTTTATTGTTATTTTTTAATTTTTTTTTTTTTTTTGTTATTAATTAATTTTCCGAAGGTGACGACAACATTCTTGAGTTTGAAACAAACACTCCAAATAAGTGTGATAATTGCATTAATATCAATTTGGGGTTGTTTACCGAAGCTATGGCTATTTCTTGGAATTGAGTTTTTTTTTTTCTAACAAAATTTGGGCAAAATTAATAAGGACAAATATTGGGAAAAAAATAATTTTTAATTTATATATAAATTGATGGACGAAATTGCTTTTTTTTTTAAGGCATTTTTTTTGTTTAATTTTAACAAAAATCATATTTTTGAAAACATGAATTTAAATTATTTAATTTGTAGAATTCCATTAAAAATATATTTTAAACAACAAATATCACAACTTTACTTGAAATTGTATAACTAAATTTAAAAATATATTTTAAACAACAAAAATTACAACTTTGTTTAAAATTTTATAATCAATTCTAATAAAAAACCATTTCATCTTCAACTTAAACTTATATATATATATACCAATTAAGAGAAGAAATAACTCTTTTTAAATATTTTTCCTACTCCCTTTTTCTTAAAATTTAATAATTTTTTAAAAAAATTATAAGTTTAATATCTTAAAATTTTCCAGATCCATTTATGCATTTACTTTTTTATATATATATATATATATATATATATATATATATTCATTTACTCTATATTTCCATAGTTATATATTGCAGCTTCAATTGTATTGTTATTTATAAATATTTTAAGTATATTTATTTTTGTTATTATTGATCAATTATCTGAGGGTGACGGCAGCATTCGTGAGTTTGAGAAAAGCACTCCATGTAAGTGTGATAACTGCGTTTAATATGAAATTAGTTTGGGTGAAGTGTCGTCACACCGTTGGGCGATGAGGGCCGTAGGTATCCCATCATGTTAGTTTAACCTATTTTTAAATTACGTTTCTATTCTTAAACGTGCTACACGTTTCTGATTAACCATGAAATTATTCCGTCTTAAAAATGGAACCTCCGTTGGTTTAAGAAAATAATCAATTCAAAGTAAAGGTTAGATATTAAATTTTTCAGCTTTATACATCATGGTGGATCATTATGTATGTCGTGCCATCTATCATGTAAATTGATCAAATGGTATGAACGTTCTCGTATCTTTAAAAATATAATAGTGCATAAATAAATTGATAAATAAATTGATATTTAGATTGTAATTTTAAATTTAATAAAGTTGTTTTTCATCATCATTAACACAGCTATATTTATTTCTAGTAATTGTCCCAAAAAGTACAAAGAAAGGCCAATCGGATTATTAAATTGCAATTGTTGAATTTTTCTAGAAGAGATGTTGGTTCAAGCCTAACGGATGAGCAATTTGAGCTGGTTAAAGGGTTTCTAATTATTTTTTATTATGATAAAATTATATTGATAATTCATTGGTTTTACTTTCAAAAACTTGAAGGATTTTGAAGAGCAGGTATAGAGTTGCTTTGTGGGATTTGATCCCAAAATCATTGATTTGTAAATACATACTCAATGAAATGTTAATTGGCTGAAACCCTGCACAAATGTTTGATATAAGCCCTTGCCCCACGGTGTAACATGCATGTAAAATTGATTAGTGATGTACCCCAATCCCTGGAATATTATGCATATAAATTGACTAAAAATGTATTAACATAGCGTCAAGACAGGAATGAGAAATGAGAAACAAGTATCTCGGTTAGGTTTCTAGCAACATGTGTTACATTGAGTGAACCAAGATACCAAAACTACTAACATATTCTTTCCCTATTCGGATGTGGAACACCATGACATTGAGTGGCAATACTTAGGATTGAATATTCGAGTAACTTGTCAAAGCCTCCAATGAAAGCATAAAGAATGAAATTTGTAAAGAAATCTTCCTTAACATGTTTAGAGATTTGGTCCTCTTTGAATTTTGACGTCTCCATATGCCTCTTCTTGACCAACTTTCACATATTTATGGGTAGCTAAAACTAAAACAACATAAGGCAAAATCCCTCTTTTTATTATCTTTCATGTATTTATTGGGAACTGAAATCTAAGAAAACCAAATAAAAGCTGAAATCAAATATTAAAACAAAGATCAAATAAGGTATACCGCATGTTTGAAAGAAAAGTTTAGCTGCTTGTCCTCTATCCATTCCTTAAGCAAGTTGGTCCAACGATTGTTCTTTTGAGACCCCTGGTTTGTTGAAATGATCTCTCAGATGCCTATGTAAAGAAAGAGAAAACGCATATGCTGTTATTGAATCAAATATTTTATAATCTTTCCTTAACAGAGATTAAATATTATTAAATTTTTTTCCTCACATAAGGATTGTGTCATTTAGTAGGTCCATAGAGTCTTTAGGGGTGAGATTGAGTGGTTGAGAAGGTCTAGTCTCCACTAACAAGTCTGTAGTGGAATTGCCACGATTCAATTACGAATAAGCGATTCAATAGGTTTTCATTCTCTGCATGTCGAAAAGGGATGAGGCTATTTGGGTAGATTTGACAACCCTCGGACCAGTCACCTAATCCAAAGGAAGTCCATGTCAGGCAGTGGAAAACCTGACATAAGAAAAAGGCCACAATAACCACATTGTCTAGATCTATTGAAGAAAATCTAAACTAACCATTGCTTCAATGCACGCAAACATAAATGGCCACGAAGTTGGCTTACAAAGGGAAAGTTGATAACAGTATTACCGATGGTGAGTCTCTGCTATGCCCATCAGGTTGAGATAATGGCTGAAAGTCCTGGCTAAAGATGTTGCCTCTTCCAACGTCATGCTTGACAATTCTAACGCAAGCTTCTTCTCAAGCACTTCTGTTGCATCCTTGATGCCCGCAATTCTCATGTTGCATGCACTCTGCACAAAACAGAAACCCAAAAATAACATAAATGAAACAGTAAAAACCTCAAAAATAACTTAAACGAACACCAACTCTCCCGCAAGTCTCCTGCAGACACGATAAATTTCCGAACCTTCACAAACACTTTAAAGCCAACCAGGCTAAATCTATAGACAATTGTCGGAACTAATTTTCAAAGGTATTCAAGGTTCCAACAGTGTTAAAAGATAAATCTCAGCACAGACTCATGAATGTAAGATTTCAATGCCAAAAATTTCAGCACAAAGTCCTTCTTTAAGCCATAATTTGACAGCATTGCTGATTGATTTAAAAAATGTGCAAATCTTGCGTTCAAAAATTTGCCAGTTCGATACGAATACCGTATTATTCGAAGAAATTCGATTCGGTTTTCAAAGGATAAGTGGTTGGATAAGCGGTTAAATGAAAATTGAGATGCCTCAAAATCGGTTGTTGGTGGTTTACGTAGACGGAACAGATTCTTAATGGTGGAACAAATAGTGGTAGGATGGCATAAGAGCAGAAGGAAAAAAACTGGAGAAACTGGCAAATCACAGTGGAATAGGAAAGTTTATAATTTTCTAATTTTATTATTGTTTTCATGGGTTAAATAGCCAGTAAAATAGGAAAAAGGAAGAATTTATTACACCAAATTTGTAATAATTTGTTAATTTGTAATAGATGTTAATTTTGCAATGACTGATTTATGGAATTTTAGATATTTTTCAGCACAAAGCACACTTCAAATTAATGGTTGAAAGTGTCTCACCTGATCGAACAAAGCAGGGTAAAAGTGTTGGCGAAGAAGTTGATACATAGGAAGGCCTATCTGCCTAAATATAATTGTTATAGGTTGATAAGTTTTAATGGATATAAATTTAATATTAATACTGATATAAATTTAATATTAATATTAATAAATATTTAAATGTAATAATAATATAATAATTATTATATTTTAATAATATCATGATATTATTAATCAAAGTGATTATTAATATTATAAATCTAAAATATTACTAAATTTAATAAATTTTTATTATGAACCCAACAAATTTATATTAAAATTTATGAATAATATTATAAACCTTATTAATAATATTATACTCTAGGAATATGAAACCTTAGATTAATAAACTCAAGGGACTGAAATTATAAACTCAAGGTATAGAAACTCTAAGATAAATGTTATAACCCCTAAATTAAACGAGGTTGATCATGGTTGGCAATGATTGATTTTCATATTGACACAATCTTTCCCACAATGTGACATTAGACCATGGTTAACGATGATTGATTTTCATATTGAGACAATATTTGTCACAATGCAACGTTGGACCATGGTTGATTTTCATGTTGAAACAATCTTTCTCATACTGCAACGTCAGGCCATGGTTGACCATCAATGATTATGGTTATCATAATGTGATGTTGGACCAAGACACAATCTTTGTCACAATATGACCATGGTTGATTTTCATTTCGAGACAATCTTTGTCAGAATGCGACGTTGGACCATGGTTGATTTTCATATTGAGATAATCTTTGTCACAATGTAATGTTGGACCATTTTTTACCATGAATCACTATGATTCACCAGAATTGACAATGGTCAACCATTGCTGACAATAATTGACTATGATTTACCATGGTTAACCATGGTTGATTTTCATATTGAGAAAATCCTATGATAAACCCTAAGATAAATATTATAAACGAAGGTATATAAACCTTGTGATAAATATTATAAATGATAAAATAAACATGATTGCCATGGTTGATTTTCATATTGAGACAATCTTTGTCACAAGGCGACATTGGACCATGGTTTAAAATGATTCATTTTCATATTGAGACAATCTTTGTCACAATTAGATGTTGGACCATGGTTGAGCATGCTTGATCATCCTTGATTTTCATCACCTTGTTCTTTTGTCATGCGAGGGATTCCTCAAGCAATAGTTAAAGAGGATCTAAAATTCCCTTATCTTTATTTTCTTCCATCATGGGAGAAAATTTGGATCAGAAATGATGGTCTTTCAAAGGTTCAAGTAGCTCATACTAACTCGTTTTACCCTAACTTTGTTGGTTTCATGTGCAGAGAAACAAATAAAGATTAGACTTCTTTGAAATCATTGATCCATATTTATGAAGGGATGAAATTAAATATATTTATAACAAAAACACAAAGATATAGGAAATTTTTTCTTCTATCAATAAATATAATGTGCTAAAACTGTACAAATTAAGAATGAGATAACCTTACTTGGTTGGTGGTAGCTTATTTCTTAGGAGAGATGTGATGGATACATGCATTCACTAGAGCACATTACCATGAGGCCAAAATGCCCTTTTTGATATATAGTAGTAATAAGGAGACCCTGAACATCATAAAACCTAACTCTAGGAGATGAAATGTTAAAAACTCTATCGTACCTGATGGGGTTAGTTAGAACATCAACTTCTTGGGGTTGTAACATTCACATACAATCTCAATTGGGTGCATTCAAAATCCCATTGGGAAGGTCTAGCCAAGACATATGCACTATGACTACGCCTATGATAGCTTATGTTAGTGTATGTCAGTCCTGTCAGTCACCAGTGATTAAATATGCTCTTACAAAGTTTTTGATAGGGTCCTACTGCAAATTTTTATGGTTTCAAATATGTTTTCAATAAAAATTTGGTCACTAGTTAGGTTAGGTAGGTCATCACTAGTCCTCTCATCTTTATGATCAATGGACATCAACATGGTCAGGTCAACCCTCGTTGAAATGGTGTCATAGTCATCATGTCATCATTCAACTCATTCATTCATGTAGTGTCATCATTAGGTCATAGGGTCAAAAGCATGAAAATAAATCATTTCACCACCAAAATCATCATTTGAAGGAGTACTGATAGGGGAAAATCTTCAATAAAGGTTCTATAGTGATTTTATATCCCCATTATGATGTAATATATCCTAAAAGGTTCTAAACCCATAGTTTCAAAATAAAATGTGAAAGGACATGGTGGGCCCACTACACTATCAAAGGAGAAAATCGATTTCCAAAGCTACAAAAGACCAAAATAGCTTCTCATTTTCTCATTTCATTTACAAAAAAACATCTCTTCACCTTCAAAGATCTTTTGCACCTTCAGAACAACAATTTTGTGCTCCTAAACTGCCTCATCATTTGTTGTGTTGCGCTTTTTCCAGAGGTGTTGTTTTTTCTTTAACGAGGAAAATTTCATTCCAGTGGTTTCTACATCAACAAGCAGGTTCTAGGCTATCATTTGCAAGTAAGTGAGGCATCTTGCTTTTTTCTATTCCTTCTTATGCTTGAAGATCAAGTTTCCCTCTTCTAGGGTTTTCATGCTTTCATAGTCTCTTTAGCTGTATTTTTTTGAAAAATCCTTAATTTTGAGCTCATGCACCTTCCTACAATCTTCATACACCATACCCCACATTTTCTCCCATCAAATTCCTCATTTCATCATTTTCCCTCACAAACCCTAGTCTCTACTATGCATTTCTAGACTAGGATTGTGTTTCCTAGTTTTGCATCCCTTCCCATGACTCAAATTCCAAAATTCCACTTCCCCTCACTCCATAACATCTATCCCTACCCCCCATAATTTTCCCAAGAATTTAGAGACCCCATAACCCCTTCATCTCCCTCAATTTCAAAAAATTCCCAACTCTTGTGTTTTTCCCTACACCAAACCTTAATTTCCCTTCCCATTCAACTAGGGTTTACTATGGATTATGAGACTAACTAGTAGAGCAGGCATAAGAGAGGTAAGATAGTAGGTATGAGCCAACTTTAGCACATGACATCATGTCTTCACCATTTCTCAGGAAATCATTCCAAGAGACAAATCATTTGCCACACATTGGGGCAATCTTACTTCAATATTCATTTATGAAGTAAGGAAGATGAAAGGAACAAAAACCTCCTTCAGTTTATACACAAATTTTATTATTTGGGAGACATTCACAAAATACAGTTTCTATAGGAGAGTTGCTACATTTCTGGAATTCTTGGGAGAATGAATTCTTCTCAGCCTTGGAGAGGCCATTTTTCTTTCTTAAGGAGTCTATTGAATACTAGACATCGTACGCTTTCCAATGGTACCTTCAAATATGGATTTAGAGCTCAGAAAGCCAGTCAAATCTCTCCTCCAAGTTGGCGTTGCGCTTTTGGAGTAGTTGTGGGAGAATGAGTTTTTCTTGGTCTTGGAGTGTCCATTTTGCTTGCTAGAGCTATCTAATGAAAACTATACATCCCAATATTTCCATTGGTATATTCAGAGCTGAATTCAGAGCAGTGGAAGGCCTTCAAAAACATCCTCAAATTTGTTGTAGCGCTTATGCATCATGGCACTGCGCTTTTACAGGTGGTGCTGCACTTTTACAGGTGTCGTTGTGCTTTTGCCTGTTACTCCAAATTTCAAGTTTTGTTCAGTCAAACTTGGATTGTATGATGTAATTCCTCATGTTTTGAGTTGAATTGATGTAAATTATGGTAAATATGTCTTGTTGGAGTCATTTTGATGTAGATTCATCATCATTAATGGTGGTTAAAAGTCAAATGTATCAATTTTTCTATTTTGAGGATAGTTTGTTAACCTCCCTAGTCATTAGGTCTTGTTGGAGATATTCTTGTGATCAGTTCCTAGATTGAGGGATTCGGCCCCTAAGAGTGGGGAAGTTTTTTTTTGGTCTATTTGTATCTATTTTTGAGTGAGACTGAGGGTTGGACATGAGAGAGTGGGAATGTTGTAGCTTGTGTCTCATCACACTTTTACAAGAAATCAAAGGCCAGTTGTAGCTATTATCTAGGAATTCTTGTGGTATGAGTTTGTGATAATGTTTTTCTTGTGTTAATAACTTATATGAATGATAAATGCATCTCCTTTCCATATCTATGCTCTTCAGTGATTTTCTTGTGAGATATTAAACATACTAAGCTTTGTTTTGTTAGGAAAAAATATTTGAGTACTTAGTCTTTTGATAGATGAATTCATGGTTCACATTCTCATCTTGATTTTCTTATCTTTTCAACCCTACACTACATCTACCAACTCTTAAAATATCACTAAGGCATACCTACCCTGCTCCTTTATATCTCTTACAACTGAACCCTTGAGACCTAACCTAGTTCCTTGATTTTGACTCTTGATCCAACAAACCCTAAATCTGCAAGACCCTAGTGTTGTAATAAATAGCCTAACATCTTTTCCCACTCCATTCATCATAGGTTGTGAGCTCATAGAGAGAGCCCTCTCTGGTTTATCAAGGCTAGCTGCTGAACCCTAAGTGGTTTGTGGTTACCTCCATCAATCTCCTTTCTCATCCTTGGGAGATTGTGGAGGATAATAGTTTCTATGGATATCACTTAGGTCTTTCCACATCAAAAGAATGTCATTTAGGGCCTAAAATAGCCTCATAAATTCATGACTTGAAAAACTATAGAAAAACAACCGAGATGGACTATGCTTTGAACCCGTGGAATAGGTGGGTCGCCATCAATATCCGCTTGGATAAAAAAATTATCTTCATAGTCAATGTCTTCTTGTACATCTCCATTTGTGGCTAATCATACCTTATATTTTGAATCATTCCCATCCATATTGAATTTTAGCTTGTAAATCCACGTTATCCAATAATGGATTTCCCATCAAGGAGATAATATAAGTCCCATGTATCATTCTTCTCAATTTGTGAAATCTCATCCTCAATGGCATAAACCCATCATTAATTAGTACAAGATTCTTCAAAATTAAAAGGTTTTATAATTTACATAATAGAGAAGAGCATAATTTTCCATCTAATTTTATTGTTTTCTACTTGTTTCCTTGTAATTCTTCTTCTAACTTCATCATCCAACATTTGTGATGGAGGATGTGCATTATCAATTTTGGTCCCATAATCTTTTGTATCTTTTGTGACGTAATAGATGTATATACCTTTGACAAGAACCTCAGTAAAGGTCAACTTGCATTACTTATTTTAGATGACTGAATTCTTTGGTTATTATCATTAAAGACTAAATTCTCGATGTGCAAAGTAGTCAAAATATCCTAATCTTTATCCTTGTTATAATATCTTCCATCATAAAATATTACATCCCTACTAACATACAACTTTTTAAAAAGTGGATTATAGTTACTTTTACATTAGATTGTTAAAAAAAAAACTAATATATTAGTTTGTTAAAAAAAACATTTTTAGCGTTGCAAATAAGTGAAAATAGGATAAATTTAGGCTTTATTTTTTTATGTATCCCTCACAAAGGTCAATTGCATAATGTTAAATATTATAATGTTATATTATTAAGAAAAGAGAAGATTTCCTATAGTTGCTATCCTCTTTGTAGCCTCAAAGACAAAGCCATTGTTATTTGTTGATCATTGGGTTGGGAGTTCATGGAGATTAACCAAATCTCAAACCCATGGAATCATTAAATCAATGTTAGTGGCTTGTCGATATAAAGGATGTATTTAGATATTCTAGCACAAAGAAGATCAAGATAAAATCTTTCATAGTTGCCCATAGTTTTTTGGCTTCAGAGCTTTAGGGGACTATATCTAAATAGATGGTCTCTTAGGTTTGATCTAAAGTAGGAGCCCTTATGTTGCATTCTCTGCATGGGAGATACGTACATATTACTTTGAGAAAGTCCCAATGATTGTATTTTTCTGTTCAAATCTACATTAAAGTAAATGTTGAGGAATGTTTGCTAGAAGTAATGGAGATAGAAATTGATTATAAAACTCATGAGAAAACATTGGGCTACAAGGAATTTCCACCACTATTATGCATGTGTTTATTTCCATAATAAGTTTTTCTAAAGATGAAGGTTCCTTCCAAATTAACAAATGAGGAATATAGCTAACAAAATCTCAAACGAAAGGAGATGACAATGTTTCATTAACTTCAAATCCGGAAGTGAGCCAAATATATGTCTTAGCCAAAATCATTTTTTAGTTTTGGAAAATATTTAAATGGAAGAATAATAAAAAAGATGCATCCCTCCTTCCCTAGTTTATTAATGCTTCCTTGGCATAAAAAGAATGGTTATTCAAGTTTCGGGGAACTGATCCATCTTGCCGAATAGATTGCATGAAAATCAATGCAAATAAAGGACGAGAGTTAAGCTATGAACAACTAAATTCCCTCCAAGTAGAGCATGAAAAGGATGTTCAAGAAGAAACAAAGTATGGGAATGAACAAATTAGGAGATTTTCTAACGAGCTTAGAAAATTATTTGAGGTGCCTCTCAAGTAGAGCATGAAAAGGAGCAAGTAGTTCTAGCCAAAGACCAAAGGAGTGAGTCTGTGAAAACCAAGGAAATCATCAATGACATGGAGGAAAATATAGAAGTGGTAGAAATGTCTTATATATCAAACAAATAAAGTAGAAGAGGACAACAAAGAACTAATGCAATGGGTGAAGAATGGTTAAGATGAATTGAAGGTTGATTTTCATGTTAGAGAAAGCTTAAATAGTCCCTTAGTTCACTAGCATCAACTCATGGCAAAAATTAAAGTATAGTTAACCAACATCAACTTATGACAAAAATTAAGGAAAGAAAGAAGAAAGGGATAAGTTGAAGGCAATAAAATAATAGGCTCATAGCCTTGGTTGGCCAAGTTTTGCTACACTTTATGGATTTCCTCCTTAAATTTTAATGTAGTCTCATTGAATATTTCTAGGTTATGTTTTTTTGTGATATTACTTTAATTAGATTGTTATTTAGACCATTAACTTTGTGGAAGGGAAGTCAAAACTCCACCTCTTATTCAATGGAAAGTGTATTTGTATTTGTATTTGTGTTGATTATTGACTTTTTCATCATTATGTGAATCTTTAAGTTGCCTTAGGATGCAAATATTTTTAATCCACACAACTATCAATATCTAAAGAAGAAGAATTGCACTAGGTGATTAAAAAATGTTACTCCAAGTATTAAAATTAGCAAATGATAAAACTCATTGATATTGGGATTATGCGAATCTTTAATTTGTCTTAGGTTACAAAGCTTTTTAATCCACACAAGTATCAATTGCTAAAGAATAATTGCACTAGGTGATTAATAAGTGTTATTCCAAGTATTAAAAATAGAAGATGAAAAGTCTAATTGATATTGGGCTTGGGATGAGACCCATGAAAATAGAGCTTCACAGGAAATATCAATTATTTGATAGGAAAAAGTATCATAAGAGATATGTTAGTGTTTCCAAAAATAATAAGAGAAAGGTAAAAGAATTATAGATAAAAATAAATAGAATTAACAATTAAATATATTAACTGTAGAAAATAGATATGTGAAAATTTAATGATATATAATAATGAATAAATTGAAACATAATTTTAAAAACTTCTTATTGCAATTTTAGATTGTATTATTTTGAGGAATAAAATTTTCAATTTTACATAAATTCATATATAAATTTAATAAAAATACACATATTTAAAATTATCACTCAAGGAAAACCACGTCACACGGATAGCAGCCAGAGATAGTTGTCCTCTCTGTTGGTTTGACACCTGAATTTGATAGGTTTTGCCACCTTCAAAAAAAATTACATTCATTCTAATATTAAACATTTTATTTTATTTTTAATTTAATATAATAATATATATAAATTTATAAATATAAAAAAATAAACTTTTCATTATGCGAAAGTACGAAAAATACATATTATAAACATATAAAGTAAACGACATATCAATCATAATATCTGCCCAATTAAAAATAATAATAAAGATGGACTCTATTAAATAACACATAGAAAAATATAGTCATATAAATGATAAAATTGTATAAACATGAACTATGTAATATTTTAATTAAAAAATGTAATAGTATAAATATTATAATATAATGTAATAAACTGGGTCATTGGAAAATATAGATGTCAAAATTATATGCTGAGGCCGCTTCTGGAAGAGATTCAAAGCTTAAAACTCCATTTTAATTTTTTCTCTATTGAACATATTTACAGGGACAGGAATGAAGAGGCAGATAAGCTTTCTAAAGAGGGTTTGCAGCTCGCTGTGGACTCGTGGAGGATAACTGAACAGCTGCTTGATCAGATCCGGGTGTCGGATCTCCCTCCTCACATTCTTTAAAATATCAGCTATTTTCAGGATGTTGGATTTACAGTCAGCCCTTTAGACCTGTTTTTCTTTTGTTTTGGTCAGAGAAAAACAATGCTGGTTACTACTTTCTGGTGATCGAATATGTTTTTATGTTAACAGTCTTTTAAAAAACAGATTCGTGGGTCGTTTTCCTGCTTTAAAAAAGGAGGCCCACGTTTTTTATATCGTTTTCATTTTTTAAGCTCATGTCACAGTTGTCCATAGCAGGCAACGATACAGTGCTGAAAGTAACCGAGATAGTGCTTACTTCGTTTTGGTTGGACTTGGTGATGCAAAGGGGAGTATGTCTCTCTCCTTGAGGACTGATGATGGTCTCATGATCACAGAAGATGCTGGAATGTTAACTCATGTGCTTGTAACTTTTTTATTCCTTATAAAAAAGTTCGTTTTTTTCCTTGGAAAAAAAAATATTATAATATAATGGTATAGATATATAAGCTTAATTTATTTAGTAATCATAACAATAAAGAATGAAAAACGATGAAAGGAAAGGAATGAAATAACTTAATAAGAAATAAAATGGGAGAAATATCAATAAAATGGTAGAAAATATAAGTTTGATTAAGAGCATGAAGTCTTTTAAGGATTTTGACGTTGGTGCTATTGTTTTTTGAATTTTGTTGATTTTGGTAGTATTGATTGTTGAAGTCTTTTACCGTGGTTTTAACAATAATGTACACTTTATTTAAAGGAAAATAACAAATTAGGGATGCTAATATTTTTCTACCACATTAGAAGGATGAGGAGATGAACCCTTCACTCAAATCAAAATCACTAGTTAGGCATGTTAAACTTCAATTTCTATCATATTATGAGGTTGAGCAATCCAAGTCTGAAAACTTTGAGCGAGATGATGTTTATGTATCTCTTGCTCATGATCCAATTTTTGGTAGCTGAATCAATGATGAGTTTCATGAGCGATCATGTTGATAAGTGATTTGTAGTTTTGATGTCTATTTTTGTTGCTACTAGAGTTTCATGAGTGATCATGTTGATAAGTGATTTGTAGTTTTGATGTCTATTTTTGTTGCTACTACTACCACTACTGCTAAGGTTGCAAAGGAATTTTAGGAGTCCTATTGGTTTCGAAAATAGTGGAAGTGGTTCTATTAATCATAATATTCAATTGAATAATACTAATAATAATAATAATAATAATAATAATTGGTTTACTAGTAATAATAATAATGATTGTAGTTTCACCTCAGATATGAATAATAATATTAGGAATATCAATAATAATTTATGTTTGGATGATTTGGATAATAATAATAATAATAATAATAATAATAATAGTGACTCTCTTTTCAATTCTGATAATTGTAATAATAATAGGATTGGTAATAAGACTCTAGGTTTGGATAATATTGTTTGTTTTAATTTTATTAGCTCTTTTAGTCATAGGGTGGTCAATCTCTCTAACTTTTCTTTTCATCCCCTGTATTTTGGAGAAAGGTTTAAATTTTTCTCTTGCTCCTAGAAAGATCTCAGTTGACGATATCATCTATGACATTGAATATGGTATTAGAGACTTACCAGATGTCACTAAAGATATCATTCGTTAAGACTGTGCAGTTGTCCTTAGAAAGGCGAAGACCCCCCAAGAACAACATCAACAAACCTGAGTTTGATGCTCTCAAATAGTTAAACAATAATAAGAATATTGTTGTTCTCAAAGCTGACAAAGGTGGTGTTGTGGTTATTCTTGATAAAGATGATTACCATCGGAAGATGTTGGACCACCTCCATAATAGAGGGAGCTACAAGAAACTCAACAAGGATCCCTTGAAGAAGATTTCCAAAAGTGTGGCTCTTTCTATAAAGGCTAGTAGCTCGGTCATCTCGTTTAGTCATAAGCTTATTGAAAGTTTCCCTCTTACCCCCAAAATCTATGTTCTGCCAAAGATTCATAAGGAAGGGGCTCCTCTGAGACCCATTGTCAACACGATAGGAGGGCCAACTTATCTTCTTGCTAAATATTTAGGCCTTTAAATACCATCCAGAGCTCCCTTAGATATGTAAAAGACCCAGTGGACCCCAAGAATATGAAGGGTGTTTACTTTATCCCATGCTCTTGTCGGACTCCCTACATTGGTGAGATTGGTCGCTCGATTAATCAAAGGATTCATGAGCATGTTGCTAACATCAAACATGACAGGACTCGCTCCTCTACTTTTGTGAAGCATGCAGATAAATCTAGGCATCACATTTGCATTGAGGAGGCCCAAGTCGTTGCTAGGGTTTGTCATTTCCATCATCGTAAATTGAGGGAGGACCTAGAAATTGAAAAAAAACCCAATAATTTGAGTAGAGATGATGGTTGGAATATTAGTAGAAGTTGGGTCCCTGTCCTGTCCTCCTAGTTTTTTAGGCTTCTTTTTGGTATTTATTTCGTTTGTTTGTTTATCTATGTAGGTATTGGCCTCCTTTTTATAGTATTTGTTGTTGATTTACTCTTCATTAGAGTTTATTTCCTTGATCCTTCATGTTTTTTATGTATTTTATCATCTTATTCGTTCTTAACTCCTTTTAGTATTTTTTTATTTGTTTAATGGGCCTGAGCCCCATATTTTGTTGTTGACCCCGTTGTATTAATTGATTATATATATATATATATATATATATATATATATATATATATATATATTTATTTATTTATTTATTTTACTTGTGTATATTTTTGTTTTGTTTTATTTATTTTTCCATTAATTATTTTTAATTTAGTTTATTTTATTTCCATTAATTATTTATCAAATGATCTTGCCTCAATTAGGATCTTTATTTGTTTTTATAAAAAAAATAAATTAATTTAAATATTATTTCTCACAAACTCACTGTTTAATATGCAGTTACTTATTAATATTTATTTTTAATAAAGTAATAAATAATATCCCAATTTAAATATTATTTTTCAAAAACTAGCCATTTAATATATCTGTTACATAATAATATTTTTAATAAATTAATAAACTAATATCATTATTTACATATTATTTTTTGAAAACTAATAATATTTGGTTTTCATAAATTAATTTAAATACTATTTCTGGTCGTTTAATATGGTCGTTACCTATTAATATTTTTAATAAATTAATGAAATAATATCATTATTTAAATATATTTTTTTCAAAATCTAGCCATTTGATATAGCCGTTTCTAAATAATATTTGTTTTTTATATATTAATGAATTAATATCATAATTTAAATATTATTGCTCAAATATAGCTATTACTTGAAATTATGTCTCTACATTGCTCTGTATTTAAGCCTCTTTGCCATGGTCTGCCTCTTCATCTAGTCCTGATGATGAACCACACTTGTTGGTTCGAAATGCGTTGGTCAAAAATTTCTCTTATGTGATTTCTACCGAAATACTTTGCTTAGTCCTCAAACACTTAGACGGATTATTTATGTAGCTCATGTTGTTGATCCCTTGTCTAGTAGTGGTGACAGGTGGTTTGATCATGATGAGGAGTGATCATGTTGAACACTGACATGTAGACTTGTAGTAGACCGGTGACCCCATAGCTTATAACATTGTTTTTAGACTCGATGCCATTTAGAGCCTCATTGATTGTGTATTATATTACTGACATATATTGTACTAGGTGCTAATTTGATATATTCATCTTTACCTGATATACAAATGAGCAAACTTTGCATATTTAATCTTTACTAATTTTAAATCATGATTTTAAATTTTAAAAATATATTTTTTTCATTAAAAATTAAATATTTTCATGTATTTTTGGATGACTGGTTCATTGAAATCTCGCCAATCACGATTTGAAAGCCACTTTAATAAATAGAACGATTCGGTCACCCATTCCAGATTTGAAAACTATACTCATAATTACCCAGAAAAGAAATCATTTCTTTTCGTGACTAGTGCTTTTTCAGATACCCACAATCCTAGGGCAATTCATACATGTTTTCTTTATTTCTAAGATATGCTTGTTTTAGTTTTGAGATTTATTTATTTATTATTTTATATTGTTGAGGTTTCAATTAGTCTACATTCTTTGAGTTTAGCATTTGAATTTAGCATTTGAATTAAAGACATGTAGTGGAATGGATAATATAATTCGGTAAAGATTAAAAATAAGAATTTTTTTTTTTTAATTTGTGTGTAATTAAAAAACATGACATATTCTACATTGAGTTTCCAATGGCAATGATCAGTCGTATAAGGATATTGATAATAGTTTAAGCCACACAGGATTGCTTCTTGGACTTCTTCGATGGGAAATTAGTTGCATAATGTCCCATCTTGTGATAATTAAAGCATCTTACTTTAGACATGTCACCCTTCTTCCCTCCATGAGAAGAATTCGATTTGAAATGGGAATCCTTCCCCTTCCCTTTCCTTGCCTTACTTGCTAAGGCCATATTTTCTTCATCATCATTCTTGGATGAAGAACCATCTCATGTGCTCCTCCTGATCTCCTCCTGCATAAGATCTGACCACAGTCGTTCCCAATCCAACAGTTTCTCCCTTCCATTCACAGAGTCCTAGTAGCTATTCCAACTCTTTGGAAGGCCAAGGAGAGCGAGGCTCACCATATCATCATCGACAGTAGTTATTCCCACACTGCCAAGCTCATCTCTGTAGGTGGTGAGCTTGTTCAAATATGTGGAAATAGTATCACCCTTCTCCATCTTGATTCTTCGAAGCTTATCCTTGAGCGCCAATTTCCTCTAGTCACTATTGTTCTGGTAGAGGTCCTTCAATGTCTTCCACATTGAAAATGGAGTATCCTTCCCATGGAGACTCGAGACAATATGGTCTCGAACTCCCTCAAGGATGATCTGTCTTGCCTTCGCCACACACTTCTTCCACTCAGCCAACTCTTGTGCATTAGTTGAAGCTGGTTTTGGGATTTCTTGATCAATGACTTCATTCAAGCCATTGTCTTCTAATACATCCTCCATTCTATCTTTCCATGCTATGTAATTTGAGCTACCTTCCAAGGCATACTCGAGTCTCAAGCCATAGAACGCAATTGGCCAACCTTGAAGTATGATATGAATTCGATTTGCACCTACAACCCCAAACTTCAAACTTCGACTTATCTTCTCAATATACTTTTCACAGCTCTGGTACCATGTAGACAATCTCTACAAATCCAGCTCTGATACCATGTAGAAAATTTCTAAAAATCCAGCTCTGATACCATGTAGAAAATGTGATGGTAGGTTAACCCGATAATGCAATATAAATCAAAGCAGAATACTATAACATGCTTATACTATCAATTTGCGAAAGCTTAAAGATCGAGTTGAACAATATAACCAGAAGAATGAGAAGAATCAATGCATAATACACATGAAAATACTCTTGGGAAAGCCTCAGCTACAAACCCCACACTATTGTATTATCATACATGGTGGAAATACATAGGAATTATACAAATCCTTAGCTCTCACAGCTAGCCAAATCTCAGTACAATCCTCATAGATGCTCACAGGCAATCTTGGCTTCTCTCCAACCTTCCTCTTTGCCCTCCAAGCTCCTATTTCCTTGCGCTTTTCCTTGTGGATGATTCTCCTGTTACCAAGTGGATGATCTCCTCCAAAACTACACAATCCTCAAGGATAAATCCTTGACTGCATGCATGAGTTTTCGCTTTGAGAAAACACATGCAACTACTAGTACACTGCCCTTGACTTTAATCTCAACTGGGTCTTTCTCAAAATAGGCATGCATGAGTTTCTGATGAGGGAATCTTTAGTTAACTGGAGTAGCACTTGTTGAGTGCATGCATGCATCAACTCACTATTAACTCTCTATTAGTTCCTCAAACAGTTTGGAACTAATTTAACTGGACTTAACTCAGTACACTGAGTTAAGTAATTACAACTCAAATATAACTCAATCTTATCTCCTTAATTTAAGGGATAACTCTTGCATTACTTCAAAAAGACTTCTAACTTGAATTTTTGCAACTAATTAATTTAAAATAAATTAATTAATTATTTCCAAGTAGTTGTTAAGACTAAATTTGATTTTAATTCACAATTTAATTCAAGGACAAATTAAATTGGAATATTCTTGTTTCCATATTTCAACATTGTACATTCCAAGGGTAGTGACATAAGCCTTTAACTTTGTTGTACACACCCTGAGGTTTATGAAACACTAATCCACACTAGGTCCTATTACTTGTTTTACCTAAGAATCCATCTCAACTTGTTTAAAGTCATCATGCTCATAAGTTACCAACCCACCTTTTTTAAATGCAAATGATCAAATGAAACTATCTATAATACTATAATCAAACAAAAAAATAACTTTTAGATGATTTATCATGCATGCGGTTTCAACCACAGTGGATTAGTGTTCATCTTAGTAGTTATAAACTACTACATAGATTTGATGATGGTTGCCCGCTCTTCCCATTGGTGATTCTTCTTCTTTACATGTGTTACCAGGTTATGACTCAAGGAAATCATGCTAGTAGTGTGGTCCCCCACATTCCCAATAAGTGAGACAAGGTGGATTTCGAGTTGAGTTCTATTGAGTCCTTTAGAGTGAACTCCTTCCCCTAGAATATCTACCCTTGCTATCAACTCCATGTGGTTGTCTTAGACTCACAGAAGTCCATAAGATGTTGGAGAAGCTACATTGACATCCATTGAAATCCATACTCCTACTATTCTTGGTTCAACCCTATTTCCATATGGTGGTGGAATAGAAATTCCTCCCTTAAAGAAAATCCTCTTCCCCACAGATCTTGGTTGAAGTGAAAAAAAAAACTCTCATTCCCCCTTAGATAATATTAGTTAATACTATAACATACTTGTATTAATATTATAATATTAATTAAGTATATGGTTTAATTAGCATCAGTTACCCTTGTTTGTAATTAATTAACCCTAATGAATGGAAATAAAAAAATCCCATAAGATTAATTAATTACTACTATACTATCAGACCCCAATGTTGTTTAATTATCATCAATTATTAATTAAAAAAATATATAATTATTGGTATATATTAGATTTATATAAACTTCTATACGTTAAATAATTTATTTAATTTAAATAGATATACAAAATTATTTTATTTCATATTAATAACTCCTAAACTAAATATAATATATACATAATTTTAAAAATAATTTTGAATTAAAAAAAAAATTTAAAATTTGATGGAGCAGGCAAGGCAACATAGGCCTTGCATGAGGCCCACATGTCTCTTTCCCAAATGCTGTTATTAAACTATATAAGCCCTAAAATCATACCCCCTTTGGTGATAGCTCCTCAATTGCTCATTCGATTTGTTTGTTTGTCTGGTTCATCTAAGTGTGGAAGTGAATGTTTAAGCTCAACCATGGCTCCATGGCTAATGATTTATGCACTCACTCAAACAAAATTTCAAATCCATCGCAGACTTGTGTTCATGGGATTAATGCAGTCTAGGCTTCAATTGAGACACATAACTGAGGGCATCAAATCCATTGAAAAGATCATCAAAGACATGGGTTATGGAATTTACTATAAATTGGTTAATGCAAATGATGTTAACCAGACAATTCATGGACCTCTAAAATGCAAGCAGACAACTAATTTTGTTATTTCCAAGTGAAACAATGCATTTACAAGAGCTGATCATAGTGCTAGGCTTCAATCGAGGTGGGAAAATTGTTGGAGATAAAGGCTTAGCCTTGACAAACCATTTTTTTTTCATATGGTTGGGTTTCTTTATTTTTACAAGGTAAATTTTGCAAGGGTTTTGTTTACAAATCTATTGGATCATGTCTGCAACTAATATTTGTTCGTGTATTATACAATGTTTCTAACAATTTACATTTTTTTGTTACAAAAATAAATGTTTGTTTAATCATTCTACATAAATATGCCTAGTTAATATAAGAAAGAATGATTATTTATGCCCATATTGTAAGAATTCATGTTGTAGTTGTTACTTCCACAATTGGGCAACCAGGATGCCTGGCTCATAATGGTAACATCTAATGAGGAAGGAAACATCTAGTCCTAGGAAACTTATATCAAGAAAGGAAATATATAAATAATGTATTTAGGTTTTTCCTATTTGGAGACTAACAACAAAGGAGGAAAGTTTTAAATATGTATCTGTAAATCTCTTTAAAATACTATCAAGCCTCATGATAATACATGTGAATATTAGAGTCTTTTATCTTATCTTATGTGATTGTGTTTGATTCATTAGTTATGAGCATAGTTTTTGGAAGATCTAGTTGAGAGGAGAGACTCTCGAGAGCCCCACCTTCGATCAATTGCATATCAATTGGTATCAGAGTAAGTCGCTCCTTGAGGTCTGATCTATTTTTTTTTATGCTCATTTTTTTTGGTTACTAGCATCCTCCCTATTTTCCACCCACTACAGGTAATTATTTTCCAACCATTCTACATTCACCTTTTTTCTTAA
The DNA here is from genome assembly GCA_031772625.1 of Pinus tabuliformis. NCBI lineage: Eukaryota > Viridiplantae > Streptophyta > Pinopsida > Pinales > Pinaceae > Pinus > Pinus tabuliformis. Next base: position 918,846,249 of record CM062806.1, on the reverse strand, counting down.
TATTTATCTTTTTATTCACACATTCCCTAGCTACATTGTCTCAGTTCCTCTGCCTCATCACAACATCTACAACACCCATGGGCACTTTTGCTACAAGTCTGCAACACATTTATAGTTCAAGTATACCTTTGGTGTGGCCTAGTTTTGTACCGCACCCAAAATCCATGAGTTTTTGTATCAAGAGAAAAATTCAGTGAAGGTTCCTTTTGGAGACATGCCTTCCCACCCTAGGTACCTGCTTCACATTCATCAGTTTCAACATAACAACATCCAACTTGGGTTCATTTGGAGACGTGCCCTCCTACCCCAGGCTATGTAGGCACCTGCTACTTCCTCAACAATCAACATCACATCATATCAATGCTAGAATTATCCAAAAAGCCATGGTTTCAGACTTAAACCAGGAGGCGGAAAGCATGGGACGCTTTCCATATAAACCGGGAGGAATTGGGGAGTGCGGCCTCCTGGCTCATAATGGTAACATCGAATTAGGAAGGAAACATTTAGTCCTAGGAAACTTATATCAAGAAAGGAAGTATCTAAATAATGTACTTAACTTTTTCCTATTTGGAAATAGACAATGAAGGAGGCAAGTTCTAAATATGTATTTGTAAATATCTTAAAAAGGCTATCGAGCCTCATGATAATACAAGTGAATATTAGAGTCTTTTATCTTATCTTGTATGATTGTGCGTGGTTCATTAGTTCTAAGCAGAGTTTTTAGAATCTAAGAGGTGAGGCTCTCTAAGCCTCAGCTCTGATCAACTGCATATCAAAAAACTCGGTTTATTGTGTTAGTATCACCAAGGGAATTTGAGAAACTTACTGACTTGGCATATGGGGTTACCTTTGAATGTGACTAGGTCGCATTGTTAGCTCGAACAAATCACCTAATTTCATTGGAAAATTCCAATTCCATGCTCAGTAGGGTTGATTTTCTATGCAATATTGCAGGATCATGTCACTTTTTGGCCTTTTACTTGTAAAATTTGGTATTGTGAAATCTTTGAAACTAGTAACTATATTGATGATGTGCACACTTCCCATTTTGATTTTTTTGGCATGTCTTACTAATAAGATTTCAAAAGGTAGTTTAGAACATCCTAAACACCATGACATAAATAATGATTCAAGCCTTGCTTCTGAGCGACAAATCCCTAAAAATTTAGTTGAAAGGGGGATGGATGCCATCTGGTATGGATGAGTTCAATATAAAACACAGTTGGTGCAACATGTCATCCTTACCTTTGCATTTATCTATTTCAATGGTGTTCTTTCTCTTGGAGGTCTTATGACATTTTACTTGATGCACCATGATCTTAGACCACTGACTTCATGTAAAATTCCATATTAGGGTTCTATTGTAGCAGTTGCAAAAACCTCTAAAATTTTGGCCTACACTTGAATTTTGGAGCCTACTGTCAATCTTGTGACAATCATTCCTTAGTCACTTATTGGTAAGTTGATGATTTCAGGATCCCTTCTTTGATCTTAAGATTCATTTACCCTTTTATCTTTATATAGTATGCGTCATCTTCGGGCATGAGGATTATCGCTTGTCATGCAAAGGGAAGGAATTTTTTCTTCAAGGGGAAACCTTAATGAAAATGGGTCGTTCTCATCATATAGACATGTTACACACTCATTTCCAAAGTTTTACGTATTATTACACAAGTGTCTCCATTATCCTCACAAAGTCTATCATCGGAGATGCACTTATCGTAAGCTACCACAAAGCTTGTTGCATTAAGTGAAGTATGTTTTCATATGTTCTGGATGGGCTATGTTGTATCATTAAGTGTTCAAGTGTGTGATCATAGTCAAGTTCTATCACTATTCACATCGGCTCCACTAATCCCACACTTAGCCAAATTTCGGATTATTCCTAGCAACCTAGCCTCATCCAACCTTCCTAAACTATGCACTTTACATCTGCAACCCTTAATATTTTACCTTTCCTATTGGAACTGCACAATGCATAGAAAGCCCAGCCTCCTTTAGCATCCAAAATTGCATAGTGGCTCCCTCCAGTGTCCTTCCCTCAACTAGAACCCACTGTCTCAAGAAACGATGCAATTTTGTCCCTCAAGAATCTCAGCTGCCCAGTCCACCTTGCCTTCTGAAACTACGCATATGTGTCCTCCTAGGGCCTTATCCTGCAGCATCCATTGCTCACTTAAACTGCACAATTTTGTCTCTTAGTGGCCTCTGCGCAATTATTTACCTCAGTGAGGACTGTGCATAAATTTCCCTCAGCCTGGCCGAAGTTGTGCACTGCGTAGTCTTTGTGATCAAGCTTGACCCTTGGCTAGTTGAACTGCACAATTATGTAGTCACTGGGACTTCTCCCCTGGTCTGTCACTCACTTCCAGCCCAGTTTATGAATCCAAGTGCAACATATTAGAATAAATGTTTATGAGACTGATGTCATCTTGTCATGAGTGGATTATAGATACATGGATTCCACCAGGCTATGGCAAGATGATGAAGAAGGTGATGACGAAGGAGGACATGATATATGACACTCAAGGAGTTGAGGAGAAAATATGGTTATTAGATAAGCAGAACAAGGAACCCGGGGTATGATAGAAGATCGGGACCGCATGAAGACCCATCTGATGCATAAACCTTTGGAGGGTAGGTATGGGAAACATAACACATCTTTTGAAATACACCTCTTAGTGTAGCATGAAGGACCACTTATCATTTGTTATATCATTATGTCTTCAATGACATGCATGGTTGCAAGCGCTGAAAGTCATTCCATGTGTTTCATCTAATTGTCTTTCTCCCTTTCACTTGTTGGATCAATTGTCGTCTTTTCGTATGTTTGGCTATTATGTCATGTTTGCGAACCTTTTCTGGTAATCTCGAAGGTTGGTCTTTGTGTATATGAGTTTTCCTAGCCATGTAAACATCTATCGCAATCATACAGAAAGTCTTGAGCGTTGTCACACTAGTGTCATCATGATCATCCTAAAGTATATCTCAAGTGTCACTGAGAGCGTAATGCTTTGTTTTTTCCCAGTGGTCTATGTTGTCGTGAAGTAGAAGTATGGTAAGTGTGTGATCACAGTTCAAGTTCATGACAAGTCCATCTTCCTCCCGCACTTAGCCATTTTCAGAAAATCTTCCCAATCGGGCAACCCAACTTCACCGGGCCTCGACTGAGCTACAAATTGCATAGTCTCAACCCTTAATGAAGTGACCTTGCTGAATGGAACTGTGTAGTGCACAATCACTATCCTCCAGGGAAGTTACACTACACAATTCCAAAGTTCAACAACCTTCCTTGACTCCTAGAATTATGCATCAACTCCTTCCAGTCTGTCTTCAACTACACATTTCACACTTTCAGTCCTCAAGATTTTCCCTTTCCTATTGGAATCCCATAGTGCACAAAGAACCAAACCTCCTTTGGCCTCTAGAACTATGCAGAGGTGTCCCCCAGTGTCCTCCCTCAGCTGAAGCTCACCATCTTCAAGAATTGCGCAATTTTGGCTTCCAGATCTCTCTGCTTCCCAGTCCTCCTTGCTTATGAAAACTTCACAAAACTGACCTCCCTTGGCTTCACCTTGCACTAGCCACTACTGACCTAAACTGCACAATCTTGTCTCCTAGTAACCACTGCAAAAATTTTCTCCTCAGTGGGGATTGTGCTCGAAAGTTCCTTAGTCAAGCTTGAGCTGCGCTCTGCGCAGTCTCAGTGGTCAAGCTCTCTCCCTGCCAGTTGGAAATGTGCAATCTGCAGTCATTGATCCTTGTATCCCAGCCTGTGAATTTTCCTAAGCTTAGCCCATGGATGATAATGCACCCTCTTAGAGTAGAGAGTTTTCAGATTGATGTCATCCCATCATGAGTGAATTGCAGGAACATGTATACTCTAAAGTCATGGTGAGATGATAAAGAAAGAGAAGAAGGAGGGAAGCAAGCTTGAAGACTCACTTGGAACTGAATAGACAAAGGAACCTATCAAGAGAAAGCTAAAGGAACACATGTATGCAACCACCTCTCAAGGCCGAAGATCAATGAAGTCCCTACATGATCAAGCTATGGAGAGGAGAAGAGAGAGCACACCAAAGAACACATCTATCACTCAGCAGCAACAACGGCTTGACATTTCCACCTCAACAAGCTAGTCCATGTCAGTAGTGTCATGTCAAGTCGTGTCATGAGTTTTCAAAGGCCACATCACTATTATGAGCCATGCATATTGTAAATCAAATGTAATGTAAAGTGGAAGTCCAATGGACACACATGAATATGAAGAGTCATCTAAGTTGAAAAGTCATAGGAAGTTAAACAATCATGAGGGTAGTCAAAGAGTCACAAGGGATAAGCATCACCCCTTTGGTTATATATACCCCCTCATTGTATGAGAAAATGACTTTTCACCTCGGCTCCTCCCGCAAAGCATAGAGAGTTTAGTCAGTTCTGTAAGGAGCAAGGTGTGGATCCAACGTCCCATTACTGGGGCCATCGATGTACAATGTAAATATGTGTCTTGGAACTTTTGCATAGTTACAGAAGCCTTTTCAGGCCAGCACGTTTCCATGCATGACTTATGGATGTTTGTAAGACTATTATGTGAGCATTTATATTTCATGTTTGCTTTCACATGTACTAAGATAGTTGAACTATTTCGGTTGTTTTAGTTCTTATCTTGTTGGGAATGTGCTATAATGGTTGTCACTACTATCTCATCCTTGTGGACTATTCCTCAGGATACTAGACAAGCCCTTTCCTTACCCTTCAGTTATAACGACCATTGCATCCGTTGTGGACTATTCCACTAGATGGTATACAAATCTTCCCTTGTTCATTGGTTGTAACGACTATCACATCCACTATGAAATATTCCGCTAGATGTTGGACATGCCTTTTTGGTTCATGTGTGTCTCTTCCTGGGTGGTACTATTACCTCTCACTTAGAGGCTCACTTTTCTCCCCGCTTTTGTAGTAAGAGAACCTAGAAATAGTTGCGTTGCACACTCTCCTTGTTGTTCAAACATACCATTGTATCACTCTCTTATGTTGACAGCTAGAGCCAAGGTAGATCTTTGAGGATTTGGAAACTGGGCCTTTATATGGGATGGGACTCCTACACCTAACAGTGTGAGGTCTAATTGGGAGTTCGTATTGGGAAGATCCCCTTAGTTGACGGATTTCCAACACCGTCAATAGAATGGGGCTAGAAGGAGGGCCAGATGAAAAGTTCAGCCGATTGCATCTGGTTTGATTCTCTTATCTAAAATGGCTCATACATAAATCATACTCTTGGGGTGTTTCTCTAATTTTTTCCCTTTATCAATTTTCACTCCCCAATGAGCCTCTCGATCACTTGTCCTAGTTAAATTTTTATGGTGAGGATGGAACATCCATAACCAAGCCATTTCTGATTTCCTTAAAATTTGCACATCTCACGAAATCAATGATGAAGAGTTTGCTTGTGTGCTTTTCTTCCTCACCCTTGAAGGTCATGCTAATCGGTGGTGCCATACCTTGCCACCTGCTTCCATCCATTCCCTTTATCATTTCCTTAAGGAGCTCCATCAAGCCTTCGATAACTACAACTACCGAGATGTTTGTGGAAGAATCAACCATTTAAGAATGAAGACTAATGAATTATTTGAGGATTTTTCTAATCGATTCCTTCACCTTTTCTATGAAATTCCAGAAGAAGATTTGAATTGGGAATTCCTAACACAAGATTTTGAGCGCTTGGTTATTATCGCTTCACGCCTTGAACTTGAACCCCTTGATTTTTCTGCTTCCCTAACTCTTGTGAATCATGAGACACCTCTAATTTCAAAGGGGGGATTTACTATCCCTTTTGTTCTTTGTCCTCCTCCTTTTCCAGTTTTGATAGGGGTGCCTCTATGTGATGGTAACAAAGATGAAAAGTCCGCGAATAAAATTCTCAATCCATCTTTTCATTCTTCTCCTACCTTTCATCACTCAAATTCAATGGAGGAAATTCCCGAATGGCTTTAGAGGACTATGGAAAAGACTAAATCCTCCACTCTACAAGATGATGTCACTATTCATAACTCGAGTCTCGAATCTGATCTGGATTTCTGCCATCCTCTATCATCTACAAGCCTTGACTCTTTATACCATGATCTACTGGAGCAATCTGTTCCACCAGCTAGTCTTCCACATTCTCTTGATTTTCGCATTTCTAGTTCAAATAGTGATCAGGTACAAGGCAGTCACATTACACAGGTAGAGGAGCAGGAAGGTGAAGATGCTTATGATACTTCCTCTTTGTTTCAAAATTTTTCATGTCAAAATAATGAGTTTCCATTGTTGAATGATTCTCAATCTGCTAATCTCAATAGAGATCCAATATAATCAATTCTTTCAATCAACCCCTAGCTTTGGGAAGTAACCATTATAATGATGATGACTCTATTGTTGTATGTTGTGATGAATTCCTAAGCACATCATGTGATCTTTTGGTTTCTCATGAATATTTTAATTTAGATCTAGAATCTGGTTCGGTCAAAGAAGACGTTCATATCAAAACTTCCTCTTCACCTCACTTTCCATTGTGTCCTACCATTTGAAACACATATTCTTGCAATGGAGATTCACCATGCTCTTTAATTTTTTCATCTGATGAGTTATCCCCTCGATTGACATAGGGAGGTGAGGCTATCCATGATGAAATTGCAAATAATCAAATCATAGAGCACCCTTCCCATTCCCCGCCATCTCTTATCCTACATGAAGAAAACTCTTCAAATCAGTTTTCTCATGAGATATCACCGATTCATTTATCTTTGAATATGCTATCAGAAGAGCCTCTCCAATTGAGTAATCTGATTTTTGAAGTTGAAAAATCTGGCGAAACTTGTAACAGAGATGGCTGCCATCCGGTGCCCAGTTTAGATATCAGCAACAACAACTATCCTCCAACCATGCATGATCTGGTTCAAGCTTCAAAATGTGATTCTATAATCCTATAAAGTTCCGAGACCTATGAGGGAGTCAACGAACTTAAACTTCCATTGATGGTTATATCAGGATCTCACGACTCTGGTAAGCCCCCCGAACTAAATCATATTTGGTTTCTCTCACATAATCCGTCTATTTTCATGGTTTCACTCAATGTGAATTCACGTGTAAAAAATGTTTGGTATTCCGGGTGTGACCTCTCAAATTTCCAACGTTTTACTTATGACGGAATTCATGAATCTATTGCAGTTCATTCATCTTCATGTAAATATCTCACATCAAACTCGGGTTGGGAATGTGCATCTCTCATAGAATCATGGGATTATGAAGTGGATTATCTCAAGGAATATCTTTGCCCAAATGAATCATACTTATCAAATTTATCCCTTAATGGTCAACTCCTTGGTCTTCTTGTGAGTTTCAAATTGAAATTTGTGCTCTCATCACACTAGAATTCTCCTTGAGTGATGATGAATGCACAAGTTGTCACACAAATCAAGTTCTTCTCCATTCATCATGTCCCAACTAGTCTCATTCATTCGTGGTGCTAGCATAATTTTTAAACTCTTTTGATGACTACGATGCTTGTACATTTTTTCACTAGTTGGAGGAAGGTGGTTTGTCATATCCGTCCCACAAGGGACTTGGTTCGATTGTTGAGAGCATTCACAAGATTGTTCAAATTGATTTTTCTTCGTTTATTGCAAACTGGGAATTTTATGCTTCAATTAGTTCATCTGATCATTTCTCTATCTTTGGTGAATGTCATTCAACTTATCATTTTCCCATCGGCACATTCAATGACAATTATTCCACCCCCCTTGATATCATTGTTTAACATCTCTCTATTCATACTTTTGTCAAGCAGGTGAGGCACTTGAGCCTTCGTTGATGGTTATGGAAGGTCCTCACTATCTTGACATGAATATCAAGTATGATCATATCTATTTTCCCCTACAATATTCTCAGCAAAATCCCATGATTTTAATTGAAAACTCATATTTTCAAAATTTTCAAGAGGGCCATCATGAATTTTATGATCCAATTGTTGAATGGATTGAACAATATTACTCAACAAACTCTGTTGCAGACAAAAAGTTTCAATCTTTCCTCACGCTTAATAAGGAGCTCAGTGTAGATGAAGACACATCTGCAAGAAGCTTCTAAGGTTTGTTGAAAAATGGTATTTATCGAAAAGGTAAGCATGTGAATTAGATAAGAGTAGTGGGTGTGACACACCTTTCTACCCATAGGCAAGACCTTCCTTTTCTTGTGAAAGTTTTTCAAGTTTTTGTATCTTCTGTTGCACACTAATTTATATCTGTTTTAATCGTTCATATCTTTGTGGATGCAGGTCGGGAACGACTATGGTGGCTTCATTGGAAATTTCATTACACGTAACCCTGACCTTCTAGTTGTTAGGTTAGGAGTAGGATTAGCTACATCATTAGCTTTCCCTTTCTTGCACTCATTCTGCACTCGTTTTCCATAGTTTGTCCTCGTTTCCTTATTTTGATTCTACATCATGTTTTCTTTAGCCATTTTGTTTTCTTGTCTTCTAGTTTTGTTTCCTTGTTGTGTGTTTCTTTCTTCTCATCTTGTTTTCCTTTCTTGTTGAGTTTTATTTTTCTTTCTACATGTGAATACGTATTGTGCCTTATTGCATTGTGGCTTCCAAGTGTGTGTGTGGATCAAGTTAAAAGAGCCTTGTGACACTTCAACATTTGGCCAGTCTTGTGTCGGTCTTCCTTGTGATTGGTTGTATATTTTGGTCTATAAAGTTTTGATGGAAAATACAATCCATCTGTAAGGATAGCTTTGGTCCAACCATGAATCTGTGTCTAGTCTGGGAACCTCTTGCCTATACTCAATTTTATACTTTGGTGTTTTTAATCTTATCTTACTAGTAGAAATGGAGAAGGGGAAAATATGAATGAGTAAACCTAAATCAGAGATCTTTATATGCTTCTCTGAAGGAACAACCTCTCCTACTCTCAAGAAGTTGGGATTCCTCTTCCGCCCCAAAATAAATAAGCGTCGTTGCACAGTTCTCTTTAAATAAATAAATAAAGTCGAAAGAAGAGAAAGGCTTCGTGCATAGAGAGGTTAAGGAAGAAACTCCACCAGGGTACTGTCCAGGGTCGTTCGCAGTGGATCAATGCTTGTATTCCTATGTGACTTCGTCAGGGTACTTTCCATGCTTACTGATAGCAGAGCAACACCAAAGATGAAAACTTTACTCTAAAAATCTTAAGATCGTGAGATAAACTACCCTTCCAAATTCGAAACATTGTGATTTGGTTGAATCTTATGTTGTGTTCAAATGAGAAGGTACAAATGGGACCATGTATGCCCATGGGGTAAGTGGAGAAGCCAAAGTAATCTGCATGATGAATCAATACTCCCTGAAGGACCAAGGCCCTGCACTAAAAATGAACCAAGGCAGAGAAGCTAGAATTCAACAAGTGTGTCACCAAGTGTTGTAGCAGCTGCAACAACCTCCAAAATTTTGTCCTACACTTGAATTTTGGAGCCTACTGTCGATCTTGTGATTGATCGTTCTTTAGTCACTTATTGGTAAGTTGATGGTTTCAGGCTCCCTTCCTTGATCTTAAGAGTCGTTTACACTTTTATTTTTATATAGTATGTGTCATCTTCGCACATGGGGATTATCACTTGTCATGCAAAGGGAAGTTTTTTTTTCTTTAAGGGAAACCTTTGTGAAAATGGATTTTTCTCATCATATAGACATGTTTCGCACTCATTTCCAAAGTTCCATGCACTATTACACAAGTGTTGCCATTATCCTCACAAAGTATATCATTAGAGCTACACTTGTCATAAGCTACCACAAATGTTGTTTCATTAAGCGAAGTATGTTTTCATATATTTTGGATGGTCTATGTTGTATCATTAAGTGTTCAAGTGTGTGATCATATTCAAGTTCTATTACCATTCACATCAGCTCCACTGATCCAACACTTAGCCAAATTCTGGAGTATTCCTAGCGAGCTAGCCTCATCCAGCCTTCCTAAGCTATGCACTTCATATCTGCAACCCTCAAGATTTTTCCTTGCCTCAGAAATCCTTGCCTCCCTTGGCATCAAAAACTATGCAGTGGCTTCCTCCAGTGTCCCTCCCTCAACTAGAATCCATTATCTCTAGAAACTGCGTAGTTTTGTCCCTTAAGCATCTCAGCTACCCAATCCACCTTGCCTCCTGAAACTACTTAGATGTGTCCTCCCAAGGCCTTATCCTACAACATCCACTACCTGCTTAAACTGCACAATTTTGTCTCTCAGTGGCCTCGACATAATTCTTTCCCTCAGTGAGGATTGTGCAGAAATTTCCCTCAGTCTTGCCAGAGCTGTGCACTGCACAATCTCGGTGATCAATCTTGACCCTTTGCTTCTTGAACTACATAATTTCACATTCACTAGGCCTTCTCCCCTTGCCTGTAACTCAGACCCAACCTAGTTTATGAATCCAAGTGCAACGTCTTAGACCTAGGGGTTTATTAGACTCATGTCGTCTTGTCATGAGTGGATTAAAGATACAAGAATTCCACCAGGCTATGGCAAGATGATGAAGAAGGTTATTAAGAAGGAGGACATTCTAGATGACACTAAAGGAGCTAAGGAGAAAAGATGGTTATCAGATAAGAAGACCAAGGAACCTGGGGTATGATAGAAGATCGAGACCGCATGAAGATTCCATCTGATGCATAACCCTTTGGAGGGTAGGTATGGGAAACAAAGCACATATTTTTGAAATACACCTCTTAGTGTAGCATGAAGGACCACTTATCATTGTCATATCATTATGTCTTCAATGACATGCATGGTTGCAAGCACTGAAAGTCATTCCATGTGTTTCCTCTAAGTGTCTTGCTCCCTTTCACTTGTTGGATCAATTGTCGTCTTTTGGCATGTTTGGCTATTATGTCATGTTTGTGAACCTTTTTTGGTGACCTCGAAGGTTGGTCTTTGTGTATACAAGTTTTCCTAGCCATGTAAACACATGTCACACTCATACACAAAGTCTTGAGTGTTGTCGCACAAGTGTCGTCACGGTTGTCCTAAAGTCTATCTCAAGTGTCGCACTTGTCATTTCTTGTCATGAGACAGTCACTCAGAGGGTAATGCTTTGTTTGTTGTCCCGATGGTCTATGTTTTCATGACGTCGAAGTATGCTAAGTGTGTGATCACAATTCAAGTTCATCACAAGTCCATCTTCCTCCCGTACTTAGCCATTTTTGGAAAATCTTCTCGATCGAGCAACTCAGCTTCACTGGGCCTGTTACACAGCATTTTGTCACTGTCCCTGTACTCCCTGTTCCATGATCTTGGAGGACCTCTACAGTGAACCATACATGCTTTCCCATCATGAAGAAACTCCCATTGTGTCCCTCTTCATGAGCAAAACAATTCCCCTTTGCATCATTTCCCCAAAATCTTCTGTTTTTCCCAGTTTACAAGACCAACGCTAATGACCCGTGTCCTCCTTATGCCGATATGTAGGGATTACAACTATCCCTCGCGTCGACCGGAGTGACTGAGCCTTTTCCCAGTCGCGTCGATCCTCTTTTGGAAAGTTTTTTAAATTTGGAGCCAAAGCTTCCAGCTCTAGAAGCTTCGTAACGGAAGTTTGGTAAATGGTTAGGCTGGATGGAGCCGACGAGGTCAGATTGGGCTCCTTTCCCCTATTAGGATGGAACTACCTCAAGAGATAAGACCTTCTCCCATGAGAAGAGGAACCATCTCCCATCCATTCAAGCTATATAAACCTCCACTTTTCCCAAGCACAAGCTAGTGTGTGTGTGCTAGTGCTAATTAAGTTCTGTTTGGAGTAATCAACAAGTTATCCATACTTTGTAGCTCTCTAGTTTGTGTTTAAGGGAGAATTGTGAGTTGGTTTGGTGTGAAGCCTAAAGGGAAGAGCCTTGAGACTATCATTGTTGGGGCCATCCATGGAATGCTAGCAGAAGTGTGTGGGAACCCGGATTTGTCAGAGGAGAACAACAACGTCAAGACGCCGGTTGTAATCTCTTCTTGATTTAATAAAGATGCAACTATCGATTGATTTCCTACATAAGATGTCATTTCACATGTTTATGGCTTAATGTTTCTTGACTTGTTAAGTAGGTTGAATACAATTTGTATATTATCACGGTTGTTGTTTGTTGTTGTCTACTTGTTTCAGGTGTTCGCAAGAAGGAACAGAAGATAGTTGGAGCAAGGAAGCAAGGTCATCATCAAATGGATAACGTACTAAGAGGTAGGCCCTCTTAATTGGTTCTAACCTAAGGAAATATTCCATAGAATGTCTTGTTTGTGGTTAGACCCGCTCTCAAGCTAGAGGAATTTTTTGTGTCCGCACTTAGAATTTTACTTCACCACAAATTGGCGACTCCACAGGGAAACCAATCCTTCTTTTTGCTTGTTTGTAATTCCATGGTTTTGTGTGAACTTTTCTAGTATCACCATTTCCCTTTAGTTCTACCTGCTCTGCCTTGTTTACTACTCTGGGTTTGAAATTTATAGTAGCAAGTTTGGTCTCAGCCTTTGAATTTTTTTTATTTTTTTCTTGTGTCGTCCGCCAGCGCTCTTACTTCTCTGACAGTCGCGCTGAACGATGCAATATACTCAGGAACAGTTGCACCGACCCCCTTTTGGCGCTTGTTGTCAGTTAGGCAGTCGCACCGATGCCTGTAGGTGAAGATTAGGGTTCACCCTAGATCTCGACCAGTGTGTCTTGCTCTCTTGATTTCTGCCTTGTAGCTTGTTTAGGTTGTGTTCTCCCTGACTAGAAAGCTTCATTTAGCTTGGTTTGTGTGCTTGCTTGGTTTAGCCCACCCTCTGATGTGTTAAGTCTGGCCCTCTGTGAAGTTACTTTTTATTTTTTCTTTGAATCCCTTGATTAGCGCTAGTTGTCAATTAGGCAATCACGCCGATTAGTCCATCAGCGCTATTTTTAGTACTAGTAAGTCGTGCTGGTCGTGCCTATCAGTGCTAGTTGTCAGTTAGGCAGTCGCTCTGGTCTCTGAGTTAAGAAAAAATCAAAATTTCTCCCATTCCAATGCCAGTGTGTCTTGACCCTCAGACTCTCTTCTTCCTCCCAGAAGTGACTAGGATGCTTTGTTTGCTGGTTTTTATTGATTGATTGGCTTGAAGTTTCATTGCTTGATTTTTTGAGTTTTTTGGATGGTTTCTATGACCCTAGGGAATCTAGGTCAATTATTGTTCATTTCTTTGTTTACTCATTATGTCAAGTTTTTGATTTGTTGCTTCATTTAATCCATCTTTCAGTCGCAACATCTTCATTGCTTCATTTTCAATTGAATGAGTGAAAGAGTCTCGTTTTTTTCTCTTATTTCGAGTGTCTCTTTTCTCTTTCCAAGCATAGATTACATTGCTTGGTTTGTCGATTGAAGCATTTATGTGTTTGGTTTGTTCGATTCGGGGAAGAAGTTGCTTTTAGTTTCATTTATCATGCTTTGGATTTGATTGATGCTTGTTTGTTCAGAACTGTGAAATTTTCATTAAAGTGCTTTATGTGAAAGATTCATTTTTCATTTTATGTAAAGAAGAACATCATTCTAGTTTACTTAAGAGAAAATATTGCATTAGCAGCGTCATTGAGAAGCTAGAATTGCATCATTGTAAGCATTGGAAATGAAATGAAACTTCTTTTGTTGTTATAGGAAGATTCAGTGCATTTACGAAATTTAATAGAGAAAGGTTTTATACTTTGATTGTTGCATTCATTTTGTGTTCCCTATCTCTCAATTAGTGTTAAGTTTCGTCGAAGACAAAGATCTCTTTTCTCATATAGCTGCATGTAGGAGTTTTGTTAGATGACAATGATAGGGCCTTGTAATTGAAACCTAATTCAAGATCAACCGTTAAAATTTATTGAATTAACCTAAGGAAGCATTGAAAATTAACGCTTATATTTAGAGGTCTAGGCTAGAGACGTGTTCCGGCATCTTTAAACCTAGCAACTATCGTTCACTTCGGCATTAGACAATGCTAGTACAGACTTGTGCTCCCCGTACCGTCACGTATATAAAGGGAGACCCCACTAGGTTTGCAATCCTTTATCCGTAGGAAGCCGAGTCTGCTGCCTTGTAAACATGATACACTGAACACAGCATTTGGGGAGATTGCCTACCCATACTTCTTAGTTCGTCGGGAGGTATTTTGCAGTTCACGGTTACCTGGTAATCCTTTTGCCTAGAATACCTTGAGTAGTCATTTTTGATCTTTAATGAATCTTTAAATTTGAAAAGATCATCGAGCACTTGTCCTTTCGAGCTCGTTAATTTCGAAAGCGACTAGAGTCACCTTTCATCATTTTCTCGACTCTTAAAATATGAAAAGGCAAATTTTTTTTTCAGTGTCTTAAAATTAACCGCCCATGAAATTTTCCTGGTTAAAGTTATCTTCCTTAGTGATTCTTCAGGATTGATTCTAATGGAAACATTCCCAGGGTCTACCAGTTAAGGGTTCCCCTCGGATGGGAATCCTGGTCCTTTTCCTTCTTTTGGGAACGCTGGTGCTCCTTATATGGCAACGTTGTCCCTCCCTGGGTTAACCATTGGTTTACATGTCTGGTCATTTTCGACCTCGGTGGTCCCGAGTGTCCCAACTCCTGCCCCGCCATCTCCTTCATTTGAATCATGTCACGATGATTCTAAGGTTGACCCCTCGCCTTCTTCCCCCATTTCTTCACCCTTCTCTTCTACTTCACTTGGTGAAAGTTTGAAATCTAGTAACCAAGAGGCTAAGAAGAAGAAGAAGAAGAAGTCAAATAAGCAAGAGGCAAACCGTGTAGCGGCTACTCCGAATGAACCTCCCGTAGACAAACCTCTCGATTCTCCACAGAAGGTCAAATTCCCTTGCAAGTTGTGTAAGGGTGACCATCTCCTTCAAGATTGTCCTGGCGTCCCCAGAATCTTATAGGTATGGTCTCAAGACCTGAATCGACCATGCTCGTCGACCTCTAGAGATCATGTTGATGCTACACCCTCAGTTAGCAATGGTAAGAAGAAAGGGAAGATTAGATTCCCCTGTAGGTTATGTGAAGGAGAGCATCTTCTTCACCTTTTTCCTCTTATGGATAAAGCTTCCAAAGTTTTGGAAAACCTTATAGCTCCTCAACACCAACTCCCTGTTGGTTATCGAAGGATTTCTTCTAACCCTCTCCGAGTTGGTAAAGAGATTGACTTGGATTCATCTTTTTCCCATCCTGCTCTTCCTGAGCATGACTCTCTTGTGTTTGTTTCCGACCGACCATTGGTCAAAAAGAGTGTCGACTTGGCTCCACCTTCAGTTGTTCACTTTGTTCCCGACTAGAGTAGTGATCATACTGTTCATGTTCCTCTAGTCTCCTCTGAAATATTCTCATGAATCAAAGAGTGAGCCTCGCATCCCAATTGTTCAAGAGAGTTCTTCTCCTTCTCCTGTAGAGCATGGGGGAAGTCATATGATACCCCCACCAAGTACTTCTATTGTTTCTTTCAATTGGAGTCAATTGACTGCATTCTGCCTCCCATCTTATGTGCCTTTCTAGATTACAGTACAAGCCTATAATATGGTAGTACATGGCACTGTATTGGATGAAGGCACATCTGTCAACATCATGTCTTCTACTACTTGGCAAGCTTTGGGCTCCCCACAGCTTGTGCCTGTCACTCAGAATCTGTTGGATTTCAACAGAGGAATCAATCAACCCTTAGGGGTCCTTCCAAAGTTCCCTATTATTTTGGGAGGAAAGACCATCTATATAGACATGATGGTAGTCCAAGGTCCATTAGATTTCAATCTTCTCCTTGGACGTGACTATTTTTATGTCATAGGAGCTCTTGTTTCTTCGCTTTTCCGTGTGGTTTATTTTCCACACGATGGGAGGATAATTACCATTGATCAATTGTCGTTCATTGGTCACCAAGTGCCTCCTATGCAACCATCATCCCCTATTGGTTCTTGTTTTCAAGCAGTACCCTCCCTATCACGGGTCAATTATGTGGCTACCCGTTTTGTATCTGCATTTTCTGATGATCTCACAAATGGTATGGTACATTATGTACTGGGGCATTGGAACCCTATCTGTTTTTGGTACCAAATGACATGTATTCCTCCTAGAGTGTGGTTCTTCCATCTAGTGAAGACCTCTTGGGAGCCATGTTCTCGTATGGTTCATGAACATGTGTCTGAGGATAGTTCCTGGTCCTGTGTCAACCTCGTTAAAAAATGAAACAAAGGGTGTGAGCATAGTTCCTTGTCTTGTGTCAAGCTCGTTAAAAAATGAAACAAGGGTCCAAGGATAGTTTCTTCCTGTTTCTACCTCGTTAAAAAATGAAACAGATGTTCGAGGATAGTTCTTCCTATTTCTACCTTGTTAAAAAATGAAACAAATGTACGAGGATATTTATTTTTTTGTGTCAACCCTTTTAAAAAATGAAACAAAGTGCGAGGATAGTTTGTTTCTGTATCAACCTTATTAAAAAAAGGAAACAAAGTGTTGGAGCAAAGTTCCTTGTCTTGTGACAAGCTCCTTAAAAAATGAAACAAGGAGTCTTGAGGATAGTTCTTTTACTGTGTCAACCTCGTTAAAAAATGAAACAACTCCCTCTTCCAATTTGAGTCTTTGATTAAGATCTCGTAAAATCCAGTCGAGTCTTTATAAGATCTTGAAAGTGAACCTTCAATCCATCCACCTAGTTGACTAAAATGAATCTTTGGGGGCATGCACCTCGATTGAGTCGTTATGTTGGGGGCATGCACACTTATAGCAAGCATAGTTTTTCGTTTCAAGCTTGTGTAAACCTGAAACCGAATTCAAGCGGGGTTCTCCATGGTTCAAGCTTGTGTAAAAATGGACCCATGCCCAATTTACATCTTGTGATTGCCATTTTTATCAGCTAATTTCTGCTAGATGAGCCTTGGTTGTTTCATTCCATCGCCACCATCTCTTTGGGCGAGCATATGCTTTCACTTGGTTGTTTTTCCTTTCCTAAGGGACCGTAGCGATGAGTGGTTTTATTAGCCAGCCTCTTGACTGTTCCATGTTTTGAGTAGTTCCTCCATTGCCAAAACTAGTTGCTACACTTTATACCACTCGTTCCTCTAGGACGAGTCACCTTTAAGCTTTTTTCTGACTCGTAAAAGATGAAAAGATCGCCGAGTATTTTTCCTTTTTTGACTCGTAAAAGAGAATAAAATGGAGGGTTTGCTTTCAAGCTCTTTTTCAACTCTTTAAACACGAAAAGATTGTCGATCTCTTGTCGTTTTGAACTCATTAAAGGTTGTGAAACGTTGTTTACCTAGTATACGTTTACCCCTTTTTCAGGCTGGGATGAACTATTTACGAAAAAGGTACTCCTTGACTGAAATGGTCAAGTGGTTCTCTCGAGTATTGTTTTCTACCTTTTCAGGCTCGAGAGACACAAATGTATGAAAAGGGACCATGTGGAGTTTTCTTTTCCGTGTCTTTTTCAAACTCTCTAAACATGAAAAAGATATCGAGTTACACCTTTGTCGGACTCGTTAAAGCATTAAACGACATCGGATTTGTCACCATGACGACCATGAGCTTCTCCTTCCTAGGGCTTGTTAAACTTACTAGGGCAGATCTGTTTGAAGGATGAACTTACAGTGCAAGCACATGCTATCCCCTTCAAGGTTGCGATTAAAAAATAATTGGGGTACCTGCCAGAAATGGTGGGGGAAAATGGGAAATTTTATCAGTTATGTTGATAGCTCACTCTTGAACATGACACTTTCTGCTTCGTGTTGGGTTGGGATATCATCACTTCATCATTGACCTTCCTGGGTTGGGTCATTCATTTTTTCCATCCATTTGATCTCTGCCACGTCATCATGACCACCGATCCTATGGATCTAAAACCTTGCAAAATCCACGTCGTGTCACTGATATGTTCAAGAGTTGTCCTTCTACAGTTACACTTACTCCTGGTTCTTTATATCATCCAAAATAATTTGCATCCCTTTTTCTCGTGTCAATGATGTGGGATACATCATGGCCCTCCTTTGACATGGTCACTTCCTGTCGACTTCAGCTCATTATCCAGGAAGTTGGCCAAGAGACTCCCTTCTGGTACCTTAGAGCTCACATGCCTTAATGGCAAGTTCTTAGCACTCGACGATGAGTTCACATCATTGGCTTTCGATCAGGTGATTTCATGGGTGTTTGAATTTAGTTCCTTCATTCACATTTCATGAATTATACTGCTCGTACCTTGAGAACCATTGTCACTATTGGTGGTTTCTCTTGCGCTTGTTAACAGTTCACATCATTGGATGGTAATCAAGCGATTTTCTAGCATGTTCGATGTCAACACATATATTCACATGTTCAAATTTGTACTTTGATCAGGTCGTGTTGGAGCGCAAGACCCTGGGCTTAGATTAAAAATTCCAAGTTGCAAGGAAATGTGACATGATTGTGATGATATACATGTCTCTTTCAGATGGGTGGCTGTGACCATACCATGAGTTATCATATGTGATCCTTCTCATTATCATATGGCTGCACCCATACTTGGATCCATTTACATGATCATTCTCCGGATGGCTGCGTCCATGCCGTGATTTATGTATCATTTGACAGAGTTTTTAGTTATGTATACGTATCTGTGCTTACTTGCAGGTTTTTCTACAGTAGACCCTGGTTTCCTGCACTGATTCATAAAGCATTTCACCCCTCACTCTAGTTTGGCCTTCACGCTTTAGGGGGCATTTTTTATGCAACATTTTGTCACTGTCCCTGTACTCCCCGTTCCATGATCCTCGAGGACCTCGACAGTGAACCCTACATGCTTTCCCATCATGAAGAAATTCCCATTGTGTCCCTCTTCATGAGCAGAACAATTCGCCTTTGCATCATTTCCCCCAAAATCTTCTATTTTTCCCAGTTTACAAGACCAGTAGTAATGAACTGTGTCCTCCTTGCGCTGATATGCAGGGATTACAACTGTCCCTCATGTCGACTGGAGCGACTGGGCCTTTTCCCAGTCACGTCGATCCTATTTTGGAAAGTTTTTTAAATTTGGAGCCAAAGCTTCCAGCTCTAGAAGCTTCGTAATGGAATTCTGGTAAATGGCTAGGCCGGATGGAGCCAACGAGGTCAGATTGGGCTCCTTTTCCATATTAGGATGGAACTACCGCAAGAGATAAGACCTTCTCCCATGAGAAGAGGAACCATCTCCCATCCATTCAAGCTATATAAACCTCCACTTTTCCCAAGCACAAGCTAGTGTGTGTGTGCTAGTGCTAATTAAGTTTTGTTTGGAGTAATCAGCAAGTTATCCATACTTTTTAGCTTTCTAGTTTGTGTTTAAGGGAGAATTGTGAGTTGTTTTGGTGTGAAGCCTAAAGGGAAGAGCCTTGAGACTATCATTGTTGGGGCCATCCATGGAGTGCTAACAGAAATGTGTAGGAACCCGGATTTGTCAGAGGAGAACAACAACGTCAAGACGCCGGCTGTAATCTCTTCTTGATTTAATAAAGATGCAACTATCAATTGATTTCCTACATAAGATGTCATTTTTTATGTTTATGGCTTAATGTTTCTTAAATTGTTAAGTAGGTTGAATACAATTTGTATATTATCACAGTTGTTGTCTGCTGTTGTCTACTTGTTTCAGGTGTTCGCAAGAAGGAACAGAAGATAGCTGGAGCAAGGAAGCAAGGTCGTCATCAAATGGATAAAGTAATAAGAGGTAGTCCCTCTTAATTGGTTCTAACCTAAGGAAATCTTCCATAGAATGTCTTATTTGTGGCTAGACCCGCTCTCGGGCTAGAGGAATTGTTTGTGTCTGCACTTAGAATTTTACTTCACCACAGGGCCCCGAATGAGTTGCGCACTATGCAATCTCAGCCCTCAATGATGTGACCTTGCTGACTAGAACTGCACAGTGCACAGTCACTATCCAAGGTAGTTTCACTATGTGATTCCAAAGTTCAGCAACCTTCCTTGACTCCAAGAATTGCGCAGCAGCTCCTTCCAGTCCGAATTGAACTTCGCATTTCACACTTTCAGTCCTCAAACTATTCCCTTTCCTATTGGAATCCCACAGTTTGTAGGGAGATCAACCTCCCTTGGCCTCCAAAACTGCATGGAGGTGTCCCTCAGTTGGAGCTCACTGTCCTCAATAATTGCACAGTTTTGGCTTCCAGGCCTCTCTACTGCCCAATCCTCCTTGGATCTAAAAACTACACAGAACTAACCTCCCTTAAATTCACCTTGCACCAGCCACTACTGACTTGAACTGTGCATGCACTTAGAATTTTACTTCACCACAGGGCCCCGACTGAGTTGCGCACTATGCAGTATCAGTCCTCAATGATGTGACCTTGCTGACTAGAACTGCACATTGCATAGTCACTATCCAGGGTAGTTTCACTATGTGATTCCAAAGTTCAGCAACCTTCCTTAACTCCCAGAATTGCGCAACAGTTCCTTCCAGTCTAACTTGAACTACGCATTTCACACTTTTAGTCCTCAAACTATTCCCTTTCCCATTGGAATCCTGTAGTTCGCAGGGAGCTCAACTTCCCTTAGCCTCCAAAATTGCACAGAGGTGTCCCCCAGTGTCCTCCCTCAGTTGGAGCTCACTGTCCTCAATAATTGCACAGTTTTGGCTTCTAGGCCTCTCTATTGCCCAATCCTCCTTGCCTCTAAAAACTACGCAGAACTCATCTCCCTTAAATTCACCTTGCACTAGCCACTGCTAACTTGAACTGTGTAATATTGTCTCCCAGTGGCCACTGCACAATTATTCTCCTCAGTGAGGACTGTGCTCAAAAGTTCACCAGTTAAGCTTGAGTTGCACTCTACGCAGTCTCAGTGATCAAGCTCTCTCGCTGCCAATTGGAACTGTGCAATCCATAGTCTCTAAGCCAAGCTCAGTCCATGGATGATAATGCACCATCTTAGAGTAGGGAGTTTTCAGATTGATGTCATCCTGTCATGAGTAAACTGCAGGAATAGGTACACTCTCAAGTCATGGCGAGATGATAAAGAAACAGAAGAAGGAGGGAAGCATGCTTGAAGACTCACTTGCAGCTGAATAGACAAAGGAACCTATCAAGAGCAAGCAAAAGGAACACAAGTATGCAACCACCTCTCAAGACCGAAGATCATTGAGTACCCTGCATCATCAAGCTATGTGGAGGAGAAGAGAGAGCACACCAAAGAACACATCTATCATTCAGCAACAAAAATGTCTTGACATTACCACCTCAGCAAGCCAGTCCATGTCAGTGGTGTCATGTCAAGTCGTGTCATGAGTTGTCAAAGGCCACATCACTATTATGATCCATGTATATTGTAAATCAAATGTAATTTAAATTGGAAGTCCAATGGACACACATGGATATGAAGAGTCATCTGAGTTGAAAAATCATTGGATGTTGAACAGTCATGAGGGTAGTCAGAGAGTCACAAGGGGTAAGCATCACCCCTTTGGTTATATATACCCCCTCATTGTATAAGCAAAGGAATTTTCACCTTGGCTCCTCCCACAAAGTATAGAGAGTTTAGTCAGTTCTTTGAGGAGCAAGGAGCAGCTCCATTGTCCCCCTACTAGGGCTAGTGATGTACAATGTAAATATGTGTCCTAGAGCTTTTTCTTAATTACAAAACCCTTTTTAGGCCAGCATGTTTCCATGCATCACTTATGGATGTTTGTAATACTATTATGTGAGAATTTATATTTCATGTTTGTTTTCACATGTACTTAGATAGTTGAACTATTTTGGTTGTTTTAGTGCTTATCTTGTTGGGAATGTGTTGTAATGGTTGTCACTGCTATCTCATCCTTGTGGAATATTCTGCAGGATACCAGATAG
The DNA here is from genome assembly GCA_031772625.1 of Pinus tabuliformis. Taxonomy (NCBI): domain Eukaryota; kingdom Viridiplantae; phylum Streptophyta; class Pinopsida; order Pinales; family Pinaceae; genus Pinus; species Pinus tabuliformis. Next base: position 918,824,413 of record CM062806.1, on the reverse strand, counting down.
GACCTTTCCCTAATCATCGGTTATAATGACTGTCACATCTGCTGCGGACTATTCTGTTGGATGGTAGACGGATCTTGCCTTGTTCATTGGTTGTAATGACTGTTACATCCGTTGTGGACTATTCTGTTGGATGTTGGACATGCCTTTCTAGTTCATGGTTGTCTCTTCCTGGGTGGTACTATTACCTCTCACTTAGAGACTCACTTTTCTCCCCCCTTTTGTAGTAAGAGAACATAGACAAAGTTTCACTGCACACTCACCTTGTTGTTCGAAGATACCATTACATCACTCTCCCATGTTGGCAACTAGAGCCAAGGCAAATCTTTGAGGATTTGAAAATTGGTCCTTTATACTGGATGGGAGTCCTACACCAAACCATGTGAGGTCTAATTAGAACTTCATATCGGGGAGGTCCCCTTGGTTGTTGGATTTCCAACATCGTCAACAATTTTGAGCCCGTAAGGTCATGGTTAGAAATCTCATTGATTTTTCAAACCCAAGGGAAATAGAAGAAATAATCAATATCAACAAAGTTTTAATGTAAAAGCATTTTTTATTTCACCTCTCTAGTTGTCGATTACTGCTAGTGAATTGGGGCACCTGTGCCATTACATTCAACTTCCACTTCCGTGAACCTCGTGCATGTGTAATTTATTTTTAATAAATTGGAAAAGAGAAACTAAAATAAAAATAAAAACAATTTGGTCCCTTCAATTTGATAGCTTCAATGAAATTCATTATAGGTCCCTTTCAATAAGAGATTATTCTTCTTCTTCTTTTGGAATTTTAGCAAATGATTAGTCTATTTTGCCTCCAAATCTCCATTTTGGTAATCCTAGAATTTAAACTTTTGTGTTATGTGTTTCTCGTTTGACATCCAAATCTCCCATCTTAAGGTATTGTATCCTAGTGTTCAATGATTTTAGGTTTTTGTTTGTAATGTCCAATAAAAACACTCTTAGTGATGCAATTTCTTTTCTAACATATATGTTCAATGTCTCTGTTATTTCCTTCTTTCCACTCAATGAGACTTAATATAAGAATAACTTCAAAACATTTCTCAGGCCACTTAAAATAGTTGTTAAGGAATTTAGAAGATGGCTTGTACCTCTTGCACGCTCATTTGGATTTTTAAATTACTTTCAAAATATTTACAAGTCATAAATATCCTATAAGTGTGATTTTATTTATATATTTATTTTTGTTTTGAATCTATGATCAATTCACAATATACATTTTGTCAAAAAATGAAACTCCCTACATGAGCTTATTTATTGCATTACACATAAGACAAGTTATACAGAAGCCCAACCAGTAAATCTACAGAGGTTTCACCAATTGCCATTTACTTCCTACTTAAATATGTTGACTATTGCACATTATTAAATTCCCCACAGAATGACACCAACTACTCGCCATCATATGAACAAGCGTGATTATTATTCTAACACCTCCCCTTAATCACGACCTATACTTTAACTTGCCTGTTGGTCTCAGTCTTAGCTAGGCTTACAACAATACATAAAAACTTGATAACAAAGCTTTCATTTTTTCCTTCTTGCTAAAGGGTCCATGCTTGTTCATTCGCTGGTGCACTTTCATCTTCACCTTTCTTGCCACAAGATAGTGGAACACTTGAACTTTTGATCTCCTCTTTCTTGATCTTGATTGTGGGCTAACATTCTTTGTATTCAACATTGTTGCGGGTTCTTGTGGCTTATACTTGTCCTTAATGCTTGCAATTTCTTCAAGCTGTATTGCTTCTTCCTGACTGTCAATATCTACACACGTAAAAACAATGTTAGATTTATATTAAAGATCATAAAAAGAACCACATTGATTCTTGTCATCCAGCTCTTTTAAGAGAGATTTCCTTTCTTCATCTTTCTCTACTGTCATAGTTGGTTGTTTCATGTCTTCAACCTTTTTAATCAACTCTGTTGCTGCAAACATGTCGTCTTACATTTGATTTGAGTATGGAGGTATGCATCTCTTCTCACCAAACAAAAACTCATCAATAGGATGTTTTTTATATGCATCAAATATAACCACTCTTCATGAGATAAATAATTCTCATCAAATTTGAGTTCATACGCCTCTGCATCACAAGGAGTTTCCTTACTATCACATGTTACTCTATTGTCATTTACAGACGCTTTCAACCTTGATCTCATTTATGATGCTTTCAACACAATCACCAATTTTAACAACACCTTCATCAACTTTAGCTTTCTCACTCCACTTCATGTTGTACTTCATTTCAAGAATATGCCAAAACATTTTATCATCACATATTTCACCAAATTCATACAAAATACTAGACAAAATGTTTTAAGCTAGAGTCGACTCTACTCTGATCATAGTCATTTATGGAAGTGTCTTAAACAAATTGCCATAAATCTCCTGAACTAAGCAGTCCCTCCATTTTAATTTCAAAAAAGTTACATGTAAAGCGCTTTAATTCCATTGTCTTAATATTTTTTAATCAACCCTCACCATATTTAAAGCACTTTATATGCCCTTCACAGAAATAATTCAACTACTTGGTTCCTTCCTATACAAGTCACCAACTAAATGTAGGCTGATATTTGTCTTCCTTCTGTAGATGGCTATGCTGGTCAACAGAGTTGAACTCTCAACTCAACCACTTTACACTATATCGCTTTCCCACAACAGGCTCTCCACACACTATGGTTGCCTCAACAGAGTTAGACCCTCAACTCAACTGCTTCACACTTTGCCGCTTTCCCATAATAGGCTCTCCACACACTATGGCCGCCTTAGTCAGCTCCACGCACGATGGTATCGAACAACTCTCCTCCCCACCACAATAGATTCCATTTTCAACACAACTTTATGCTTATGCACTACAACACAATGGTCGCTCCTTTTAAAGATTGCAGCGATGCCAAAATCAATCCATAGGGGACTCAACGCTCTTACGTTCCCTCGCACAGAGCAATTCCTCCTTCACACCATGCAACTTCTTCTGGACGGGCTCGCATGATCCCAACAGTCGCAAAAAAACACACCTCAGGTCCGCTTTAGGTTCACCACACTACACGCACTCAAATATGCAACGCCCAATAATTAAGTTCCCACAAACAAGGAGCAACAACTCTTCAAATAGAACATTGAGCCCTCAACTCTTCACTCCACCAAACCCACTCGACTATGGCTCTGATACCATTTCAGATAATGAAACTCACTACATGAACTCATTGATTGCATTACAGATAAAATAATCTATACAGAAACCCCACTGATAAATCTAAAAAAATTTCACCAACTACCATTTACTTGCTACCTAAACTATCACTAACTATTAAATTCCCTGCACACTGACACTAACTACTTGCCCTCATATGAATAGGCGTGATTATTATTCTAACACATTTATTATTTTATGAAAAAAATTTACCTTACTATCGATGAAATAGGGACATCACTATTTTTGATCATATTCCATCCGGGTGGGTTGCTTATAGGTGACGAGTTGGCAGTTTTTATTTATATATATTTTTGGTTTGCTATAGCGTGATGTTGTTTTGGGTTCAAGCATGATTAATTTACTCGCTATTACGTCATCTACCATATATCAACACTATAACATGAGCACACTCCAAACTCTAGAGTTCCTTTTATTTAATGTTATGGAATTTTAGCTTCACAAAGATATTAAATTTTAGCTTCACAAAGATATTAGTCCTATAACTTGGAAGGAAATCTAAAGCAAGGATATACTTCATGAGATTCATAATGTAACATTACCTACCATACCGTTGTGAAGATACGACCCAATATCGTATACCACGGGAATGAAATTGTGTCGTTATATTCATTTGGATCATGAATAATGTTTCCTCTTATTTCCTCTTAACCATCCATCGTTAATTTACTCATTTGGGTTTTTTAATTTTTAATTTTTTTTCCTTGTAGGTGGTTCCCATACAGCGCCTCTATGTGAGGTATGCTCCCCACTGCGGATTCTACGGATGTAATTTCTTCTGCACTCCTACTCGCTTGTGATTTAGACTTAAAGGGCTCATTATGTTCAAAACGGGCTTCTGCGTTTTGTCACAGGTAACCATATTTCCGAGCCTATTCTTAGAGTTTATATTCTTCTTAATTTTTTTCCCGTCCCTGGTGTTAATCTTCTGCATGATTTTTCCTTCCTTTGAACAGGGTCTGTTCGCGGTGAAAAGCAAAGGGTTTCAGGAATACGAGGGTTTCCCTTCAAAATTGTTAACTAATTCACAAATTCTTTCCCATTTTTAATTTTCACTTTCAGTCGCGTCTGTTTTTTTGGACAGGTTTGTCTATTCTAGGCTCTTATTTTGGCTCAGTAATTAACCATGCCCACACACACATGAATTATCAGGATCCTTTTCTTTTAGTTTTTCTTATAACTCTCAGTTGAAATGAATGATGAACTCACAAATCTGAGGTAATATGTTCATTTCTAAGGCCCTGAATGGCGATGTGAGGAGCGGAAGGACTCAGTGGTGATGGTGAGGAACAAGTATAATTTACAGGTGCTTGAAGTCTCAAAATGTCTTAACCTTGTTTAAAATGTGCAGTTTCAGTAGGAATAGAGCGCGACTTATGGAGGGTAAAATGCACAAAAGGAACTAGTGGCGATCATGTGAAACAAGGGGTTGGTGTGGAACTATTGCAACCTACAGGACTAACAAAAGGCTGCTTATGGGTTCATCCTACCGATTGGGACCGTTTCGAAGATGCTCTGTTTTTGTTTTTTTGCAGGTATCATGGCTTCTCAATGCAATTAAGAGGGTTGGTGATCAGTTTATAAATTCAAATTTGGGATTTAAGGCTCTTAAATTTTGTTCCCAAGCCTGTCGTCGTCTCTGGAGCGAAGTCAGGGAGTGATTAGACTATGAGTCCTCTCTTGCTTGTTCAATGGATGTGAAAAGATATGAATTGGGTTGAATCTGGTAGTCTACGTCTAATGCAGTTTTAAAACAAATAAGTTCTTCTACAAATCTTTTCCCTGTACCTGCTGATTTTTCCATTCTATTCATAGTGTCAGACGACTACGTCTTGGGGAGCTGCGTAGCATTTGCCTACGTCTTGGTTTCTTTAATATTTGAATAGAATCCAGTGGAGATTCCAAGTCACCTATCCACATGGACTCCCAACAAAGCTTCTTCGACCAAATCCCAAACGACAAAGAACTTATTGACATCACCATCGCTGCGGAAAAAGAATTGGTGGGCAGGAACGGAGTTTTAAAACAACAGGTAGTTGAACAGGAAAATGGGCAGGAACAATATGCAGACCTATTATTGGAGGAAGTTGTTCAGTCTCGTAAGGGAAAACACAAGAACCGAAAGCCAATTAAGGCCCAAGATGATATCCATAAATTAATATTGGGGGTTGACGATTTCTGGGACAATGTTGTTAGGCTAAAAAAGTGAGTCCTGGTGGGGCGATGGGAGTTTGCCTCATACAACGATGTGCAGATGAAACAATGGACACAAAGAAGTTGGTTTTCTCTCTTAGGTTACAGGCCAAAAGTCAGCGCCCTTGTAAAAGATTGGTTTGGTTTCCATTTCTTGTTGGAGGAGGACGCAAACAAAATTCTGGAACTGCCATGGGTTAAGGGTCGTGGCTTCTTAATCTTGCAAAAATGGAATATTGGCTTTGATCCTATTTTGGAACACCCAAAAAGAAAAATTGTCTGGGCAAAATTACCTGGCCTTCTGTTGGAACTCTAGTCAAAGAAGACTATCTCGGTGATTGCAAGTAAGATTGGTAAAGTCTATTATGTTGATGAGGGTTGTATCAGATTTCTTGACAAAAGGGCAACCTGGTTCTTGGTGGAGGTTGATCTTTCAAATGGCCTTCCCCAAGCTATAGATATTTTTTGGGGCACTTTTTCAATTAGACAACAGATCGATTTCTAGGGTATTCCTTTCAGATGTATTGGATGCAAAAAGATTAGGCATCTAGTGGCCTCCTGTCCTCTTCGAATGAAGGAAGGTAGTAATGTGTCACACTGGCAGTTTACTAGAGATAATAGATTTCCCTGTAGACAGAGTAATCCGGTGGGGTCTTATGGGTACTCTGACTCACCATTCCCTCAAGCTGTATCTCCCCACACATCGCCCATCCAACAGACCCTTCTCCCAAAGTCATCCCAACAGAAAAATTGGATGTTGGTTTCTGCAGGGAAGGGACAAAATCAACTTTGAGAAGGGAAATCTCCTAAGTTATCACCCCCCATCATGATTGGGCAGATAGGTCACTTGGGAAAGTATCTCTACTTTCCCCAATTCGATTAAGGTCTGATCTAACAGCATATACATCTCCTCTCTCTATGGATGTTGACCTGGAATGTATTGCTGGAGCCTCTACAATGAGCCTAGAACCCTTTTCAATTAAGAGGACATTTTTCAGGACAAAAGTAAAAAGAAACCCCAAGCACAGGGGATTAAAAGTCCTCCCAGCAGAAGGAAAAATGAAACTAAGTACAAAAAGGTGGAGATGTGGGGGTTGAGTTGAATGATCGCTTCTCTGAGACTTTGGAGGAGACTTTATATCCTCCCTTTGATCCAGGGCCTATCTCGGAGGGACACTCTATTGGGGGTAACAAAGATAGTCGGGACCTTAGAGCAGAGTTCCCTGGCTCATTCTCTTTATGATGAAAATAATGTCCTTGAACATCAGGGGACCGGGATCTCCCCAAACTTCTAGATCCATTCTTTGTTGTATACAGTGAAAGACTCTGGATCTTATCCTTCTGCAGGAGACTATGATTTCAAAGGACAATATGTGTGAAATTCTATTGAAAATGAGTCCTCAATGGATTTCTTGTGCCACTAATGCTACAGGAAATTATGGAGGATTGGCAGCTTTTTGGAATCCAAAAAAATGCTCCTTCAAAGCATATAAATCAGAGGCTAGCATAATTTTAACTGGATATGTTCTAGGGATGAGTCATAGGATCAAAATCCTTAACATATATGGACCCTACTCTAACAAGAAATCATTCTGGGAAAAAATCGATAGAAGTGGCCTCCTAGACCTTGAACATTTGATTAGTGTCGGGGACCTGAACCTCATTATGGATGCCACTGAATGCTGGGGACAAAAAGCGAGGTTGGATCCCCTTGCTGGGTACTTCAAGGAATTATTCAACCAAAAATTGCTTAAGGACATTTTTCCTCATCCTCTTTGTCCTTCATGGAGGAATGGGAGGTCCGGTGCTGAAGGGATCACCAAAAGGATTGATTGATTCTTAGTCCACTTGTCCTTGACCATGCATATAGAAGATCTGGAAGCCTCATCCTTCTACTTTGAAGTCTCTAATCACCATCTATTTCGATACAATGGAGAGGTGCTGAGAATTGAAACTCCCTGCCTTTTAAATTTAATCACAAATGGATTGAAGAAAAGGATTTTAAGGACTCAGTTTCTTAGTCCTAGAATCTTCCTACAAGTCCTGAATACATATCGAAAATGGAGTCTTTCAGTTGTAAACTAAAGAGACTTAAAGGTAAAGCTCGGGTCTGGATTAGAAAACGCAAGGCGGCCCATTTAATGGAACTATTGAAGATTGAACAAGATCTGACTTCTTTTATGGATCCAACAATCCCTAATTTCTTTTCTGAACATCAAAAAAAATCAGTTCTGGAGCTCGTGGAAAAGAAGAATAACATCCTCAAATCCCAAGAGGATGAATGGCGCCTTAAGAGCAGGGTAGACAGGATAAAAGGAGGGGACCAAAACATGAGATTTTTCCACAAAACAACATCTAAATGTAAGGCTGCAAACATAATATGGAAAGTCAGGGATGCTGAAGGAAGAAATGTCTCCTCTCTTAAGGACATTCAACAAGAGGCTTATAACTACTTCAAATTGCTATTCAAAGAACATGAGGAGGAACATATCCTAGAAAAAGTTGAAATGACAAACTTATATCCAAAATGTGTCGATGAAGAGGAAATCAAACTTATGGACTGCCCTGTTTCAGAAGAGGAGCTCATCCAAATGATGAAAGAGACAACCAAGGATCGTAGCCCAGGGCTTCATGGTTGGCTTGTTGAATTATATATCTCTTTTTTTGATATCATTAGGCCTGAGCTACTGCGAGTGGTAGAAGAATCTCGTACTTCCGGATATATATCAGGTGCTATAAATGCTACCATCCTTTATTTAATTCCAAAGAAATCAAACTCTTGCTCCTTTTCAGACTTTAGACCTATTTCTCTATGCAACTCTGTGTACTAATTGATTTCTAAAATTATTGCTAACTGAGTTAAAAAAATCCTTTCTCCATATATATGTCCGGAGAAATTTGGTTTTCTTCCTAACAGAAAAATTCAAGATGCTGTTTCAATTGCCCAAGAGTGCATACACTCGATAAAATCAAACAAGAAAAAACCATGCCTCATGAAAATAGATCTTCTGCGGGCATATGATCGAATAGATTGGGAATTCATGCGACTGATTCTTCATAAAATTAGGTTTCCCTTCCAGCATATGAGATGGATAGTGGTCTGTGTGATGTCGACATCAATGGCAGTGTTAATCAACGGGTTACCTACACATTTCTTTAAAATATACAGGGGTTTGAGACAAGGATGTGCTCTCTCCCCGTTACTCTTTATCTTGGTAATGGACTCGTTTAGCAGAAGTGTAAGTGCAGCTAAATTGAGGGGTAATATCTCTAGATGCAGGGCCTCTTCCACTATCTCAATTACTCACTTACTTTTTGTGGATGATGTCCTTGGTTTTGGAGCTGCTAAGCTTTCTAAATGGGAAATTTTACATCAAATTTTAACTCAATTCAAAAGGGCCTATGGACTTGTTATTAATAAATATAAGATTGAGCTTATCGTTGATGGGTAGGATGTAGTGGTCAGCCAACAAATTGCAACCTTGTTTTGGATTAAAACTATTTCTCTAGCCTCTGGTTTCAAATATTTGGGTTGTTTCCTCAGGCTCAACAAATATATGATTTTGGATTGGGAGTGGCTGATTATTAAAATCCAGAAGACGCTGTCTCAATGGGATCATAGGTGGCTGACCCTTCGAGGAAGGGTGATCATGATAAAATCAATCCTTCAAGGCATCTCCGTGTTTTGGATGCACTTTTTTTTGTGCCTTCGACAATAATCAACATAATTAATGCTATTATTGCCAAGTCTATGTGGTCCGGAACAACTTCTAGAAAAACTTACCTAGTCAAGCTGGATTCAACCACTCGCCCTTTAGATGCTGGTGGGTGGGGTATGAAGGATATGAAACGTTTGAAGCTGGCTCTTCTCACTCGTAATCTATGGAGGGTTTTTAATGAGCAGGGTATTTGGAGTCAGATCATCTGCGATAAATACCTCTTGCAACAAAGTTTGGAAGAATGGGTTAATGCGGGAGCCCCATTCAACTGGAGGAAATCATATATTTGGAGTAGCTTGATGGCTACTAGATGTTGGTTTTGTGGAAACCTCGGGTGGCTTGTAGGTAATGGTGACAAGATCCTTATTACATTGGAGGTTATTAAAGGCATGTTTGGTGATCATACTCTATCCCCACAAATCATCCTCTCCCTTCATCGTATGGGTATTCGCCATCTTGGTAATCTTAAGCATCAGTTCCCTAATCAACTTCCCTCCTCTGCTTGGCCTCATTCTTGGGATTTGGGTCTCAACATGGCTTTCGAAGTCGAATGGGAGTCCTATAGGCTAAAACTCATCGAGGCAGGGATCGTGCTGTTTGAGAGGTCTGATTCTCTTATCTGAGGTGGACGTGCCGCTGATGGCAATCTTTCTGCTAGTGAAATGTATTCATATGTCTCTAGTTCCCCTTGTTCTTGCCCTAATGACGAGTGGATTGTGGCTATGTGGAGATGGGAAGCTCCCTTGAAGATCAAGTGCTTTTCTTGGTTGGCTCTTTTCAATCACATTCTGAATTGGAAAATTTTGATGAAAAGGGGCTATAACGGGCCGGGCCGATGCCATTTTTGTTGTCTTGCTTTTGAGGATATCACACATCTGTTTTTGGGATGCCCACATGCCAAATCTATCTGGGATCAAGTGGCAATTTTGTTGAAAATCAGAGTTGATAGGATTTGGTCTTCCATCTTGAATTGCGTGTTATACTGGAAATTGGAACAAAAGCCATTCCGAGCTCTGCCCTTATATGTTTATTAGGGTATCTAGCGTTCCAGAAACACCTCTATTTTTTAGAATGTTTTCTATAATTGCCAATCTACCCATGTTAAAATTGTCCAAGTTCTTAAGGGGCTGTGTCCACAGTCCTATAGCTATGCCAAAGACGACAATACTAGCTCCTTCACTTGTCCTTCTTGTGCTAATTATAACATCGCCTTTTGCGGTTAATAAGAGAGGATAACATGCATCCCACTAAAGATAAATATATTTATTTTCCGTAGTATCATAATCATAAAAGGGCGTAGAATCCTCTGCAATAAAAGGGCGTGGAATTCAATTAAGATTGAATGATTACGAGCCTTAGCTGAATATTGTAAGTGAAATTCGCACTTCCCAAATAGAGTATATCATCATATTCATAATAATAATACCACTGCATTGACATACATGCTTGTTCCAGTTGATACAATTGAGATTGATTATGATTTTGGAATTAATATTCCGTTCTGGCAATCGTGAATTATATGATAATTTTGGTGGTTTTAATAAGTAACAGGCTTTTGGTGGACAGTGTAAAATCTTAATATGATTTAACATTGTTTTTAGCCGATTAAAAATCATAAATAAACACCAAACCAAATTGTGTCAATATAATATAAATCTTGATTGCGTGATCTGAACGTTCTAAGTTTTGGCTTTTATAATTTTATGAATTTGTTAAAATTATTTATTTAAATGATGAAGTAGGATTTCTTTTTAACGAGAAATTTTATATATTATGTTTTGGAAAATTTTAACTTTTTATGAATATTTTGTTAAAACTATTAACCTGTGAGGTTGATAATATTTGAATTTCAATTTTTGAGATGAAACTTTTTAGTGGTTTGTATTTTTTTTGGAATATGTGGTATACTTTTTTAATGGTTATTAATCTATTCTTTTATTGAATTGCTAAGACTGATAATATTTGAATTTGAATTTTTGAGATAAAAATTTTCAGTGTTCGTTTTTGGGAATATATGGTATAATTTTTTAATTGTTATTAATTTATTTTTCCAAAAAAATTTAGTGGTTTGTTTTTTTGTTTTTGAGAATATGTGGTATAATTTTTTAATTGTTATTAATTTATTTTTTATTGAAAGATTAAGATTAATTTTATTTTGAATTTGAATTTTTGAGATGAAATTTTTTAGTGGTTTTTTTTTGGAATATGTGGTATAATTTCTTAATTGTTATTAATTTATTCTTTATTGAAATGTTAAGATTAATTTGATTTTATGTAGTTATTATTTTAAATTGTATAAATGTAATTTTGTTTGTATTGTTTATTTTAAACTAAATAGATATGATTTTCTCTCTATACATTTAGTTAAAATCATTTTGCATATTTGTAATTATTATAGAAGAATAATTTTAAGATTTAATAATGTTTATTTTTCAATTGAACAAGTTATTTTTTGATATAAATAAATTTTCCTATACATTAACTAATGATATATAAAAACAATGACATTTTTTTTCTATATAGATTGGAACAACAAGGTTAGATTCAAGAGAAAATCAAAGAATATTTCAATTTCTTATACAATACACTAAAACAATAAGGAATAAGTGTTTCTTCTTTTCATGGAAAGTCAAATATCTTCAAGGTTAGATTCAAATCAAAGAGTATTTCTCTTTCCTATCCAATATACTATATGAGGTACATAGATGATCTCATGGGTAATGACAATCTATCTTCGATTAGAAATTATAGTGGACAATTAATATTTAATAAGTAACCCATATTTCTATCCCATTTTAAAAATAATCCACACGAAATGTTATTTAATAGATAAATCACTTTATAGTTTCCTAGACATAATATATTAACCACTTCAAATATTTGTTACCATGATGATTTAGGTTCATTTGATGGTGGGCTTGCTTCCACCTATTTCTCTTTCCTATCCAATATACTATATGAGGTACATAGATGATCTCATGGGTAATGACAATCTATCTTCGATTAGAAATTATAGTGGACAATTAATATTTAATAAGTAACCCATATTTCTATCCCATTTTAAAAATAATCCACATGAAATGTTATTTAATAGATAAATCACTTTATAGTTTCCTAGACATAATATATTAACCACTTCAAATATTTGTTACCATGATGATTTAGGTTCATTTGATGGTGGGCTTGCTTCCACCTTTTTTAATGCTTTTGGACTCTACCACTTTATATTTTGGGTTCTACTTATTAAAATAGATGATACATTGGTAAATTATTTTCTTGTTTGTCTATGTGAGACAACTCTAGAATCATTTGGGAAGTGCTGGAAATCCAAAAGCACCCCAACAATTTTAATAGAGAAGATGGTTATAAATTAAGCCATTCCTGGAAACCTATTATCCATTGGTTTCCTCATTAGTTTTGGATGGTTATGTTTTTTACCTTCTTACCACTTTAATCCTCCTCTTTGTCCTCTTATATATATATATATATATATATATATATATATATATATATATATATCTTTTATTCATTTATTTGATTATATTTCTCATTTCCTTCATCCATCCTTATAAGGATTTTCACCTTTTTTCATTCATATTTATATCCTAATAAATCTATTTGATTATTTAAAATTATTTCTTTATTTATTCGAGTCTTGCCTCTAAAGCATCATCTTTATTTATTTATTTTTTCCACTGCTCTTTTATTTTATATTTATATTTAATTTAATTCTTTGACTTGACCCTATGCTTATTAATTTATAATTAATAATTAATAGATAATTGTTTTCTTCCCTATATTAAAGGTCTCTAAGAGCATATTTGCAACCATTCAATTTTTTGGTCATCTATTAATTGTCTCTAAGAGCATATTTGAGACTATTCAATTTTTTGGTCCTTGCTTATGGGTGGAGTGTCCACCCAAAACATTTGATAGGATTAAAATATCCTCTACACAATTTCATCCATAAAAATACTCTCAATGTGTCACACATGTTAGGCATAGTTGATACATCACTTTACTATATATTTACATCATACCAATAATCTCATCTTTACTTAAGTGACTTAGGGTGTGACAAGTTGTCTTCAAACTTTTTTTTATTCACTGGTTTGAATTGGATGACTAAGAGGAGGAATTTTTACCCTCCTACCCATGTTCAAATATCACTTGTGACAAGTTTTCTCCTTGTGCATCAACTAGGGATAACAAAGTAATAATAATTTAATTGTCACATAAATAAATGTATGAGGTTGAGGAACCAAAATTTTCGCTCAATACCAAACTGATAAGAACCTTATCGATTTTAAGAAGTGGTGCCATACATTTTAAATACACTACAAAAGTGATATGTAGAACTAAATGACAATACAATGACATCAATTTTACCTCTTTAACGAAAATTGTACACTTAAAAGTTAGTTTTGAGAAAGAAAAAAAACAACAACAAAAACTATATTTTTTTTACAATATTGGGTGTACACTCCCTTTGTGCTCTTTTAGCAACCCCCTAGTAATGATCTCATGGAATCCAGGTATAATGAAGGAAGTGGGTTGGAAACAACAAGAGATGGGCATTTAAAGAGTTCCATGTGACATGAATCTAGGGAAGATGGGGAAATAATGTTTCAAGAAAGGAAACTCCCACCCAACTTGTACAATGGAAATGCCACTTAATGATAAATTAATCATCACATTAACTAGTAACAAAAATGTATGCGACACAAAATATAAAGAAATTATAATCATTTGCACAAAACACCTAATTTTAGGGTTTTTACCCATGAATTCATAATTACAAGAAATAGGGATAGATACAAATGTCATAAAATAACCATGACACTTGCATGATTCACTTTCGCGCTGGGGCTATAACTCCACAAGAAATGGTAAATCAAAACAACCATATTTCCATGTTCAAGGTGCTAACCCAACGACCATGTTGCTCCAAGGCTCCAAGAACCCTCCAAGCCACATGAACTGCAAATATGCCAACCCAACAACCATGTTGCTCCAAGAACCCTCCAAGCCACATGAACTTCAAATATGCCAAGAGAGCTGTTGTAATTCCCCTAAACTATTTTTTTTTCTCAAATTACTATGAATTAATATTTGAATTAAGGATTGCCAACGAGTGGCATACATTGTAATGAATATTGTACAAAGTTTGATTTCAGTAATAATAAGTAAACAAAAACAGGTTGATGAGAGGCACTAATGAGTGTGTATTGTAATTTTATAGAAGAGTTTGGTTTCAATAATAATAAGTAAACAAAAACAGGTTCACGAGAGGCATGAGTGAGTATGGATTGTAATTTAATAGAAGGGATTCCACCTGATTCATGACAAATTGTGAAAGACAAATGGCAAGCCCAAAGCCCAAAGCACTAATGAGTATGTATTGTAATTTTATAGAAGAGTTTGGTTTAAGTAATAATAAGTTAACAAAAACAAGTTCATGAGAGGCATTAGTGAGTATGGATTGTAATTTAATAGTGAGTATGGATTGTAATTTAATATAAGGGAATTGTGAAAGACAAATGGCAAGACCAAAGCCCAAAAACTTTGATTTCCCAAAAGAAATTTTGGATAGGGCACAAACATTTGATTTTAAGGGCCACCTAGCACAAAAGGATATGGTTTTAAGGTGGAAAAAGTACTAAGAAATAAATCACTGATAGTGAGAAATTTTCTGTGTGCTATGAAACTGAGAAAAGTCAAATTGAGTCCAGAGTTACCCAAAGAAAAAAAAATAAAAATTCTCAAGTTACTATAGCACATCTATATGTGCTATAGTGAGACTATTTCATGACATTCCACCATCATCTAATATTGAAAGTGAAAAGAAAATCTACACATGTAAAACAAGGAGGCCTCAAAGAGTAAAATCACAAACCACATCGATTTGTATCGCCCATCTGTTCATAGGTTCATCTCATCACGAATGTTTTGATCGCATAGTTCTCAAATCTCATATTTCTATTTTTATCACATTATTGTCATGTAGTCATGGGCATTAAATATGTGAGAATTTTCATTCCTATCCATTGACTCCTTTTTCGCTATTGGACACTAATATATTTTCAATGTGACGCGGCAGTACGAAATCGATGAAAGATATGATGCCATTTTTTGCATCCCTTTTATGCAGAGTACGCGGAATGCGAATAATGATGGCAATGGACCATATTTCCACAATCTTTTGGTGAAGGTGACTCCTCGTGACACGTGAGCTTGATCAAGTGTACACTCTGCAACTCACAGGACTTCAAAAATTGGATTTTAACGGTTGCGTGTTGAGGTTTCTTTTGAATATAGCGGCACCCTTTTGAATACAGCCATTTAAATTTCTACTGTAGGACAATCAGATGGACACGTCGTAACGCCAAGAGGAGTGACGGACATGAATACAACTCTAGTTGTTAGTATTTACTTAAATTGCATTCAACACAACCAAATTAGAGCTTTGAAAAACCAAAAAGAGGGAGGAAAATCGACTGGCAGCCGCCGCTAAGACCGTAAATCAGTGGCGTCACTGATTTTGGTATAAGGCAATTTTTTTAAAGTGTGATAGAGATCGATAAAAAAAACTTGCTTATACACTAAACTTGAACATCTAAAACTGCAATTATGCTTCAAATTTCTAATAATTCATGTAAAGTTTATGGCCAAAAAGAAGGTTCGTAGGTAATTTACTGAGAGGATTAACTTACTCCGTGGCGTGGTTTATGGTATCTCTGAAATTTTCCACACCGTGCGCCAAGAAAAGACGATAATCTCATATATAATTGCTCCAAGTGCATTCTATAACATGATTTTCCTTGCTCAATCTCCGGTTGACCGCTTCTTTTTAAAGTAAAGTCTCTTTCAAAATAATAATGTGATTATCATTATCTAATCACATTAAAAAACTTTGCAGGTAAATAAAAAAACAAAATATCATTATCTATATAAATCTATTATCTAAACCTAATTTATCTATAAAACCATTGTAAAAAAGTTATATCTTAAAAACAGATATATGTTCTTATCTATTGTGGTCTAAAAACTATCAAAGATTTTTGGCAATTGAAAAGGGTAATCTATAAAAAGTGTTCATGAAGATTTTCAAGGAATTGAATTCTTGAATTTAAGATTTTAATCCATCTATAGCTTCAAAGATGCAATTTAATTAATGAAATACATATATTCTTGAAAGGATCAAATTTCTTAAGGTGTAAAATATGTTTCAATTTTTAGATTCTAAAATAAATTTGCAATTTGAAAGCTTTGATCCCTCTAGTGCTTTGTAGATCCTTAATTAAAATAGAATTATTTTGCATATTTACAATAATTACGAAAATTTAGATATTTCTTTTAAAATTTTATAATATTTATCTATAAATTAAATAAATTTATATTTTTGAATATAAACTATTTTTTTCCATACACGAGTTAATAGTACAAATGGCACATAAAAACACTTTAGAGTTTTTGTTTTGTTTTTTTTCTCATAAGAACTGAAATATCCTCGTGATTAAATTCAACATAAAATTAAATAGTATTTCAATTGCTTATCCAAGGCACTCTATCAAGTGCATATATTAACTAATGAACTCGTGGATAATGATCATAGATTAACTAATGAACTCATCAATAATGAAAATCTACTTTCAAGTAGAAATCATAGTAGATAATTAAAATTTAGTAGGTAAATACCATATTTCTATTTATAATTAAAAGAAATTGAGGAAAAATGATATTTAACATGTAACTCCATTTTATAGTGTCTAGAAGACATAGTATATTGACCACTTCGAGTTGTTGGTGGAGATTTCAACCTTATTAAATCCCTCCACCTAGATAAGGTTTTGGTTGTCGACTAAGGTTTCAACCTTATTAAATCCCTGGAAGAGAAGAAGGGTTAGGCATGGGAATGAAAAGAATCGATCCTAAGGCACAAGAGGTGGGTAGGGGAATCAAAAGAATCAATCCTAAGGCACAACAATTTTCTGACTTTCTTCATCAAGTTCAAGTGGACAATCTAAATATTATCTTTTTTTTTTGCTAATGCAAGAGTCGGACCTTCTTTTTCATTAATAAAATACATAACTTACATCATTCCATGAGAAGCTGTGGACCAAGGAAGAAACCCAAAAACAAATAGGAAACGGGCCCGAGGCAAAAGCCCCTACCCCTACAAACCAAACCTCTAAACTCTTAAAAGCAAGACAAAGTTGAAACTGACAACGAACTCGAACAGGAACAAATGTACCGGTCAATACGGAAATCAAGTCCGAAAAAACCCACAAACCCGCAAATTTGTAGAGCGACCCATAACATTTTGCATCCCGCCAAGAATAAAAGGCATTAGCGTCTCCCACCATCTTCCTGACTTGCATCTATAATCTCCACCGTTGAACCTCCTCCCCCGATCCAATGGCTGTGGCCAATTTCGCAATACGAAGAAGCGCGATGCTTACCCACATGGACCACCAACATGCATGATCGATCCTAGCCGTAGATCTGCCTCGCTTGATCCTACGGCTGAGGATCATATCGCACCAGCCAACATCACCAAACAATAGCGTGCGATGAGGGCAGTATTCTAGCCAACCCCACTGCCACATGTAGCCCACTGAATGGAATCGCTTCAAATTCGGAAAAATGATTTCCCGCTTACAAGGCCCGCGATCACTGGAAAACTACCCCAAACCCGGTAAAACGATCAAAGCTGGAAAACCCATGGTTTCGAGGCTGTCGAGAGTGCCCGGATTCCGACCTTCCGCTGTGTCTTTTCTTCCAGAACCTAAGAAAGAAGAAACTCCCGCCATCCCGCCTCTCTTCCAAGAACCAAAGCCACCCGATCGGCTACCACCTAGATCCGCTAAAAGAGTACTGACCCAGGCAAAATTCGGGATTGGCCTGCAACCCACTAAAGACCTGATATTGGAAAAATCGATAAACATCAAGCACCTGATTCAACTGGACTTCGTCACCATGGATCTGCTCTGAAACATGATCCTATCTTCATCTTCCTGGTCATGACAATTCGTTTTTAACTTGCTCTGAGGCAGCTCTTGCCACCTCATCGCAACCCTATTCTCTGTGCTGATCACTCCTTGATTGGCCAGAAGATCCATCAATTTATTGGCCGTTCTTCGTACATGTTTACAACTAACTGTACGAAGGCTCTAGAAGTGATGCTGAATCCATTGAAGGCCCTGGATCAGCCTCCAGTTTCTTGTGACTTTTTTCGGCTTTGTTCCCTAGCTGATTCTCTTAACCGATTTAATGATTAACTCAGAATCAACTTCAACAATCACATTTTGGTGGTTATCATGTTCTTGGAAATCTAAACATTGCTCCATAGCCATCAATTCCGCCATGTTATTGGTGGCTCTTCCTAAATGACAATAGAAGATGAAAAGGATACTTCCATTCTCATCCCTTAACACCCCTTCATAACCAGCAGTGCCCGAGTTGCCTTTTGAAGCCCCATCAATGTTGTATTTCAAAAAACCCTTAGGGGGAGGATGCCAGAAATCATGCTCAGATTCCATGGATATTACCTTCCTATCTAGTCCCTCAGGAATAAGTCCCTGCAAACCCAACTCTCTGAGAATTCTCAATTCTGCTGCAGAAGGTGGTTTCTTAGGGATATTACACACAATAGTGATGAATGTTTCCTTGCGTTGTTTTAAGATCTGATTAAAAAGGCATTGAGATGACCTCTTTTCATTCTTGAAGATTCTATTGTTCCTTTCTTTCCAAAAATTCCAAATAATGAAGCTTGGCATGATAGCCCATGCAGAGCCAAGAACTTCATATTCTGAAAAGTTTCTTCTCCATTTGTTTAGGGTATTGATGATACACCCTTTGTCCCTATAAGTTTGTTGGAAAATGGTGGCAAAAGAATCCCACAACCTGTAGGTGAAAATGCAATTGTTGAGAAGGTGCTCCATTCTTTCCTCTTGGGCTTCACAGAGCTGACATCTGGAAGGCCCCAGGACACCCCTCTTCCTAATATTATCCCAGGTCAGAATTTTCCTATGCTGAACCAGCCACATGAAGAGTTTAATTTTTATCCAGCCTTGATGTCTCCATAGGTCTTGCCAAATCCTATCTGGAGCATGGGAAATCAGGTTAAGGAGAATGAGTTTTTCCTCCTTAAGATTAAAGGTACCCTCATTATTGTTGCCCCATCTCAGTTGGTCTTGCCCCTCTGACATCAAAATATTCCTTTGATCTAAAATTTTTATTAGTGTCTCTGCTTTAGCTTTCAGGGGGCTATCATCCCTAAAATCAAAGTTCCTCTAGGTTCTCCATTTTCCCATGCTGTTGGTTTGGTCCCAAAAGTCTTTTACTTTAGATAACCCTTTAGTATCTGTCTCTTCCTTGAGGTCCCTCAATTCTTCTCTTAACAATATAGGTTCTTGTTGCCATTTATCCTCCCAGAATAGAGCCAGGTCTCCCTCTCTGATTTCCCAGAAGCTATTTTCTTGAACTAAGCCTTGATTCTCCCAGGCCTTATTCCAAATGTGTGAGCCCTTTATATTTCCAGACATCCTTATGAGATCACTATTTTTCCAAGTGTTGGCATATTTTTCTTTCCAAATAATAGCCCATTGAGCCTCTGGGTCTTTTACCCATCGCCACCATAATTTTTCCCCTAAAACCTTGCTTAGAATCTCAGGATCATCCAATCCAAGCCCTCCATGGTTTTTAGGTTTGCAGATTTTTTCCCATGCTACCAACGCCCATTTCTTTCTTTCTTCCCCCTTGCCCCATAGAAATTTTCTTTGTATGGTTCTGAATTGTTGCAGGACTCCTTTGGTGCTGGGAGAGCTGATAGCGTAAAGACTAGGATTGATTACAGGACAACTTTGGTGAGCACTAACCTACCAGCCAAGTTTAAAGATCTAATAGTCCATTTCCTGATTTTACCTTGCAATTTATTAATCATTGGCTCCCAGATGCTCTTGTGTAAAGGTTTGGCAGTTAGAGGAACTCCCAAGTATTTTGAAGGGAGGATCTCCCTTTGAAAGCCCAAAATTCTGGATATGTTTCTCTGAATAGCAATATGAGTATTAAAGAAAAAAATCTTAGATTTGGAGAGATTAACTTCCATACCTGAAGCCATGACAAAGTCTCTCAGGATTTGTTTGTAAGCAAGAGCTTCTTTGACCGTGGGGATTCCCTACAGCATGGTGTCATCAACAAATTGTTGATGAGTCAAGGCCTATCCATTTTCAGAAAGCTGGAGACCTTTGACTTTACCAACTACTTTAGCATGCTTGATAGATCAACCCAGCCCTTCCATCATGAGTATAAAGCGAAAGAGAAAGAGTGGATCTCCCTACCTGAGGCCTCTTGAAGGAATAAAAGTCTCCGAGGGAGAACCATTAACAAGAATTGAAAAATTGGGAGAAGTAACTAGGGCCATTACCCATCTAATCCAGTTGTGATCAAATCCAAAAACAATGAGAGCTTTCCTGATATAATTCCAATTCAGCCTGTCATAAGCTTTAGCTATATCCAATTGAATGATCATTCCAGCCTTCCTGTTGATAGTCAATTAGTGCACCACTTCATGAGCTTGAATGATGTTGTTGAGGATTTGCCTACCTTCCACATATCCAGATTGTTCCACCGACACCAGGGTAGGAAGCAGAGGTTTGAGTCTATTGGCCACAACTTTGGATATTATCTTGTAGACCACATTACATAAGGCTATGGGTCTAAACCTATCAGGAGTTTGAGCCAATTCCTATTTAGGGATAAGGGAGATAAATGTGGTATTAAGTACCTTTAAAATGGTTCTATCCCTCCTGGAATCTTCAACTACATTCAGAATGTCCTATTTGACTATATTCTAGCAAGCTTTAAAGAAATCTACGTTGAATCCATCTGGGCCTGGTGCCTTACCATTTTGCATTTCTTTTAGGACCTCACTAACCTCCTCTTCAGTCATTGGTCTATTGAGGTTGAAATTGTCCTCTCTGGATACCAGCTTAGGTATATGTCTTCTTAAGTCCTTGATGGAGTGTTCTCTATCTGAACAGGTTTCCTTTGCAATACCACAAATGTGCTGAACTAGCACTACTTCTATTTTTTCATGAGAATTGAGAAGGTTACTTTCCTCTTCCTTGATCGAAGAAATCCTGTTGTGAGCTCTGTTCGCCATAATGGATCTGTGGAAAAATATGGTGTTACGTTCTCCTTCTTTTAGCCATTGAACTCTAGACTTTTGTCTCCAAAATATCTCCTCTTGTTTGCATAAGTTCTCCCATTCTTGGTGATATTTGGTGGCTTGATCACTTCTATCTTTATCAAAACCCTCCGTGATAAGGGTTTGGTTGAGTTCCTACATTTTGCCTTCAACAGATTTTTTTGCTTCAAAAATATTGCCATATTCATTCTTGTTCCACTCTTTGAGCCTGAGCTTGATATGTTTTAGTCTTTTTTGAAGAAGGAACATTCTTGTGCCCTGAATATTCAAATCTTCTGACCACCAGTTGGCTATGTTGTTGATGAAATCTGGGTGGGAGAGCCAGATGTTTTCAAATCTAAAAGGTCTATTCCTCGGGGTACCAATGCCCTGAATCTCCAGTTGAACTGGCCAGTGATCAGAGCCTCCAAAGGGGAGAAATCTTGCTACTATTTCCTTGTCCTTGAGCATAATATCCTCTGAGATTATGAATCTATCCGATTTGGAGGCCACTTGAGACTCTCCTCCTCTTTTATTGTTCCAAGTAAAAATACCATTACTCATTACAATGTCCACTAGCTTCATATTATCTATGAAGGTTTAAAATGCCCAAGAGTCTTTATTTAGAGTTCTGGTTCCTCCTTTTTTCTCTGAAAGTGATTTGATCATATTAAAATCAACCCCCAAGATCCAAGGTATTCCTGCATGTCTATCTCTGAGATCCTCCAGAGAATCTAGAAACTTGAGTTTACCATCCATTCTTTGGGGACCATACATGTTCATGACCAGGTAGGTTTCCTTATCTCCCACAGGCTTAATGACCACTGATAAATAATCCCTAGATGCCTCTGCATCTATAATGCCAATTTTTTTGGGGTTCCAAAGCGTGAGAATGCCTCCTACTATATTCTCTGCTTTGACTTCTAGAAACTCAAATCTATTGAGCCATTTGCTGTGAATCTCTTTTATTTTTTGAATGGAACATTTAGTTTCCTGGATGAAGATCACATCCAGTGCTACTTGTTTCATTCTATTACTAAGTAATCTTTGTTTTCTTTTACTACCTAGACCCCTAATATTCCAAGAAGTGAACTTCATTATTAAAGATTTGTAAAGGAGTAGCTGGTTAGATCTTTCATCTTACCTGAGTCTATCATTAGCTTTCCACATTCCATCAAGAGTTCGTTCTGCTTTTTCCTGCCTCTTTTCTTTCCTGGGTTTCTGGGTGCTAAACCTGGTGTGGTTTTCATAGTTTTCACACCTTCACTGCCCTGCCTTTCATTGTTCCTTTGCTTCTCCAGCCCTATGGTTTGAGTTTTCCATATAAATAGCTGCTGAACTCTATTGAACTCCTTTGGAGGTAACGAATCCACCCCCTCCCTGGTTCCTTATTTTAGGAATCCTTCTAGATCTAGATTCTCTTTATCAAGAATCTCCTGTAGTTCGTGGTCTTCCACCTCCATCTCACTCTGGGTCATTTCCTAGTCCATTTCCAGTTCTGTGTCACTCATCATTTCTTCTTTCTGTTTATTAATGTTTTGTGTTTGTTTACCATCTTCTTCATTCTCCTCCTCCACTGTACTTCCTCCCTTAGCCTGATCTGCTTTTGCTATCACCTCTTCATCTTCTAGAACTTGAAACCTATTTTGACTGGCCTATTGCCTTTCTGTTTGATGTAGCTTCGACCCCATTTTGCTTCCTTTTCCTTTCTGTACTACTTTGTGAAAGCTTTCAATATCTTTCAAGGTGTTAGCTTTACTCTTGTTTTCTATTTTACTGAGAGGACAATCTCTATATAGATGCCCATGCTCATGGCATTTACGACATCTGAATGGAATATGTTCATAATCCACTGTTTGCACCCATTCTTCATCAAATACGTCCAAGATTACCTCATCTGGCAGAGCTCAAGAAAGATCCATCTCCACACATATTCTTGCAAAGGATGTATATTTTCCCCTTCTAGTGGCCTCAGAAGCTTTGACAAAACGCCCTAACTTGTTTCCTATGGCAGATAAGGATTCTGTTTTCCTGTAGTCCAGAGGTAGAGAGTAGAGTCTAACCCAAACCAGGACCGAGGTAAAAGTCTCACGTTCTGGGAAAAAATTCATAACCCATGGTCACATATAAAGGCCTGCAACTGTGTAAAAGTAGGGTCCTCCTGCAAAGACCACAGTAAAGAATCCCTTTGACCCAAGATATAGATCTATGCTTCATTTTGGTTTCCAGTGGTATTTAATCCAAGTTTGTAAATCTTTTTCAGTGGGCCATAAACCCATGAATTTACAAATGATTGTATATGTCTGCATGTGATCCCTATGCGCCTGCAAAGTAGGATCATTTAAAACTACTCTGGGTGTGATCATAGTTTTGGGTTTGCATGGTCCCTTTTGTGCTTTGTCTTTTATTCCCTAGTCCTTGTTTGCTTCCTCATTCTCGCTAGTGCTTTTATTCTCCCTGGACCTTGAACCATATTGCTTCTCTTCACTATTCCTTTGCCTTCCATCTGAAGGATCTTTATCATATTCTATTGGTTTTTTTCCTCTGCTGGTCACCGCCTGCTTGTAGGAGGGATTGGATCTCCCTCCTTTGCATCCTTCCATAGAGAACAAACTCTGCAAAAGCATGTAACCCTAGCTCAACCTATCCTCTCCCTTGCTCCTCTCCGAGTTCGCCGTTCTCGTCCGCTGGCTTATGCCCCATTGAAAGTCAACCCGACAATCTAAATACTATCAATAGTGTGTATACTTAGGAATAACTAGAGGGGAGTGGGACATAAGGTATCTAGTCGGCTGGATCGATTTGTAATATCTGAAGACTTAAGTGAACACGATCATTTTACTAAAGCCGGTATTCTGCCAAGCATTGGCTCAGACCACCAACGAATCCGCTTGGAGTTAGCTTGAATATGGCTCCTCGTAATCATCCCTTTAAATTTGAAGGCCTTGGCTACAAGATCTCGATTTATGATCTGAAGCCAAAAGTTGGCGGGAAGAATTGCAGGTCTAAGGATGAAAGTCGATGCATACGTTCTACTTAAGGTCAAAGGAATTTAAAGTCAAACTTAGAATGGAATAGAAAGGAATTTAGTCATATCTCGAAAGAAAACATGCCTTGGAGACCCACATTCAACAAGTGAAACAACATATCATTATGGATGATGTACTAATGCCTTCATAATGGAAGAAGGAGAACTGATTAACAAAATAAATAAAATCTTCAAATCCATTGCTACCCTTTATAAAGATTTTCTATGGAGAGGAGCTAAGAAAAAATAAAATGGTCAATCGTTGTTTGGGAAAATATTTGTCCCCAAACTGGTTAGGGTTTGGGATTGAGAGACATGAATATCTTGAATATGTCATTGGGAGCTAAACCATAGTTGAGGTGGTTTTAGAGAGGAAATGAAATTTGGGACAGGAAATATTATCACACTATTTTTTAGTTAGAAAATTTAAGAGCTATAGAGTATCCCTTAGGCTCCTCAATATGGAATTTAGCATGGAAAAACTAGAGTCTTATCCAAAGCCATGCTTTATGTGAGATTAGGAATGTTCACACCACTCTCTTCTAGAAAAAATTTTCGGAATAGAAAAAAAAACTTGGAAATAGATGCCATGGCTGGGGATAATGGGGAACTCTGAGGGATAGATGAAATTAATTTAGAGAAACATTATACTACACTCGAAGTGTTATAAATATGACCTGCCAATATATGAAATCATACTAATATACCCAATAACTGCAAATAATCACCAAAAATAACAAGATCTGAATATATATAAATGCTTATCTATTGATCAAAACTCTTAAGGTAGGCCAACACCATACATTCACTCCTTAAGGAAGGAGAACACTCCACAAGCCATATCTCTGTTCATACAATAATCCTTCACCTCTCAATGTGGAGTCTCTAGCCTCTATATAGGCCTCATACATACAATACCATGGGTCATTACCATGGTTCCCTCAATACCATCTATCTAATACCATGGACCCATTACATTATTACTAACTACTTGTGGTCCCTTACATGATACGGGTTAACCACCTTATTTATTATTGTGGCCCATCCCATTATTACATTATTCCCTTGGGTACCTCCCTTTGTACCCCATATTATCCCCTTGGGGATATAACATGAAGATTTATGAAAACCATAACCTAATTCTATGATTTGGAGAGGTGGAAAATGATAGAGGATTCACTCAGGCACCCAAGCTTGACTGCCTAGCCCTCTCCTGCTCAAGGGTTACAAAGTCATAAGATTAACATTACTCAAGACCAAGATATGCTCAAAGATTACACAGTGATAAAATTAACATTGCTCAAGACCAAGATACTCTTAAGTGGGGTTATTGAAATTGTTGTACTTTCTACAACCCATTTAAAATTCTCCTTATCTTTAAATTTTTGGAGCTTCCTTATTATCATGCCATCTTTCATTTCAAGCTATTAATGTTATGCTCGATCATATTATCTAAATGTTCAAGTCTTCTTAAAAAGACGTAAGTGTCCATCTACTTGCTTTCACATGCCCAATTCTTAATGTCTTCACAAGTGCACATGCAAAGATGAACTAAGTGAACTTCATAATGACCGTGTTGCACACTCTTTGTTAGCAGTCAATGTACAGTCCATGCCAATAATGATTGTGCAGTCCTGCCAATAGTTATTGCCTAATCCTTACCCTCAGTGATTGCGCAGTCCCCGCCAACAACGATTGTACAGTTCTCACTATCAGTGATTGCATAGTTCCCAATGATAGCGATCCTCTGCAGATAGTGATTGAGCACACCTGCTTGACAGTGAGATTATACTTCTTCAGGTAAAAACTGTCACACTGTGAGAGTATAGGTCTTTTATGAGGCGTTGGGTCGGCAAAAAAAGACGAGTAAACTCGAGTTGTTGGTCTTTACTAAAATTGCATTCAATATACACAACCAAATTATATCCTTCGACGAAAACAAATTACAGATAACACCTTTGAAAATCCAAAAGGAATTCAATATACAACCAAATTCCATCCTTGGACGAAAACAAATTACGAATTAACAGCTTTGAAAAACCAAAAAAAAAGGCGAAAATAACACATGGGCAGCGGCGCCTATTACGGACCGGGTAATCACGTGGCCATACTTTCTAAGTTACTGATTTTGGTAGAAGTCTTAGTTATTGATTTTGGTAGAAGTCGGGAGTTTATAGGGATGTTTGGGATTAAAAAAAGGGATAAATTTGAACCCTACTAATGCTGCTATTATATTTCAAATCTCTGCTTATTCATGTAAATTTTATGGCCAAAAGAGGGTACGCAAGTAATTTTCTAAGAGGATTAGCTTACTCCGTGTCGTGGTTTACTGTAGCTCCGGAATTTTCGACACTGCGCGCCAACAAAAGACAATAATCTTATCTGAACTTCATCCGTGTTTCATACGCTACTCCTCGGTTCATGTGTGTGGATCGCTACTACCTTGTCTATATATATAGCGTGTGACTGGCCTGTGGTATCCGTGCATAAAAACCAAGCAAGCTCATTTGCAATTGATTGCGCTGTGTTTGAGTAGTGTTTGTTCATTGTATTGTGTTTAACTTGCTTCCTGGTCTTAGCAATGGGGGGAAGAACAATAGATATTTCGGTTTCAGTTGCAGCAACTCTAGCTTTAGGATTACTGGTTTATCTTCAAGGTGGTACTCCCCCAATTCAAATCTACTCTATTTTATGAGAATTACATTAACGAGCGATGTGTATATCTTACTTATATGTCATCAATAAATATGTGTTTGCTTTCCCAACCGCAGGAGTTGAAGCTGCAACATTTGTGATCCAGAATAAGTGTTCGTTCACTGTGTGGGCCGCGGGAATTTCCGTAGGTGGCGGTCAAGCGCTCACACAAGGCCAATCATGGAGTGTGGACGTGCCCGCAGGGACAAGTGCAGGCAGATTTTGGGGACGTACGGGCTGCTCCTTCGACGCCTCTGGTAAAGGCAGCTGCAACACTGGTGACTGCGGTGGCTTGCTCAGCTGTCAAGCCGCTGGACGGCCTCCTGCAACGCTGGTTGAATATACTCTGAATGGGGCCAACGGTCGAGACACATATGACATCTCTCTCGTTGATGGATTTAATCTGCCTCTCTCCATAACTCCCTCGGACTCTAGCTGCCCAACAGTTGACTGCAGCAGCAACATAACTGCGAGCTGCCCTACAGAATTGAAAGTGGTCGATGGATGCGATAGTGCTTGTGCTGCTCTGAATACTCCCCAATACTGCTGCACGGGAGACTACGTCAGCAACTGCCCTCCCACCAACTATTCCAAGTTCTTCAAGGGGCTGTGCCCACAGGCCTATAGCTATGCCAAAGACGATAATACTAGCACCTTCACTTGCACTTCCGGTGCTAATTATAACATCGCCTTTTGCGGTTAATAAGAGATGATAATATGCATCCCACTAAACATAAATATATTTATTTTCCGTAGTATCATAATCATAATCATAATCATTAATAAGGGTACACTAGAATCCTCTGCAATAAAAGGGCGTAGAATTCAATTAAGATTGAATGATTACGAGCCTTCGCTGAATATTGTATATCATCATATTCCTAAATAGATTATATCATCATATTCATAATTATAATAAAACCACTGCATTCACATGCATGCTTGTTCCACGCAGTATGTCGATTCAGATTGATTATAATTTTGTAATTAATGTACCGTTCTGTCATTCGTAAATTATATGATAATTTTGGTAGTTTTAAATTTTAATAACTAACCGGCTTTTGGTGGACAGTGTAAAATCTTAATATGATTTAACATTGTTTTTAGCCGATTAAAAATCATAAATAAACACGAAACCAAATTTCGTCAATATAATATAAAAATCCTGATTGCGTGATCTGAATGTTTTAAGTTTGTGCTTTTATAAATTTTCGGTTAATTTATTAATTTGTTAAAATTATGAAGTAGGATTTCCCTTTTAACATGAAATTTTATATATTAAGTTTTAAATATTGTTTTGGAAAATTTAAAATTTTTAGGAATATTTTATTAAAAACTATTATCCTATGAGATTGAACTTTTTCGTGGCTCTCTTCCTCTATTATATATATATATATATATATATATATATATATATATATTTTAAATGAATACGTGGTATAATTTCTTAATGACTGTTAGTTTATCATTTATTGAATTGTTAAGAATAAGTTGAATAAATGTAATTTTGTTTGTATTTATTTTAATTTGAATAGACATGATTTTTTTTAATATGTAATTAAAATTATTTTACATATTTGTAATTATTATAAAAGAATAATTTTAAGATTTAATAATGTTTATATGTGAATGGAACAAGTTTATTTTTTATATAAACTAATTTTTCTTATACATTAACTAATGATACATAAAAACAATAACAATTTTTTCTATTTAGATTGGAATTCAAATGTCAAGAAAGTAAAATTCAAGAGAAAATCAAGGAATATTTCAATTTGCTATACAATACACTGAAACAAAAATGAATAAGGGCTTCTTCTTTCCATTGGAAGTCAAATATCTTTAAAATTAGAGTCAAATTAAGAAGTATTTCTCTTTCCTATCCAATATACTATATAAGGTGCATAGATGATCTCTTGCATAATGAAAACCTAATAAGGGCTTCTTCTTTTCATTGGAAGTTAAATATCTTCAAAATTAGAGTCAAATCAAGAAGTATTTCTCTTTCCTATCCAATATACTATATGAGGTGCATAGATGATCTCGTGCATAATGACAACCTATCTTCATTTAGAAATTATAGTGAATAATTAATATTTAATAAGTAACTCATATTTCTATCCTAATTAAAAAATGATCTAGAAGAAATGCTATTTAACTCAATGTATAGTTTTCTAGAGATAGAATATTTGTTACCATGATGACTTAGGTTCATTTCATGGTGGCCTTGCTTCAACCTTTCTTAATGCTTTTGGACTCTATCACTTTATATTTTGGGTTTTACTTATTAAAAGAGATGATAGGTTGGTAACTTATTCTCTTGTTTGTTTATGTGAGACAACTCTAAAATCATTTGGGAAATCCTCGAAATCCAAAAGCACCCCAACAATTTTAATAGAGAAGTTGGTTATAAATTAAGTCATTCCTAGAAACCTATTATCCATTGGCATCCTCATTAGTTTTCTCTTCTCTCCTCTCCCCCTTTTCTTTCCTTTTCCTCCTTCCCAGCCTCCCTTTCTCATTTTTCAGTCACTTGGTTCCAATTTTGATGGTTCTGTTTTTTACCCTCTTACCACTTTAATCCTCCACCTTGTGTATATATATACATATATATATATATATACATATACATATATATATATATACATATATATATAGATAGATAGATAGATAGATATCTTTTATTCATTTATTTGATTATATTTCTCATTTCCTTCCTCCATCCTTATAAGGATTTTCACATTTTTTCATTCATATTTATATCCTAATAAATCTATTTGGTTCTTTAAAATTATTTATTTATTTATTCCACTGCTCTTTTATTTTATATTTGTTTTTAATTTATTTCTTTGACTTGATCCTATGCTTATTAATTTATAATTAACCATTAATGGATAATTGGTTTCTTCCCTCTATTAAAGGTCTCTAAAAGCATATTTGTGACCATTCAATTTTTTGGTCCTTACTGATGGGTGGAGTGTCCACTCAGAACATTGGATAGGATTAAAAAATCCTCTACACAATTTCATCCATAAAAATACTCTCAATATGTCATACATGTTAGGCATAGTTGACACATCAATTTACTACATATTGACATCATTTTCTGTGGGTGTCTACTATAGTTGTGTGGGATTACTAACAGTAAAGTTTCCATCCTCTTCTCCTAGACCCATTTGATTTGCTACATGTTTTCCTTTCATGGAATAATATGAGCTAGCAAGATACCAATAATCTCATTTTTACTTAAGTGACTTAGGGTGTGACAAGTTGTCTTCAAACATTTTTTTATTCATTGGTTTGGACTGGATGACTAAGAGGAGGAATTGTTACCCTCCTACCCATGTTCAAATATCACTTGTGACAAGTTTTCTCCTTGTACATCAACTGGGGATAACAAAGTAATAATAATTTAACTGTCACATAAATAAATGTATGAGGTTGAGGAACCAAAATTTTCCACTCTCAAGATAATACCAACTTGACAGGAACCTTATAGATTTTAAGAAGTGGTGCCATACATTTTAAATACAATACAAAAGCGATATGTACAATTAGATGACATTAAAATAACATAAATTTTACATCTTTAATGAAAACCATACACTTAAAAGTTAGTTTTGAGAAAAAAAATAAAAACAACAACAATAATTATATTTTTTTATAGCTTTTTAATCAATGTTGAATTAATTCAAAAATAAGTTTCATATACAACTAATACAAGCCTTAAAAGTTTCCCATATGAGGTGATAACAAAGCATCATGCAAACAATGTTGGGTGTACACTACCGAGCACCATGTGCTCTTTTAGCAACCCCTTTAGCAATGATCTCATGTAATTGGGGTATAATGAAGGAAGTGGGTTGAGAGTTCCATAATCTTGGGAGGATGGGGAAATAATGTTTCAAGAAAGGAAACTCTCACCCAACATATGGAAGCTTGTTCAATACATGTAACCCCCTATGTAGAGTAAATCAACTCATTTGTTCAATGCCTTCTACATGACAAGATTTCTCTCTAGTAACTTTTTTATTCTTGTTTTTATAATTTGGTCTTTGTTTTAAGGTCTTCTTATTTTGAAGTCATCTTCATTCTAGTACATCAAGGAAGATGTTGTTGCTGAATTGACTTATTGGGAGGATGACGAGGTGGATCATATTATTTTTGTAATGTCCCCAGCCTCCCACTAGGCGACACTACTTGAACCACCACACTTAAAAAGCCCAAAACTAAACTACTAGCACCACCACACTTAAAAAACACACAACTACTACATGGGAGTGAAAACCCTAAACTCTGATAAAGGCCAAATTTACAAATTTAATTCATAATTTTAATTTGTATAGCGTAAATGCCACTTAATGATAAATTAATCATGACATTAACTAGTAACACAAATGTTTGCAACGCAAGATATAAAGAAATTATAATTATTTGCACAAAAGACCTAATTCTAGGGTTTTAACCCCAAATTCATAATTACAAGAAATAGTAATAGAAACAGATGCCATAAAATAACCATGATGCTTGTTCATAGATTTCAAGCACGATTCACCCTCGGGTTATAACTCCACAGGAAACGGTAAATCAAAACAATTATATTTTCATGGTCCAAGTGCCAACCCAACAACCATGTTGCTCCAAGAACCCTCCAAGCCACATTAACTGCCAAGATGCAAACTCAACCGTTATAATTCCCTAAAATTATTTTTTTCCTTAAATTATTGTGAATTATTATTTGAATTAAGGACCCTAAAAGAGTTCCATACATTGTAATGAATATTGCAGAAAATTTGATTTCAGTTTCTACATGCTATGAGATTAAGAGAGATCAAGCTGAGTGCAGAATTATCCAAGGAAAAAGGAAAAGAATCTCAAATTACAAATTCACACGTAGAGGTGCTATAGTGAGGCTACGTAATGACATTCTAATATTGAAAGTGAAAAGAAAATATAGACATATAGGATAGGAAGGCATGAGGGAGAAATTTCTATAAAATCACAAGCCACATCAATTTGTATCGCCCATCTGTTCATAGGTTCATCTCATCATCATGAATGTTTTGATCAGATAATTGTCAAATCTAATAGTACTATTTTTATGACATTATTGTCATGTAGTCTTGTGAATTAAGCATGTGAGAATTTTCATTCCTATCCATTGACTCCTTTTTTCGTTGCTAAACACTCACGTATTTTCAATGTGACGCCACAGTATGAAATTGTTGAAAGATACGATGCCATTTTTTTCATCCGTTTCATGTATAGTACGCGGAATGTGAATAATAAAGATGACTCATCATGACACATGAGCTTGATCAAGTGTACAATCTAGGACTCGCAAGACTTCAAAAAAATTGGATTTTAATAGTTGCATGTAGAGGTTTCTTTTGAATATAGCGACAACCTTTTGGGCACGTTGTAATGCCAAGAGGAGTGACGAACATGAATACAACTCTAGTTGTTAGTATTTACTTAAATTTCATTCAACATACAACCAAATTATAGCTTTGAAAAATGAAAAAGAGGGAGGAATATCGAGTGGCACAGACCGCTATGTCCGTAAATTAGTGGCGTCACTTTTTGTGTCACTGATTTTGGTAGAAGGAAATTTTTTAAAGTGTGACAGGGATCGAGAAAAAATCTTCCTTATACACTAAACTTGAACATCTAAAAATGCAATTATGCTTCAAATTTCTTTCAATTCATGTAAATTTTATGGCCAAAAGAGGGTTCGCAGGTAATTTACTAAGAAGCCAATTTTTTTAAAGTGTGATAGCGATCTTATACACTACAATTAAACATCTAAAACTGAAATTATGCTTCAAATTTCTGTCAATTCATGTAATTTTTTTGGCCAAAGGAGGGTTCGCAAGTAAATTACTAAGAGGATTAGCTTACTCCATGGTGTGGTTTATTGTATCCCTGGAATTTTCCTCACGACACCTCAGGAAAAGATGATAATCTCATATATAATTATATAATTGCTAAGTGCATTTTATAACTGAGCATGATTCTCTTTTCTTAATATCTTTCAAAAAAAAAAAAACCCATGTAGACCAATAAAAAGAAAAATATCATTATCTATATATATCCCAAAATAAATCTATTATCTAAACCAAATTTATTTATATATTATAAAAAAATTAACAAAAAAATTATATGCTAAAAACATTTAAATAGTATTATTATTTTACATTTTGGCTCTTTTTAGATATATGTTTTAATCTATTTTATGTAAAAATTATTAGATATTTGGTGTAATTGAAAGGTGTAATCTCTTTTCAAGGCATTGAATCCTTGAATTTAAGATTTTAATCTATCTACACATTCAAAGATGCAAATATATATATATATATATATATATATATATATATATATATATGTATGTATATACATACATATATATACATATATATACATATACATATACATATACATATACATATACATATACATATATATATATATACATATACATATACATATACATATATATATATATATACATATACATATACATATACATATAAGGAATCAAATCTCTTGAGGTGAAAACTATTTTTCAATTTTTACACTCTAAAATAAATTTGCACCTTGAAGGTTTTGATCCCTGTTTCTGGGAAAACTAGTGTCTTGTCGAATGACTAGCCTTCTAGGTTTGGCAGCTACCCTAGAAACAACAGTTTAAAGCAATCCAATGATTTCTTTTATGTGTAACAGATAAGAGAAAGATAATGGAACCAACCTGGAACTTCCGCTTAATCCCTTGATTGATCTCTCTCCCCCTTGACAGAACTTGCAACTCCTCCCCATACTTAACCCGCTTGGAGAGTACCTACACAAGTATAGTAACAAAGAACCGTCAAAGCATGATGATCTATCACAACATAAACATTACAGAATCAAATATATAATGAACAAATGATAGCATTCACAAATGATAACATTCACAATTGCACAATCATATGGAAGAAAACTTGAAGAACTTTATTAATAGAAGGGAGAATTACAACCCAGTTGTCTGATCCAGCATCATCCTCCCAGCTTCAATCCCTCTTCACCCCATGAAATAGCAAGATCACACCAACAATACAATGCTCTTTCCTCAATTACAAACTATCAGCACTTCCTTGCAATTCACAACATTCCAGCCTTTAGATCTCTTAGATGAGGGATCCATTTATAGATGTGTGCAAGGGTGTGAGTCATCCATGGGGTTTGATTAGTGTCACTCCACTTGTTATAATTGGTTCCACAAGAGAAGGGATAACAGATGGTTTTGCATCCCTTATTCATCCTTGGGAGAATTCAGAGAGGCAAGTGGCACAGGAGAAGTTTCTAGAAGATTCCATGAGCAACCACCTAGCAAACTGTCTCGGGCATTTGTCCATCCTCGCCCATCGCACCCTATAGAAGGCCTAAATAGTATGCATTGCACCCTGGCAGTGTACCACTCAGTATGCATCGCACTTTTCCAGTGGAGCAGTCAGTATGGTTCAATTTAGGCAGTTTTTGGACAGTTTCTTAGATGGAACTTTTGGGGAGTGATGTATTCAGATGAATGTGTTCTTTTAGGGTATGAAACAACTCTTTTAGGGGTTGATGAGCCCTAGTTTATCGACATATAAGTTTGGGGTTGATGTGCCCAAATATGTCTATAACAGTTGCCCCCTAAAGCATGAAGTCGTAAATATTGATGTCGGGTGAAATGCTTTATCATGAGGATCCAAAGTTTCGAATTGGAAGGTGACCTGCATAAGTTACAATACAATACATCATCATACTATAAATTTCATGATCTAGCTAAGGTAGGCATTCCCATGCTCAACTTTATAAATTCATTTCATGTACATAGATTAGATAGTCATCTGCAGATGCAGACTGGTGAATCTTCAGACATAGAGTCATCATCCATGGTTTGGATGACCATCTGTGCAACACCTTTGTACATTTGATGTTTTTATATCCTTGAATATATTGCAGCCCGAATGGATGAAAATAGATCCGGGGTCTTCAAACTCGTTCAATCTTCGCTCGATGTACAAGTCAATCCATGTGAAGAGATGTTTTGAAGTCGAACATGGAAAGACATCGCCTGATTACTAGCCAATAATGTAAGCTGTTAAAAGACACGAGAGGAATCACCGATAATGATAATGACCCTCAAGGTACTACAGTACAATTTATGTGGTGTGAATATATGATCCGATGTCGAACAAAACGCAAAATCTTTTGGTCGAAGGCCATTGATGTCAACCTGTCGCCGGAAGTGAGAAACTTGCCATTGATGTATGCAAGCTTAAAAGCACTGAAATGGTTGTTTCTAAGACAACTTCTTGGACAATGAGCTGATTTTGACAAGAAGCGACTCGTCGTAGGAGGGCCTTAATGTATCCCACATCTACGACATGAAACGAAGCAAACGATTTCTGGAGGTGAAAACAAACTAACATCACAAGGTTCAGGAATGGTGGTCATGAAAAATGAAGGTTGGAGGTATTACAGTGGATGAGACATTAACTGGATGGTGGTTTCTCAACTTAATGACTTCTCTTGAACATGTTGGCGACACTGAGAAGAATTGGTAGCGTTAACCCCAAAATATGGATGGTGTGAAAGACCAATGGTGAGATGACTGGTGAATGGAATAACCCAGCCCAACTCAATAATGGAGATGAAGTGAAAGTGTCATGTTCAAGAGCAAGCTGCTACCATAAATTCTTCAAGTTTTTTCCCTTTTTTCCCCAGTCATTGCTGACCAGTACCTCTTTATTTTTGTCAAGCTTGAGGAGGATAACATATGCTTGTTCTATAATTTTCCCTTCGGGCAAACCTGTCGCTATGTTTTAACGAGTCTAGCAACAGTGAAACGCGGTCTCGTCTAGAATGGACAAGTTTGTTGCTATTGTTTTAACGAGTTTAACGACAAAGATAACTTAGTCCTTTTCATGTTTAGAGAGTTTGAAAAGGGACAAAAAGAAAGCTCCATAAGTTCTTTTTCGTAAAATAACCCCTCAGGTCTGAAAAAGGATAAAATAATACAAAAGGGATGACTTTTCCAATCACTTTAACGAGCTGAAAAAGACAAGCGCTTGACTTTTTCGTAAGATAATCCTTTTGGTCCGAAAAAGTATAAAATCATACTGGAGGGATGACATTTCCAATCACTTTAACGAGCTGGAAAGGTCGGCGCTCGACAATCTTTTCATATTTAACGAGTCTGAAAAAGGTTTAAAGGAGACTCGATTTTGAGGAACAAGTGGTGTCAAGGGTAGCAACTGGTTCCGATGATTTTGGAACTTCTCAAAACATGTTGAATTCTGTGAAGACGCTGGCTACTAAGACCACTCATTGCAACCATTCCTCGAAAAGGGTAAAACAACAAAGTGAGAGCATATGATTGGCCAAAGGGATGGTGGTGATGGAATGTACACAACCAAGGCTCAAAAAGCTAATAGAATGGCAATCACAAGGGTTATTTAGTTGAAGGTGGGTTCAATTTTTTTTTACAAGCTTGAACCATGGGAGAACTATTCTTGGATTCGGTTTCATTTTTACATAAGCTTGAAATGAAAAATTATGCTTAGAGTCGGTTTCATTTTTACACAAGCTTGAAACGACAAAACTATGCTTGAAAAATGGTTGGCATGTCCCTAGCATGGTGAAAAGGAGAGTTTCCTGTAACCAGATGGAAATCACTGCGGCAAGGCAGGAGGGTTTCGTTCAGAATAGACAAAACACCTCTTTAGTTTCGTCCAGAATAGACAAAACACCTCTTTGGCTTCGTCTAGAATAGACAAAGGTGAATGGTGTGTCAGACCAATCACATAACCTATAGGGAAACTTATCTTTACAACTAGGTGCATGCCCCCCAAGCTTCATTACATTCACTAGATTACTCGTGGTTATCAGGTGGATGGAATGAAGATTCAATTGATACCGTTGACGTAAAAGGACCATTTAGGGATGATGATTGACTTAGAGCTATGTTTGGACTGGGAAATGAAAGTTGGTCAATAGTGACAATCTTGCCTTCATGCGGGAAATGCATCACTCGGAAGAGTGTTGAAACAATAGCTTCCATGTTATAAACATAGTCATGCCCAAGAAGTAAATTGTAATCTAACGGTCCTGGGACTATCATCATGTTCAGATGAATGGTTTTCCCTCCCAAAGTGATCAGTAACTTAGGAAGGATCCCTAGTGGTCAACTGGTTCCTTTGTTAAAGCCTAATAGAATCTGTGTAATAGGCATATGCCATGGCGAGCCGATTGCTTTCCAAGCAGTTGAGGAAAGGATACTCACTGATCCACCTTCATCTATAATAGTGCCAGACATGATCATTTTACAAACTTGTACTATGATCTGGAAAGGTACATAAGAAGGAAGGCAGGATCTTTCTAGTCGATTCCAATCAAAGGAAGTGACTAGACTACTTGGAGGGGGTACCGAGGGAATGGAAGAATTAACCCTTTGAGTTACAAGAACTGGAGGGTTTTCCTCTTGTTTAGATGGAACAGGCGGATTGCCCACAAGTTCGTTAGAATTTGAAGTAATAAAAAGAACTTGAACAGTATCATTTTCACTCTCTTCGGGAAAGGTACGATTAGATGAAGGTGAAATTGGGTCAAATGTTACCTCGACCTGTTGACTTTGGTCAGGTATAGTATCATAAGATTCACTTTCAGAGAGAGTGGTTTCGACCGATGGTTGATTTAATTCAGTCGGGTTTTCAACTAGTGAAGGAGTTAG
The DNA here is from genome assembly GCA_031772625.1 of Pinus tabuliformis. Classification (NCBI taxonomy): domain Eukaryota; kingdom Viridiplantae; phylum Streptophyta; class Pinopsida; order Pinales; family Pinaceae; genus Pinus; species Pinus tabuliformis. The sequence goes on along the minus strand of CM062806.1, from coordinate 918,786,604 downwards.
GGAGAGTTTCTTGTAACCAGATGGAAGTCGCTGCGGTGAAGCAGGATGGTTATCCAACACTCTTTTGGCTTCATCCAAAAAGGGACAAAGGTGAAGGGCATGGTTACCTTCACATAACCTACACGGAAACGTAAACTTTCTCCTCTGTCCATGAACTTTACTATCACTAGTTGAAGGTGTGTTACCAACATGATCTCCAGAAGTTGATGACACAGGATGGTGTGAACAGGGAGATCATTCTTTCAAGATTCAAGGAAAGCAAGGACAATCTCAATGAAAATGGTCTCCCACACAAATTATGCATGGAAATTTGGGTTTGGGAAGTTTAATGGACGAATTTTCATTAGAGGATTCCTTCAAAGCAATGGTTGCTTGGTTGCCCCCTTGCTGAATTGGCTTCTTCTCCTTCCCTTTCTTATTCTTCTCAGCCACCTGGTTACTAGTATCACTACTTTCACCAAGCCAAGAGGAAGAAGGGGAGGGAGAAACAAATGAGGAAGAAGGAAAAGGGTCAACTTCAGTATCAATTGGAGGTTTATTCAATTGTGGAGAAATTACAGCATTTTGAGCCACAGAGGTTGAAAATAGCCATACTGGTAGGCCAACGGTAAGTCCCGGAAGGGACAATGTAGCCATATAAGGAGCACCAATATTTCCCCAAGAAGGAAAAGGACTAGGATTCCCCTCAAAAGGGATTCCTTGATTAGTGGACTCCGGATTCGTCGGCATATGTATCAACCTACGATTAACTAAAGAATAGGGATGTTATTCATAGTCAATTAATTTTAATGACGCTTGGACACAACTTTGCTTTTTTAGTTTTTAAGAGTCGAGAAAAAGCTAAAGATGACTCTAGTCTCCTTCGATTTTTAATAAGCCTAAAAGGACAAGTGCTCAAATGGACCTTTTCTTTTAAAGAGTTGAAAAGGAACAAAAGTGACTACTCTAGAAAATCTAGACAAAGGGATTACCAAACCAATCGCAAAACTGCAATATACACCTTGGTGATAAATTAAAGAGAAATTACCAAGGTCTTATGTATGGCAGTCAATCTTCCCGAATGATGTGTTCAGTGCATTGCGATCAATAAGGCGACAGACTCGGCTTCCTATGGATAAAGGATTTAAGCCTATTGTGGTCTCCCAATATATACGCGACGGTACGGGGAGCACGAATTCGTGCTAGCACTTGTCGTATCAAGGACGAGGAATCACCCAACCTTCAATGAAAACGATAGTTACTAGTTTTAACAACGCCAAAACATGTCTCTAGCCTAGACCTCTAGATATGTTGCGTTAAGTTCCAAAGCATTGTTAGATTCATTGAAATTCATTTTAAAGTTGATCTTGTTTAGAGTTTGCCTTTGAATGGTTCACCGCGTGATGATGATCTGAAATTCCTAAGATGCAATCTATAATGATCTAAACAATCTTTGTTTATTTTCAACAATGAAAATCCTAGCTACTAGGGAAAGAAAATAACAGTGCTTTTAAGCAAAGAGCAAAGAGCACACACTAGTGCATTTCCCTAAATCATATTTCCGTACACAAATATAAAAATGCTAAATGCAAATGCATGTATATGTTTTCGTTCTCCTTAATGTGAAAAATGCCAAAAAGGAAAACTAAATGCAACAAAGATCTGAAATATTTTACTCAAAATGACATTTTCGACAATTGCTTCTTCAAAAGAGAAAGGAAGACTCCACAACTCTTTTCAATTTTGAATAAAAACACTTTCGACACTTCGAATATAAATAAAACAAACCAAATACATGAAGAAAAGTTCAATCGATTATCAAGGGAAGGAAGAATCCACGACACTTCTCTTTTCGACACAAAATGACAATTACGACACTTTTTGTACCAAAGTGACAAATCGATTTAAACAACTTTTCGACAAAGGATTGTAAATGATGAAAAAATACACAAAAAACACTCCCTAATCCTAATCTAATTGAGGCTGATCTATTTGATGGAAGTAGGCTTCAGTAAAGAGGCACTGTTCATATGCAACAAAAAAACCAAACAAAACTGAAAACAAGGTCAAAACCCCCAATTTCTAGAATGGAAAAAGAGTTCAGTTAGTCATCACACCTGGGCTTCACAGAAACAGGGATGCATTGCACTTACTACACTTGGGAGGTGCTATGCATACTGAGTCACAGTGGAAGACAATGTGATGGTCCAGGGAGCGCAATTGAAATGGGTTTTGGCTCAAATGTGGAGTTGTTTTCAATGAGTTAAGGTAGGTTTTGATGAACAATGTTGAGCAAAGTATGATGGAATGTCTTGAGAGGTTACTGAGCTACCAAAAGGGCATCTAGATGTGCTTGTAAGTCAAATGTTTAATTCATAAACTAAACCAGAGATTGACTGAAGCAACATTCATCTACTATGCAATTGCAGAGCAAGAGCAGTTCGAAGGCTACCTGGCTGACTTCAGACTCTGTCTATAGTTTATAAAACAAAAAATAACAACAAACAAACATCTATTCGTTTCTAGTGGAGTCACCATTTTGTTTATGGGAAAACTAGTGTCTTGTCGAATGACTAGCCCTCTAGGTTTGGAAGCTACCCTAGAAACAACAGTTTAAAGCAATCCAATGATTTCTTCTATGTAACAGATAAGAGAAAGATAATGGAACCAACCTGGAACTTTCACTTAATCCCTTGATTGATCTCTCTCCCCCTTGACAGAACTTGCAACTCCTCCCCGTACTTAACTCGCTTGGAGAGTACCTGCACAAGTACAATAACAAAGAACTATCAAAGCATTGTGATCTATCACAACATAAACAATACAGAATCAGATATATAATGAACAAATGATATCATCCACAAATGATAGCATTCGCAAATGATAACATTCACAAATGATAACATTCACAATTGCACAATCATATGGAAGAAAAATTGAAGAACTTTATTAATAGAAGGGAGAATTACAACCCAGTTGTCTGATCCAGCATCATCCTCCCAGCTTCAATCCCTCTTCACCTCATGAAATAGCAAGATCACACCAACAATACAATTATCTTTCCTCAATTACAAACTATCAGCACTTCCTTGCAATTCACAACATTCCAGCCTCTAGATCTCTTAGATGAGGGATCCATTTATAGATGTGTGCAAGGGTGTGAGTCATCCACGGGGTTTGATTAGTGTCATTCCACTTTTTACAATTGGTTCCACAAGAGAAGGGATAACAGATGGTTTTAGATCCCTTATTCATCCTTGGGCGAATTCAAAGAGGCAAGTGGCACAGGAGAAGTTTCTAGAATATTCCATGAGCAGCCACCTAGCAAACTGTCTCGGACATTTGTACATCCTTGCCCATCGCACCCTATAGAAGGCCTAAATAGTATGCATCGCACCTTGGCAGTGTACCACTCAATATGAATTGCACTTTGCCAGTGGAGCAGTCAGTATGGTTCAATTTAGGCAGTTTCTGGACAGTTTCTCAGATGGAACTTTTGGGGAGTGATGTATTCAGATGACGATGTTCTTTTAGGGTATGAAACAACTCTTTTAGGGGTTGATGAGCCCTAGTTTATCGACATATAATTTTGGGGTTGATGTGCCCAAATGTTTCTATAACAATCCCTCTTGTACTTTGTAGATCTATAGTTAAAATGGAATTATTTTACACATTTACAATAATTATGAAAATTTATATATTCCTTTTAATATTTTATAATGTTTATCTATAAATTAAATAAGTTTATATTTTTTTATATAAACTATTTTTTCCTATGCATTAGTTAATGGTACAAATGATGCTTTTAATGGCACAAAAAAGCAGTAAGATTTTTTGTTTTTGTGTCGTTTTATTCCTCATGGGAGCTTAAATATCATCATGATTAAATTCAACATAAAATTAAATAGTATTTCAATTGTTTATCCAAGACACTCTATCAAATGCATAGATTAACCAATGAACTCATGGATAATGAAAATCTACTTTCAATTAGAAATCATATTGGATAATTAAAATCTAATAGGTAAATACCATATGTCTATTTATAATTTATAATTAAAAGCAATGGAGGATAAATGATATTTAACATGTAACTCCATTTTATAGTCTTTTCCACACATAATATATTTACCACTTCGAGTTGTTGGTGGGGATTTCAACCTTATTAAATCCCTCCACCAAGATGAGGTTTGTGTTGTCGATGAAGATTGCAACCTTATTAAATCCCTAGAAGAGAAGAAGGGGTGGGAAAGGGAATCAAAAGAATGATCCTAAGGCACAACATTTTTCTAACCTTGTTCATCAACTTCAAGTCGACAATCTAAATACTATTAATAGTGTGTATACTTGGAATAACCGCAGGGGAGGGAGACATCAGGTATCTAGTAGACTAGATTGATTTGTACTATCTGAATACTTACGTGAACGCGATCATTTTGCTGAATTCGTTATTCTGCCAAGGATTAGCTCAAACCACTAGCCAATTTGCTTGGAGTTAGTGTGAAAATGGCTC